>CM035417.1:193286148-193431148 GCA_020310875.1 Ceratopteris richardii | reverse complement strand
TGAAGGATTAAAAGGTGAAAGCCTGAAGGAAAAGCTTGAGAAGGAGATCATACGACATCAAGGAAGTCAAAAGGAGTGTCATTCGAAGTAAAGGTAACCTTATACTTTATAAAGTTTGAAGAATTCAATATACAGGTGAAGAAGGATGGGAGATTCTCTTCAAATAGAGAAGTTGGATAGAGAAAACTATCCTGCATGGTCAATGAGGATGGAAGCTCATCTAATGAGCAAAGATTTGATAGCTTACATTACAGGTGAAGAAGAAAAACCACAATTCAGAGATCCTAGTGTTCCAACTAGGGAGGAATTAACAGATTTGAAGAATTGGATGAAGAAAGATGCTCAAGCTAGGAGCATTATCTATATGGCAGTCAATGATTACTTGCTACCTCACATTAGAGGTCTTGAAAGTGCAAGTGATATATGGAATGCTTTGGAAGAGCATTTCCAAAACACCACAAAGTCAAGGAAGGCATCTTTATGGGCAGAATTTACAACTTTCAAGAAGAAGGCCTCTCAATCAATTTCAGATTATGTAACAAGGATGAAAGACATTGCAGATGCATTAGGAGCTGTTGATGAAGATATTGAGGAGGATAAATTGGTAAGGAAAATCCTTACAGGTTTGAGAGGTGATGACAAACGGAAGCCATTCATTTTGTCTACAGAATTATCACTTGATCATTTCACTCTTGATTTAAATCATTTGCTAGGTCATATGCTAACATTTGAGCAGGATGTTAAAGGAGATGGTGACAAAAGTATAGGTCATGCAATGTACTCAAAGGACAAGAAGAAAGCTAACAAAGGAAAGCAACAATCAGGTGAAGATGAAGGCACAACTAGTCAAGCCAACTTCCTAAGAGGTAGAGGAGGTGGCAAAGGTAGAGGAAGAGGCAGGAACAACAAAGATGGAGCCAAAGCATGCTGGATTTGTGGTAAGACAAATCATTTAGCTAATGATTGTTGGCATAATAATCAAAGTAATGGAGGATACAATCAGAACTATAATTCAAGAGGAAGAGGAGGCAGAAATCAAAGAGGTAATTTCAGAGGTAGAGGTAGTAGGGGTTACTTTGGAAGAAATGCAGGTAGAGGTTTTCAAAGTCAACAATATAACAATACCTACTACAATTATGCTTCAGATCAGAAGGAAGATTCAACATTGATAATGAATGCAACTTGTGAAAGGCAGAATGAAGATCAAAGAGTCTTCTACATTGACTCAGGGTGTAGCAATCACCTGAGTGGTAATATAGCCTTGATGACTGATTTGGAGAATAAGGTATCTAATCATGCTGTTCAAACAGGTGACAACACAAAGCACAATGTGAAGTCAATTGGATCAGTGAAGGCCAAGGATGGTAGCACCTTATTGAGTAAGGTCTTGTATGTTCCTACAATTCCTAAGAATTTGATAAGTGTAGGACAAATTGTGGAAAAAGGTTATGAAGTAAGATTCACTAATGAAGGAGTGTTTGTGGAAGACCCTAGCAATGGGTATAAACAAATTGTTTCAGGGAAGAAAGAAGGAAGATTGTTCACATTGAAGATTCAAGGTAATGTTGGTCATGCCTTGTTCACTTATGGAGGACATAAGATCTCTGAGTTAGATCTTTGGCACAAGAGACTTGGACATTTCAATGAAAGAGGTATTAAAGACATGATTAATAATGGTTCAGTGCTTGGATTGCCTAATGTTGCAGGTCAACATATGACATACAGATGTGAGGCATGTCAATTAGGTAAGGCTCATAAGCAATCCTATTCTAAGCATGGGTTTATGTATTCAGAGAAACTTGAGTTGGTACACACAGATGTGTGGGGACCATCAAAGGACTTCAGTATCAATGGCTCAAGGTATTATGTGATTTATGTTGATGATGCTACCAGATGGATCACTATCTATGTGATTAAAGATAAGTCAGAAGTATTCAATACTTTCAAACATTATCATATGTATGCAGAGAGAATTACAGGACATAAGTTGAAAAGACTAAGGTCAGATGGAGGGGGAGAGTATTTCTCTAATGAGTTCAGTGATTACTTGTGGAATGCAGGTATAAAAAGAGAGGTTACTTGCGGGTACTCTCCTCAACAAAATGGTGTAGCAGAAAGGAGGAATAGGGCTCTTGTTGAGTTTGCAAGGTCCATGATGAAGGAGAAAAATTGCCCAAATTATTTGTGGGCTGAGGCTGTAAATACAGCTACTTATTTGGTCAATAGGCTACCTTGTAAAGCTTTGCAGGGTATGACACCTTATGAGGCATGGTGGGGTAAGAGACCTACACTAGACCATTGCAAAGTATTTGGATGTTTGGCCTATGCATATGTGCCATCACAATTAAGGCACAAATTGGAACCTAAAGCTAAAAAATATGTGTTTATTGGTTATGATGATAAGCAGATGGGATACAGGTTGTGGAATCCATCCACAAAACATTTTCTTGTATCAAAAGATGTTACATTTGATGAGCAAGGTACTTGGTATGCAGGTACTATCAATATTAATACAGATGATGAAGAAATTGTGAGTCAAAGGAAAGGTAAATCAAAGGTTCAGATATTTGATGAACAAGAGAATAATGAAGTGCAGGTTGAAGTGGAAGAGACACCAAGATTTGATCCTGAATGTGAAGAACCAGAAACCTCAAGAAGTGGAGAACTTAGGAGGTCTACAAGGAACAAATGGCAACCTACAAGGTATAGCTATGATACTTCATTCTTGACTACCAAAGATTATGCTTACATGGTAAAAGAAGATGAAGACCCTTCTACATATGAAGAGGCAAAAGGTAAAGAAAATTGGGAGAAAGCTATGCAGGAAGAATATGATACTTTGATGGAGAATCAAACATGGGATTTGGTTCCAAAGCCAAATAGTCAGAAGATCATTGGATGCAAGTGGGTCTATAAGACAAAGAGATTTGCAGATGGAAGTGTGTCTAGGTACAAAGCTAGACTTGTTGTGAAAGGGTTTGCTCAGACATATGGTATTGATTATGATGAGACTTATAGTCCTGTGGCAAAGATGACAACCATCAGGACACTTATAGCAATTGCTGCATGTAAAGGTTGGAAATTGTGTCAATTAGATGTGAAGAATGCTTTTTTGAATGGTTATATTTCAGATGAAGTTTTCATGGAGCAACCTCAAGGATTCAGAGATGGAAGATATCCAGATTATGTGTGTAAGCTCAAGAGAGCTTTATATGGCTTGAAGTAGGCCCCAAGGGCATGGAACTATACAAGTTCCTAAAAGAACTTGGATTTCAAGTATCAAAAGCAGATAGTAGCTTGCTTGTCAAAGCAAGTGATGATGGGTTTCTTTATATGTGCATATATGTTGATGATATCATTCTTACAGGTACAAATGAGAAAGGCATTCAAAGCTTAAAGAAGCAAATGGAGAAAGAGTTCAAAATCAGTGATTTGGCTTATCATACTTCTTGGGCATGGAAATTTCATACACTCAACATGGAGTGTATGTGACTCAAGAAAGGTATTTGAGAAACTTGTTAATCAAGTTTAAAATGAATGATTGCAGGGTAGCACCTACTCCAATGGAGGTGAATCACAAATTAAGCAGATTTGGAGGTGAAGAGTTCAAGGACATGAAGCAATATCAGAGTTTGGTTGGTAGTCTTATCTATGCTACATTAACTAGACCTGATTTATCATATGCAGTTGGGGTTTTGTCTCAATTTATGCATTGTCCTAGGAAAGAGCATTGGATTGCAGGTCAAAGAGTGTTGAGGTACATTAAGGGTACACTCAAAGAAGGTTTGTATTATGGTTTTACATCAGATACAAATATCAAGATCTATAGTGATGCAGATTGGGCAGGTAATCCAGATGATAGAAGGTCAACCTATGGATACATGTGTTATGTGGGAGATAAGCTAATCTCCTGGTGCTCAAAGAAGCAACATACAGTTGCTTTGTCATCTACAGAAGCAGAGTACAAAGGCATGGTTGAAGCTGCAAAAGAAGTGATTTGGCTTAAGACTCTCATGAAGAGTTTTGACACTATACAGAGCATACCTATCATTTATGGTGATAACATGAGTTCATTATATCTAGCTGCTAATCCTGTTTTTCATGCCAGGACCAAACACATTGAGATATAGTATCACTTTCTAAGAGAGAAGGTGATGGATAAGGAGATTGAAGTCAGACATACTTCAACAAAAGATCAGATAGCTGATATGCTTACAAAGAGCTTGGATGGACCAAAGTTACAGAAGTTTAAAGACATGGCAAGCATAAAGAAGATAAGAGAAACCTCAATTGATGATTGAGGGGGAGCTGTTGGTGCAGACCAATCACCAATTGAAGTTTGGAAGACAAAAGATGAAGATAAGATCAATTCTTGAAGATTAGAAGATGGTTACATTCACAGGTTGAAAGAAATGTACACATATGTACATTAGTTAAGACATAGGTTACTTATACTTATGCTTTGACATAAGTTTGTACATATTTGCCTATAAATACTTTGAAAAATTGTCGGGGCAAGAAGGAGAGACAAGAGGAGACAATAGGAGAGTATGAGAATAGTGCATTTGTAAGTTGTAAGACTCAATAGAGTTCATAGGAATGAGAAGAAGTCTCTCTCACAACTCAGTTGTAATTTTCTGAAGAATAGCAGAAAAGTTGCGCCCGATGTTTCTGTGTTTTCTCCTCGTGTAGTAGATCTTTTGTGAATTCCTTTTGGAGATGTCTAAGTCCATACCTAATCAATCTATGGCTAGATTTTGAGAATCTAATTGTGATCAGGCTAAGAGAATTGTGTGTAGGAACATTTACATGTGAGAAAGTATTCACTGGTTCCTGAAACAGGCGCAAATTTCGATCTTAATGGTTTGATCATTTCTCACTCCACAGTTTAAAGTTTTGTGCAAATAAGCACTTAATCTTTAAGTTGGAAGGTAAGCTACTCGTGGCTAAAAGCATTTGCTTAAACGGGTTCTATACTGAGAGAACTATGTGTTAAAAGTTAGGGGTGTCCAAATCGACTTATAAGAAGTGCAGATTTAGACATAGGTAACTTGGTAAGTAGATTTCTCAAGATCTACTGAATCTTTTGGAGTGATTTGACTTGGAGGAGGTGCGCAATCTTTAGGTGACACCTTGTGCAAAGTTTCATAGAAAACTTTACACATTTACTCAGTCAATGAGCAAGATATATGCAGCAGACTTTCTGAGTAATTTCCTTCTTCATAGTTTGATCAAGAAATTGATATTTGGTCATAGATCTCTTAAATTGGTGAAGGTTTTGACTTACTCTTGATATAGAGGTGTTCTAAATTCAAGAGTAGGTTGTTCTTTTGGAGATTAACACTCTCCATCAGTTTTGTCATCCTTGTGCCCACATAAATATTTCTTTTTTGTGGATGTATAAAAATTTGAAGTGCATCTGCATTACATGCTTGGGCCAGATTTGTTGATGTATGAAACATCACAAGAACTAAGCTAAAGTGATATTAGAACAACTCCATAATCATCATTAGCTTAGTAACACTCTCAATTTGAAAACTTTACCACCAAACTTAGTGAAATAAAAAATTCACTATCCAAAAATCTGCGCCTTTTCTTCTAACTTCAAATCTGATTTGTATTAGCTTGATTCATACAAATTCTTTTGATCTTTTGCTAATAGAAGTTCTTGCTAATGTTAAGCAACACATACCAAGCAAGACTTTCAAGTAATAACTTCAAAATCTTCTGAATTCACTTCAACATTTGCATTATGTCTGAAATCTAAAAACTGACTTTATCGATTTGACATACCTTCACTGTTAGACTCATTTCTCTGAGTATGTGTCCCATTTTGCAAAGATCTTTTGAATAATTGTAGTTGAAGGTAGTAGCTTTAAAATGAGCTATCATTCATGAAAAACTTTACGTTGTACTGTGAGATCCGACCTTAAGAAGATCAGGGAAAAGTGCGCCAGAAAACTCGTAACTGTCAACTAACTTACATACTGATATGAAATCACTTAGAATTCAACACACAAGAGGAATTAGATCAAAACCTTCTATACAAACATGTGTTATCTATTTGAGAAGATGTGTACAAAATGGCTTGGCCTCATTCTACTCATAGCCATGGAAAATTCTCCTATACTGAGTAGTTCTTCCTCAACATCTCTCTCATAAAAACCCAACTTTTCTCTATTCACACAAGGATTACAAAATTGAGTTCTCTATATGTTTTTCAACTCAAATTAACTTATATACATATGGTCTACATACTCCGAGACTCAAACTCGTAAGTTTTAAAGTTCTATGTCAAGACTAGACTTTAATTTTGCACTAAATTACAAGAGTGAATTTGTCCCTTCACTTAGGCTTAGTTTTCTGAGTGCTTTGCCTTCACTTCTCTTTGTCTTTCTTCTTCCTTCATATATCTTCATATATTCATGTCTAATTAGTGAGTGAAGCCCCAACAGCTCCCCCTCAATCACTAATTAGCATCCTCTGACTTCTACATGTAATCTTCTTCTCTTTTATTCCTGCCATCTCTTTGAATCTACTTGTCTTCACTCCATCCAAGCTCTTTGTCATAATATCTGCAATCTGATCTTTTGTAGAAGTGTACATCACTTCAAGTTCCTTCTCCATTACCTTTTCTCTCAAGAAATGATATTGTATCTCTATGTGCTTTGTTCTTGCATGAAATGCAGGATTTGTTGCAAGATATAATGAACTCATATTATCTCCATGTATGATAGGTATACCTTGATCAATATCCAAGCTTTTGAACAAGGTCTGCATCCATATCACTTCTTTTACTGCTTCCACAAGTCCTTTGTACTCAGCTTCAATTGATGATAAGGCCACTGTATGTTGCTTCTTTGAACACCAGCTCACAAGTTTATCTCCTATGTATATCATATACCCATGTATTGACCTTCTATCATCTTGATTTCTTGCCCAATCTGAGTCACTATATGCTCTCAAGCTTACATCTGATGTAAATGAATAATATAATCCTTCCTTCAAAGTTCTTTTAATGTATCTAAGAACTCTTTGACCTACATTCCAATGTGGATTCTTTGGACAATGCATGAACTGAGAAAGAACTCCGACTGCATAACTAAGATCAGGTCTTGTTAGTCTAGCATAAATCAAGCTTCCCACTAAAGATTGATACTTCCTCATATCTTTGAACTCTGCACCATCATATTTGCTGAGTTTATGATTGAACTCTAGTGGTGTTCATGCCTCTCTGCAATTCTCCATGTTAAACTTCTTTAGAAGATTCAAAAGATACCTTTCTTGTGATACATATATACCATGTTCTGCATAAGTGATTTCCATTCCAAGAAAATATGACAATTTTCCTAGATCACTTATCTTAAATTCTTTCTCAAGTAATCTCTTCACCTGTTTGATTCCTTCATTTGAAGTACCTGTGATTATAATGTCATCTACATAAATACAAATGTAGATCATACCTTCATCTGTTCTCTTGATAAGTAAACTTGCATCTGCCTTTGAACTTTGATATCCTAGATCATTAAGATACTTCACAAGTCTATAGTTCCAAGCTCTTGGAGCTTGCTTCAATCCATAAAGTGCTCTTCTCAATCTGCAAACATAATTTGGAAACTTGTAATCTCTAAACCCTTGAGGTTGCTCCATGTAAACCTCATCTGATATATATCCATTCAAAAATGCATTCTTTATATCCAATTGACTCAATGTCCACCCTTTTGATGTTGCAATAGCAATGATTGTCCTTATGGTTGACATCTTTGCTACAAGACTGAATGTCTCATCATAATCTATGCCATGAGTTTGAGCATAGCCTTTAACCACCAACCTAGCTTTGTATCTGGCTTTTCTTCCATCTGCATGCTTCTTTATTTTGAAAACCCATTTATTTCCAATCACTTTCTTACCATTAGGTTTTGGAACAAGTTCCCAAGTTTTGTTTTCTTCAAGTGCATTAAACTCTTCCTTCATTTCTTCTTCCCATTGTCTCTTACCTTTTGCTTCATCATAGCTTTGAGGTTCTTCATCTTCCTTAACCATGTAAGCATAGTTCTTCTGAGTCAAATAAGAGGTATCATAAGAATACCTTGTTGGTTGGCTATATGATCCAACTCTAGATGTGCTTGCTTGCATATGATCTTCATCTCCATCTACCTGCATATGTGATTTACCTCTTTCATTTCTTCTTACCTCTTCTTCAAATGTTTCAAGATTACAATTTTTATTTGCATACTAACTCTTTTGTTCATCAAATGTCACATCTCTGGAAACAATAAATTGTTTAGTTAGAGGACTCCATAGCCTATAACCCATCTGCTTTTCATCATACCCAATAAATACATATTTTTCAGCCTTTGGTTCAAGCTTATGTCTGAATTTTGATGGTACATAAGCATAGTCAATTGATCCAAACACCTTACAATGATCAAGGGTTGGTTTCCTACCCCACCATGCTTCATAAGGGGTCATTCCATTTAGAGCTGCACATGGTAACCTATTCACAAGATATGTAGCTGTATTTACAGCCTCAGACCAAAGATAATTAGGGAAATTCTTTTCTTTTAACATTGCTCTTGCAAACTCAACCAATGTTCTATTCCTCCTTTCTGCCACCCCATTGTGTTGAGGTGTATACCTGCAAGTTATTTCTCTCTTGATACCTGCATTCCAAAGATAATCATTGAATTCTTGGGAGAAGTATTCTCCCCCTCCATCAGACCTTAACCTCTTAAGCTTTTGACCTGTAACTCTTTCTGCATATGCATGAAAATGTTTGAAAGCTCCAAATACTTCTGATCATTCCTTTAAAACATAAATAGTTATCCACCTTGTAGCATCATCAATGAAAAGAACATAATACCTAGACCCATTGATTGATCCTTCTTTTGTTGGTCCCCATACATCTGTATGTATGAGCTCTAACAAACCATCATGTTTGAATCCTTTCTTCTGAAATGATAACCTGTGTGCCTTTCCCACCTGACAAGCTTCACACTTGTAGATCATATGTTGACTTTTCACATTTGGTAGCCCTATTACAGATTGATTCTCCACCATGGTTTTAATTCCTTTTTCATTGAAGTGTCCTAACCTCTTATGCTAGAGGTCTAACTCTGTAAGTACTTCATCACCATGTGTGATCAAGGCTTGACCAACATTCCCTTGCACTTTGAGAGTAAAAATTCTACCTTCCTTTTTACCACAGACAATTTGATTGTATCCATCCTCTGGATCTTCAACAAATACCCCTTCATTTGTAAATCTGACTTGAAAACCTTTCTCTACTATTTTTCCCACACTAATCAGATTCTTTGGTATTGTTGGAACATATAAAACATTTGTTAGCAAATCAGCTCCACTCTTGCACTTCACTTTACCAATTGAATGCACATTATGTTTTGTATTGTCACTTGTTTGTACTGTGTGACTTGAAATACCTTCTTCCAATTCTGATAACAATTCTATGTTACCTGACAAATGATTTGAACAACCAGAGTCAATATAGAATACCTTGAGATCCTCCTTCTCTAATGTACTTGTTGAATTCATCATTAATGCTGTGTGGTTGTCATTCTATGTATCATTTGCATAGTTGTAATAGGTAGTGTTGTAAGACTGATTCTGATTCCAATTTCTTCCACCACCTCTACCAAAACTTCCTCTTGAATTCTGCCTTCCTCTTTGAAATTGATTCTGAAACGTTCCACCTCTTCCTCTGCCATTATTACTTTGATTTTGATTTGATCCTTGTTGATTATGCCAACAATCATAGGCTAGATGATTGCTCAATCCACAAATCCAACATGACTTCTTGTTATTGTTTTGATTACCTCTGCCTCTTCCATTTCCTCGACTTTTACCTCTGCCAATACTGTAAAACAATAGTTACGCAATATAACACAGGAGCAATAACAGAGAAGATAACAGATATAGGAGAATCTCAACAATTTTCTACTAGCAGCAAGTACAAAGATGATGGCGTTGTCCACCCGTGCGCTCTCAAGGTAGAGCTTAAATGGTGATCTAGACAACTCTAGATAGGGAGATACAAGGTAGAGGTATGCTGGCTCAACTCGGTGTCTTAGGTAGTGCAGAAGTCATGTATATATAGGATCATGGGTGGCCTGCCATGGACGGCTATACATGGGCGGTAGAGCGTGGGCGGCCACCGCCCGCGTAATTGCCATACACGGCTTAGACTGGTTGAACCGACCTAACAAATATAAATGATTTCTGACTCCGACAGGGAATATTCCATGGAATATTCCCTTTACCGTCGCGCCGGGGGCGCTGCCCCCGGACCCCCACCAGGGGGCCCGCTAGCCCCCTGGGACCCCCCAGCCAGGGGGCCCGCTGGCCCCCTTGGACCCCCCAGCCGGGGCTGCTCACCGCTGCCCCGGACCCCACAATTGGGGACCCTGATAACTCCCTTTCCTTATAATATCTTACATGGTCCAATATGACCTTCATCCAACATTCAAGTTGGGATTCCCATCAATTGGGTAATGCATGCTTGGCTTCTCCTCATAAAGGGGGCCTTACAAAATGTGCATACAATCATGAGGGGTAGACATTGATCATATACTAACACCCCCCCTCAATGTTTACCGATGATAAATCAAGTAGGTCTCGGTCCTATGCCCATCTGTTGAAGATGCTTGTTGAGCTGCTCTCTTCCAAGTGCTTTAGTGAATATGTCAGCACAATTTGCCTCTGTTGGGCAATATTCTAGCTCCACAATTTCATCTTCAATTAGCTCACAAATGTAATGGTACTGTACTTCTATGTGCTTGGTGCGAGCATGAAATACTGGGTTCTTTGCAATAGCCATACAACTTTGATTATCACACTTGAGTACAGTTGGCATATTTGATGGAAAGCCAAGATCTGCAAGAATTCTCCTTAACCAGACTGCCTCACAAGAAGCAAAACAAGCTGCTTTGTACTCTGCTTCAGTGGAGGAGAGTGCGAGAGTTGGTTGCTTCCTACTTACCCAAGAAAATATTCCTGAACCAAGTGAGAAACAATATCCAGAAACTGATTTTCTAGAATCACAATCTCCAGCCCAATCTGAATCACAATATCCTTGGAGTGTATCACCTGTGGTATACAAAATACCAAAATCCAAGGTTCCTGCAATGTACCTTAGAATTCGCATTCCAGCATTCCAGTGACTCTCCTTAGGTTTGTTGGAAAACCTGCTTAACACTCCAACAGCATAGCAAATGTCTGGTCTAGTGTTGCACAGAAAAATAAGACTTCCAACGAGCTTCCTATACTTCTTAGCATCTACATCAGGCATGTTATCATCCATAGATAGCTTATGATTTACCTCCATAGGTGTGCTAGTTGGTTTGCAGTCCATCATTCCAAATGCCTTGAGAATTTCTTTGGAATATTTTTGTTGTGAGATGAAAATGCCATCCTTCCTTTGCCATACTTCAATTCCCAGACAAAAATGGAGTAGACCTAAGTCTGTCATTTCAAACTCAGTTCCCAAGCTGATCCGAGTTTGATTGATGAGTTCCTGATGATCTCCTGTAATGATCAAATCATCTACATATACAATGATAACAACTAGCTTGCTATCCCTTTTCGTTACATACAAGTTAGCATCAGAAGTACTTCTTTCAAAACCCATATTTTTGAAAAAATGATCTATTCGTTGGTACCAAGCCCGTGGAGCTTGCTTAAGTCCATACAAAGCTTTCTTCAACCTGCAAACTTTATTTTCTGAATTGGGCACCTCAAAACCTGGTGGTTGAGATACATATACCTCCTCCTTGAGGTGACCATTCAAAAATGCAAATTTGACATCCATCTGGAAAATAGGCCAAGACTTTTGTGCAGCTACTGCAATTACCGTCCGAATAGTTGTCATGCGTGCTGTTGGTGCAAAAGTTTCTTGAACATCAAATCCTTCAATCTGTGAAAAACCCTGTGCAACTAATCGTGCCTTATACTTTTCTAATGTTCCATCAGCTTTATACTTAGCTTTCCAAATCCATTTAGTACCTATTACCTTCTTCTTTGGCGGCAAGTCGACTAGATCCCATGTATCATTTTTGAGTATACTATCATACTCAGACTGCATTGCCGCTCTCCAATCTGGATCATCAATGGCTTCTTCAATGGTGGTAGGTTCCTTTATCGAACCCATGATATCTGCCATTAGAGCCATGTTAACAATGTGTTCTGAGGCTCTTCTTTGCTCCTCTATTCTCTTTGATCTTCGTAATCCATCCGATGATGATTCTGGTACATCTACATGTGGATTAAGATCATCAAAGAGCTGTTGTGCCCACTTCGGTAGTGGCTTACGCTGTGCAGCTACAACTGGTTGGCTTTTTATTGAGGAAATTTCTCCATCAGATGTTTCCTCCTCCTCAACTTTAACCTGTCTTTTGATAGGCACAAGGTGAGATATTTCTCCGCTTGATGAGATAGTAGATTTACCTTTATCTTCTACTAAGTGTGGTCGTTCATCAAACACCACATCTCGGCTGACAAAAATCTTCCTTGCCTCAGGATCCCATAACCTGTATGCTTTAGACTCTTCACTATATCCTAGGAAGACACACTTTTTGCTTTTTGAATCCAACTTTGATCTTGTTGAATCAGGAATATGTGCATAACAGAAACAACCAAAAATTCTGAAATGCAAAAGTGAAGGCTTTTTACCAGAATATGCTTCTTGAGGAGTCATCCCCTTCAGTGCTTTTGTGTAGCTTCGATTGAGGATGTAGACTGCTGTATTGACTGCTTCTGCCCAGAATGAATCAGGCATGTCTTGAGCCTTCAACATACAACGAGCCATTTCAACTACTGTCCTGTTCCTGCGCTCAACAACGCCATTTTGTTGGGGTGTATGAGCTGTGGTAAGTTGCCTTTTCACACCATGCTCCTTACAGTAATTGTTGAATTCTGTTGACAAGAATTCACCTCCTCTATCTGTTCTAAATTTCTTCAATTTCCTTCCTGATTCATTTTCTACATACTTATGCCACGTTTTAAATTTTTCAAAAGCATCAGCCTTCTCTCGAATGAAATAAACCCACATCTTTCTACTATAATCGTCGACTAACAGCAAGAAGTAGAAAGATCCTCCTAAAGCAGGTGTAGACATTTTACCGCAGAGATCAGCATGTACCAACTCTAGAGGAGCTTGAGATCGATTGCTGGTCTCTCTTGGAAATGCCTTTCGTTGTTGCTTGCCCATCATACAAGCTTCACAAGGTTCCTGCAACTCTGAAAATGCAGGCATATGAGCAACCATCCCTGTTCGTTGCATCTCCTTCAAAACTGCAAATCCGAGATGCCCAAATCGTCGGTGCCATAACTTGCTTACATCTTTATCTTCTGTAGCAGTTAAAGCACTTAACTCATACAAGTTATCCCATCGTATGCCTTTACCTACAACATTACCTGATGAATCCATGATTTCCGCACCACTCTTATTGAAGTGAACTTCGAGTCCACGATCTGTTATTGCAGAAACTGACAACAAATTTCTTTTGAGTGTAGGTACATAGAGAACATCGGATAACTTTTTCTCAACACCTGGAGAAGTGATAAAAGAGATGGTTCCAGTTCCTTCAGCTGGACACTTGGAGTCATTTCCCACCACTACATTGATGGATTCCCGCAGAGGCACTAGGGAACTATACCAATCCTTTTTACTAGTCATATGGCGAGAAGCTCCACTATCTAAAATCCATGGCTCATCAACACGAGCTTGAGCAGATGAACATACCTCTTCAATAGCTACCCAAAGTTCCAGCTCTGTGTTGTTTGCAGACTCTTTGTTCTTCCATGATGATTTTACAGTCCCATTCCGTTCATCAGCTTGCTTCTTTCTGCAATCCTTGATGGCATGGCCTTTCTTTTCACAATAGAAGCAACTTCCTATGAACTTTTTCTTCTTTGGCTTCTTCTTTGATCCCTCTGAAGAGCCTTTACCTTTTGCATTTGCTGAGAATGCAGCATCAGTTGTACTTTGCCGATTCTTCAGCCGCATCTCTTCTTCTAAAAGCATGGCACAAAACTCTTCAAATGTAAGAGGAGTTGGCCTTACCTGAGTGTTAAGGGCTGTTACTAATCCATCATACTTTGCTGGAAGAACACGTACAGATCTTCGAGCCAGCTCTTCTGGTGTTATAACAACACCAACTGCAGCCAATTGATCTTGAAGATGCTTTATCCGTTTGATAAAATCTTCAGCCTTTTCAGAATCAGAATGTTTTTCATTTGCCAACTGATTTTCTAAATTCTGTATCCTAGTGTGGTTCTTGGTCTCATATTGTCGAGCCAATATGCCCCAAGCCTCATGTGCTTTAGTAGTATGTTGAACTAAAGTAAGCACAGAATCACTTACACTAGTGACAATCCCACATAATGCATCAGCATTCCGCCTCTTCCAAGCTCGTAGAAGATCTGGATCTGGCTGAATCATCAATCTTGAATTTGCTGGATCTTCAACTGGTATAGGCTCTGGATCCAATCCCATCGGTCCCATGACAGTGTCAAGTAATTCATAGGAGTCCAAAATTGCAGAAATTTTGAACTTCCAGAGTGTATAGTTGGTTCCATCCAGCTTCCCTTCAGTGAATGCAGGTGGACGAATTCGAATAGGTGCAGCATTAACATTAGTTGAAGCACCAAGACTACTGTTCGATGATGAAGCCATCATGTAATCACTCGAATAATCTACTGATATTCTAGTCTGCTAGTAGGCTAAAATAATGATACTTCTCAAGCTATTCGAACCTTACAGCTCTGATACCATGTAAAACAATAGTTACGCAATATAACACAGGAGCAATAACAGAGAAGATAACAGATATAGGAGAATCTCAACAATTTTCTACTAGCAGCAAGTACAAAGATGATGGCGTTGTCCACCCGTGCGCTCTCAAGGTAGAGCTTAAATGGTGATCTAGACAACTCTAGATAGGGAGATACAAGGTAGAGGTATGCTGGCTCAACTCGGTGTCTTAGGTAGTGCAGAAGTCATGTATATATAGGATCATGGGTGGCCTGCCATGGACGGCTATACATGGGCGGTAGAGCGTGGGCGGCCACCGCCCGCGTAATTGCCATACACGGCTTAGACTGGTTGAACCGACCTAACAAATATAAATGATTTCTGACTCCGATAGGGAATATTCCATGGAATATTCCCTTTACCGTCGCGCCGGGGGCGCTGCCCCCGGACCCCCACCAGGGGGCCCGCTGGCCCCCTGGGACCCCCCAGCCAGGGGGCCCGCTGGCCCCCTTGGACCCCCCAGCCGGGGCTGCTCACCGCTGCCCCGGACCCCACAATTGGGGACCCTGATAACTCCCTTTCCTTATAATATCTTACATGGTCCAATATGACCTTCATCCAACATTCAAGTTGGGATTCCCATCAATTGGGTAATGCATGCTTGGCTTCTCCTCATAAAGGGGGCCTTACAAAATGTGCATACAATCATGAGGGGTAGACATTGATCATATACTAAGAAATACCTCTTCCTCTAGCATAATTTGCTTGAGTAGTCAGCTCTTCTTCATCCTTTGCTTTACCTTTCTCACTTTTCTTCTTATTCTTTGCATACATAGCAGAACTATATCCTTTATCTCCATCTGACTTCAAGTCTTGCTCAAATGTGAGCATCAATCCAAGCAATTGATTTAATTCTGGCACATAATGATTTAATGAAAGTTCAGTTGAGAGTACAAAAGATTTCCACCTCTCAATCCTGGAAGCAACCTATGATCTTCAATATCCTCATCAATAGATCCAAGGCTATCTGCCAAGTCCTTCATCTTAGTGACATAATCACTAATACTCTGAATTTGCTTTTTCTTAAATGTGGTGAACTCTATCCATAAGCTAGCCTTCCTAGCTTTAGTAGTGTTTTGGAAGTGATCTTCCAAAGCATTCCATATGTCTTCAGCTGTTTCTAATCCTCTGATATGTGGTAACAAATGATCTGTGATAGTGTTATATATATAAGCCCTTGCACTTGCATCTCTCTTCTGCCATAGCTTCAAAGCTTCTAGTTCTTCTTTCCTTGGTTGACTCTCATCTTCAAATTTAGGCTTTTCCTCTTCACCTATCACATATATCATTAAATCCTTACTCATAAGTAAGGCTTCCATTCTCATTACCCAAGCAGGATAATTATCTCTCTCCAATTTGTCAATGGATACATGATCTTCCATAGTCTTCTTGCTTCTGCTTCAACCTATGAGTATAAAGTTGAAGTATGGTACCTTTTGTAGATCTTTACCCTTGAGAATGATTTTGAAGCACTCCTCTGATGTCTTTTGTTGTTGAACACCTCAGCTTTCACCTCTTTAATGAAGAACTCTTCAATTCCTCTTGTATCTGCTCCTCCTTTCACTTTGAGGACCTTTCTGCTCTGATACCACCACAAGAACTAAGCTAAAGTGATATAAGAACACCTCCATAACCATCATTACCTTAGTAACACTCTCAGTTTGAAAACTTTACCACCAAACTTAGTGAAATCAAAAATTCACTTTCCAGAAATCTGCGCCTTTTCTTCTAACTTCAAATCTGATCTGTATTAGCTTGATTCAAGCAAATTCTTTTGATCTTTTGCTAATAGAAGTTCTTGCTAATGTTAAGCAACACATACCAAGCAAGACTTTCAAGTAATAACTTCAAAATCTTCTTAATTCACTTCAACATTTGCACTATGTCTGAAATTTGAAAAATGACTTCATCGATTTGACATACCTTCATTGTTAGACTCATTTCTCTGAGTATGCGTCCCATTTTGCAAATATCTTTTGACCATTTGTATTTGAAGGTAGTAGCTTTAAAATGAGCTATCATTCATGAAAACCTTTACGCTGTACTGTGAGATCTGACCTTAAGAAGATCAGGGAAAAGTGCACCCGAAAACTCGTAACTGTCAACTAACTTACATATTGATATGAAATCACTTAGAATTCAACACACAAGAGGAATTAGATCAAAACCTTCTACACAAACATGTGGTATCTATTAGAGAAGATGTGTACAAAATGGCTTGGCCTCATTCTGCTCATAGCCATGGAAAACTCTCCTATACTGAGTAGTTCTTCCTCAACATCTCTCTCAGAAAAACCCGACCTTTCTCTATTCACACAAGAATTACAAAATTGAGTTCTCTTTATGTTTTCCAACTCAAATTAACTTATATACATATGGTCTACATACTCCTACTCAAACTCGTAAGTTTTAAAGTTCTATGTCAAGACTAGACTTTAATTTTGCACTAAATTACAAGAGTGAATTCGTTCTTCACTTAGGCTTAGTTTTCTGAGTGCTTTGCCTTCACTTCTCTTTGTCTTTCTTCTTCCTTCATATATCTTCATATATTCATGTCTAATTAGTGAGTGAAGCCCCAACAACATTCACTGATCTTTGTGTACAAAAATCCCATGTGAATGGAACATCAATTGGCCAATTGTTGGGAAGATGGATGAATACTTCAAGATGATGAGTAGGTACTGCAAAATCTTTCTTTGTACCAGCCTTTTCTTGCTTCAGAATTGATAATTGGACCCTCTTAGCTTTCCAATGACACCATAAAAGTGCCTATGTACTTTGGAAATGATGTATGAAAATGTTTGATCAAAATAGACTAGTTCTCTATTGACAAATCCAGGAAAACTTTCTATTTTGGATCATATACCTATTGCTTGTAATGCTCAATATGACCAGTACAATAGGAATTGGAAACATTCCTTCTGGAGTATCTAATTAGCTTAGCAAGCTAATGATTCCAAGTGAAATCACTCAAAATGATCAATCATGTATAGAGAAATCAATTTAGCAAAATTATCTTTACCCCTGACTTTTTGGGACTGTTGCAAATGTAGACCAGTGACTGCTTCGACGCTGATTTCTCACAATCTACTGAATATAGTTTCTTCAAATTTTGATAATATGTAGAGGACTTGCAGCTGATTCCAACAAGCCTTGGATGATTGAATTTGGTGGAGAAATGAGAGAGATATGCTCATTGCAAGTTGCCAGTAGAATATGACTAAAACAGAGATATCATAGATGAACAATATGAATGTACTATATTAATGCACAATGTTGTACAATGCCATAGGCATGATGATCATTGCCTAATGTTGGAGAAAGGTGTAGGCTACTGTGTAGGCCTCACACACACACTCAGAAAGTACAATGAATAGCTCGGGATTGATGAGTTCTACCCGTGACTTTTTTCCTAGAAGTTTATATAAGTGTTCACTTCAAATTTGAAATTCAAATTTTGGCTTTCTCTAATAAGGTGATCCTCCATTATAAGAGATATTCCATCAATCAACTCGTAACTTTTCCACGAGTTCTTCTTGGTAGGTGTTTACAAAGATTCCAAGTCAAACATGACTTTTACAAAGAGTAAAATGGTAATTTATCCAATAGCATTGATTCCCATGCTTCTTCATATATGTATGGACTACAAGCCAAATGTGTAGGCTTGTGAATTGCACCAACAGCTCCCCCTCAAGCCAAACATCTTGGCTTGGTCTTCAGCTTTGATCTTCTTGAATATCCTGCAATCCTCTTCTTTGAATAACCTGCAAAGTTTTGTACCATCTAATGCTTTGGTTAACAAATCTGCACATTGCATATTAGTTGATACATAAGATAATTGAATATCTTTGCTCAATAGTTTTTCTCTCACATAATGGTAGTGAACCACTATATGTTTGGTCCTAGCATGATAAATAGGATTAGCTACAAGATGGAGTGAACTTGTATTGTCTCCAAAGATTATTGGAGAAGTAGTATATAGACCCAATTCTGTATATAATAGTCTGATCCATATGGCTTCTTGAGTGGCATTTGCCAATCCTCTATACTTTGCCTCTGTAGAAGATAAAGCAACAGTAGGTTGCTTCTTTGAAGACCATGATATTAGCTTATCACCTGCATATGAAAGATATCCAGAAGTGCTCCTTCTATCATCTTTGCATCCTGCCCAAACGCATCTGAATAAATCTAACTATCCAAATCTGAAGTGTAAGGGAAATACAAACCATGATGTTGAGTACCCTTGAGATACTTCAAGATCCTCTTAGCAGCCTCCATGTGAGGTGCCCTAGGCTTGTGCATAAACTGACTTAGCACACTAACTCCATAAGCAATATCTATCCTTGTCAAGGTAGCATAATTCAAGCTACCCACAATGCTTTGATAACCTGTAATGTCATCAAGTACATCACCTTCATGTGCGCTTAATTTCAGATTTACCTCCATTGGAGTACTTGCAACTTTGGCATCCTGCAATTTAAACTTCTTTAACATATCCTGTATATACTTCCTCTGAGTTATCTAGATCCCAGAGTTAGAATAGACTAACTCAAGTCCAAGGAAATACTTTAGTAATCCAAGATCACTGATCCTTCATCATCTGATTCTTGATTTGTTTGATGCCATTAGCATCATTACCTGTAAGTATAATGTCATCAACATATACACATAGGTATATTACCTCTGAATTACTCCTCTCGATGAATTGCAAAGTATCAGCCTTACTCATGAAAAAACCTTGGTCCTAAAGATATGTGGTCAATCTGTGATTCCATGCCCTAGGTGCCTGCTTCAATCCAGAAGAGATTTATTCAACTTGATACATATGTTACCTTGTTTGGATCCTCATAGCCAGGAGGTTGTGACATGTATACCTCCTCTGAAATCCATCCATTCAAAAATGCATTTTTTACATCCAACTGATATATGTTCCAATTCTTAGATGCAGCCACACTTACCAATACCCTGATGGTTGGCATTTTGGCTACAGGAGAGAATGTTTCCTCATAATCAATGCCTTGGGTTTGTGCAAAACCCTTGGCCACAAGTCTTGCTTTGTACCTGCTTATTGACCCATCAGAATTTCTTTTTATCTTATATATCCATCTAGAACCAATTACCTTCATGGACTCCTTCTTTGGCACTAGATCCCAAGTTTCACTTTCCTTGAGTGCTTCAGTCTCCTCATCCATAACTTCTTTCCATTCTACCTTTGTCTTAGCTTCCTCAAATGTTGCTTGTTCTTCAATTGATAAATCTTTAGCAAGATAAACAGAGTGTTTAGTAACAAGAGAGGTGCCATACCCATATCTAATTGGTTTCTTACTCTCCCTCTATGATCTTTTGATTGCTTGGTTAGAGGATTCAGGTATGTCCTCTAATTTCTTCATTTTGAGTTTACCTTTAGACTTCCATGCTTTGAACTCTTCAAGATTGATGATATCTTCATCTTCTGAGTTTGTGTCTTCATTTTGAGTAGGCTCTTCCTTGGTAAGGATTGGAAAATCCTCTTCTAAGTCATAAGGTAGCTTTACTGTTGGAGACCTCTTAATCTCCAAAGGCTTGATCTATACTGATCTAAGAGCACCCCTATATCAGTTATAGACCAAACTTTACACAAATGTTACTTTGATTTACCAAATCATTCATGAACAATTCTCTAAGTGAGAATTTTTCTTCTTCAAGAAGTCTGCTTCAAAGATTGACTTCATTACCTGCACATATCTTCAGATTTCTTCAATCTAATGATATACATACCTCCAAGCTACCTTTCCAAAATCATATCAACCATTAGTCCTTCAAAAGAATCATTAAAACTTCAATTTGATCCTTAAGATCAAAAGTATGTTAGAAACTGTCTTCCTGAATAAGCGACTTTGACATAGCTAACTTCTAAGGTTGATTTCTCACGGCACAGATCCCGTTTTGCTAAATGCTTTTAGCCATAGCCTCCTTACCTTCTAACTTAGATTTTGAATGCTCAGTCATCAAAAAATTTACACTGTGCACTGAGATCTAAGCAAAACATTGACACAAAAAAATGCGCGACTCTGAGAGATTTTTCTGCAGACTTTACATATACATGTTTCTATTGATCATACTCACAGCATGAAAGGATTTAGACCATGAAACTTTGAACATAGCCTCATTAAATTCCAAATTAGATGTGTACAAAAGGATTTTTGATCCACATGATCAGACTAAGAGAAATCAGAGAAAGACTCGACGCTAACTCGTGAGGATGACTCTCTACACATCTACCTTAATGACACTTCGCTTCTAATGACTCTCATATGTATTTCTTTACATCATTGACTTATATACATATAGTTCTAGACTTATCCTGCATCTATTACATTACTCCTTATCATCCCAAGGATTATCTCTACTCATATTACAAGAATTTCCACCTGTAATGTACATATGTATACAAACTTCATTTCTGAGATCTCTTCACTTTCTCAAGTGTCTTCTTCCACTTCAATCTGATCATAAGCTTGCTTCAAACTCTTTGTAATCACAATTTGTGATTGGTTTTCTCCAAAAACTCCCCCTCAATCACTAATTGTGATTATTCCGTTCTTCTTCACTCCTGCCATCTCTTTGAATCTCTGTAGCTTAGGTCCATCCAAGCTTTTTTTTAACATATCTGCAACTTGTTCTTTTGTTGGAGTATATATCACTTCAATCTCTTTGTCAAGTACCTTTTCCCTCAAGAAATGATACTGAATCTCTATATGCTTAGTCCTCGCATGAAAAACATGGTTAGCTGCCAAATACAATTAACTCATATTGTCTCCAAAAATAATGGAGTACTCTGATCAGTTCAAAACTCTTCAACAAGGTCTTTAACCATATCACTTCTTTTGCAGCCTCTACCAATCCTTTATACTCACCTTCTGTGGATGACAAAGCAACTGTATGTTGCTTCTTTGAGCACCAAGAAACTAGCTTATCTCCAATATAACAGAGATCCCCATGAGTAGACCTTCTATCATCTGAATCACCTGCCCAATCTCCATCACTAAATACTTTAATTCTTGTATCAGAAGTAAATCCATAATACAAGCATTCATTTAGGGTTCCTTTGATATATCTGAGTACCCTTGGAGCTCCAATCCAATGAGTCTTCTTTGGAAAATGCATGAATTGTGATAACACACCAACTGCATATGATAGATCTGGACTTGTCAAGGTAGCATAGATTAAACTACCTACCAAACTCTGATATTTCTTCATGTCATTAAACTCTTCACCTCCATACCTGCTCAATTTATGATTTACCTCCAATGGTGTGCTTGAAGGCCTGCAATCCTCCATGCTGAATTTGACCAGAAGATTCTTTAAGTACCTTTCTTGTGTAACATATACTCCATGTTGAGTATACACAATCTGGATTCCTAAGAAATAAGATAAGTTTCCCAAATCACTTATCTTAAACTCCTTCTCTATTTGTTTCTTAAGCTCATTAATTCCTTGAGCATCTGTACCTGTGACAATGATATCATCAACATAAATACACATATATATGTATCCATTTTCACTTGCCTTCACTAGCAAGCTACTATCTGCCTTTGATACTTGAGATCCACATTCATTTAAGAACTTTAAAAGCCTCTAATTCCATGCTCTTGGAGCCTGCTTCAACCCATACAAAGCTCTCTTGAGCTTACACACATAATCTGATCCAATTGAAATACGAAGCCTTCTGGTTGCTCCATGTACACTTCATCTGCAATGTATCCATTCAAAAATGCATTCTTCACATCTAATTGTGATAACTTCCATCCTTTACAAGCAGCAATAGCAATCAATGATCTAATTGTAGACATCTTAGTAAGAGGACTAAAAGTTTCATCATAATCTACCCCATAAGTTTGAGCATAACCTTTGACCACAAGTCTAGCCTTGTATCTAGACACCTTACCATCTGCAAACCTTTTTGTTTTATACACCCACGTACATCCAATGACCTTCTGATTCTTTGGTCTTGGCAACTAACTCCCATGTTTCATTGTCAAGTAGAGCATCATACTCTTCTTGCATTGCCTTATCCCAATTCTGTTTTCCTTTAGCTTCTTCATATGTGATTGGATCCTCTTCTGTGTTCACAATATAAGCAAAATCTTTTGTTGTTAAGAAAGATGTGTCATAGCTATACCTGATAGGCTCTTTCCTTTCCCTTGAGGATCTTCTGACCTCTGCACTTCTTGAAGTCTCAGCCACATTTGATTCTGGATCAAATCTTGGCCCATCTTCAACATTATCTTGCAATTTCCTTTTACAATCAACATCATCAATATCTTCTTCATACACACTTACTTTTGTCTTCCCTTTTCTTTGTATTTCTTTATCATCTGCATAATCACTTGTTGACCCTGTATACCATGTGCTTTGCTCATCAAATGTAACATCTTTGGTAACAAGAAATTGCTTTGTAGATGGACTCCACAATCTGTAACCCATATGTCTATCATCATACCCAATAAACACATACTAGTCTGCTTTGGGTTCTAGCTTATGTCTCAATTGTGAAGGAACATAAGCATATGCTTAACATCCAAATACCTTACAATGATCAAGAGTAGGTTTCTTACCCCACCATGCTTCATAAGGAGTTCCTCCCTCCAATGCTTTACAAGGTAACCTATTCACAAGATATGTTGCAATGTTGATAGCTTCTGCCCATAAGTAATTTGGGCAATTCTTTTCCTTCATCATTGCTCTTGTAAATTCTACAAGAGTTCTATTTCTTCTTTCTGCAATTCTATTTTGTTGAGGAGAGTACCTGCAAGTTACTTCTCTCTTTATGCCTGCATTCCACAAATAATCATCAAACTCTTTAGAGAAATACTCTCCCCCTCCATCTGATCTCAACCTCTTGAGCTTTTGTCCTATAATCCTTTCTGCATAAGCATGATAATGTTTGAATGTCTTGAACACTTCTGATTTGTTCTTGATTACATATAAAGTAATCCATCTGGTTGCATCATCAACAAACAACACATAATATCTAGATCCATTTATGCTATAGTCCCTTGAAGGACCCCACACATCTATATGAACCAATTCAAGCATATTTGAATACTTATATCCTGATTTATTATATGAATTTTTGTGTGCTTTACCTAACTGACAAGCTTCACACTTGTACACCATGTGTTGCCCTTCAATTTTCGGCAAACCAAGCACCACATCATTCCTTGACATTTCCTTTATAGCTCTCTCATTGAAATGACCTAATATTTTATGCCATAGGTCTAATTCAGACATGTTTTGACTTCCATAAGTAAATAAAGCATGTCCCACATTACCTTGGACCTTGAGAGTAAACAACCTTCCTTCCTTTTTACCTGCAATTATGTTTCTATATCCCTGATTTGGATCTTGCACATAGACACCATCATTTGTGAATCTGACTTCATATCCTTTTTCCACAATTTTCCCTACACTTATCAGACTTTTAGGAATAGTAGGAACATAAAGTACCTTTCTCAAAAGTGTACTTCCACTCTTTGTCTTCACTGATCCAATGCTCTCCACTTTATGCTTGGTATTGTCACCTGTTTGAACTGTATGTCCATTCACCTTTGCTTCCATATCAGTCATCAAGGATATATTGCCACTCAGATGATTGCTACATCCTGAGTCAATATAAAACACCCTTTGGTCTTCTCCTACTGCTTCATGAGTTGCATTCAAGATAAGAGTCATATCATCCTTCTGATTTGATGCATAGTTATAATAATTGTTGTTGTAGGACTGAGGTTGAAAGCTTCTTCCACCTCCTCTAGCATATGATGTCCTACCACCTCTTCCTCTGAAGTTGCCTCTTTGGTTTCTGCCTCCTCTACCTCTTTGATTAATTTATGATTATTATTTCCTCCATTTTGATTGTTATACCAACAATCATTTGCCAAATGATTGGTTCTCACACAAATCCAACAAGCTTTAGTATTATCTTTATTTTTAGCTCCTCTTCCTTTACCTCTGAAGTTCATCTTTCCTTTTGTAAAGTTAGCTTGACTTGAGGTTCCTTCATCATCAGTTGACTGCTTCCCTTTGCCATTCTTTTTCTTGTCCTTGGAGTACATAGCTTGACTTGCACTCCTATCATTGTCTCCCCTTAATGTCCTGCTCAAAAGTTAGCATGTCTCTTAGCAATTGATTAAGATCAGGATTAAAATGATCAAGTGACAGTTCTATGGACAATATGAAGGGCTTCCACTTCTCATCTCCTCTCAGACCTGTAAGTATTTGCTTTACCAACTTATCCTCTTCAATATCTTCATCTACACCTCCCAAGCTATTTGCAATGTCCTTCATTCTTGCCACATAATCAGAAATTGATTGTGAGCTCTTCTTCTTGAAAGTTGTGAACTCAGCCCAAAGTGAGGACTTCCTTGACTTGGTTGTGTTTTGGAAATGCTCTTCCAAAGCATTCCACACATCTGTTGCACTTTCTAGTCCTCTAATCTGAGGTAGAAGATAATCATTTACAACCATGTAAATGATGCTCCTTGCTTGAGCATCCTTTCTCATCCAAGTCTTCAAATCTGCAAGCTCTTCCCTAGTTGGAATAGTAGGATCTGCAAACTCAGGCTTTTCTTCTTCTCCTGTAATGAATGCCATCAAATCTTTACTCATGAGGTGTGCCTCCATCCTCATGGACCAAGCTAGATAGTTCTCCCTATCTAGCTTATCAATCTGCAAGCTTTCTCCCATCTTTGATCTTTTGTGTCTGCAATTACTATGATTTATGATAGTAAAGTGTCCCTTTGGTATGAAGCTTCAATCCTTTTTTATCCTTTGAACTCGTACTTTGTACTTCTGCAAGTTATCTTCAAGAATTTGCTCTTGTCCTCCTTCAATTAGAAGGAAATTCAATATCTGCAGCAGTCGGGACTTCCAATGCCTTTACTTCACTTGTATTATACCTTCAACTCTGATACCACTGTTGGAGACCTCTTAATCTCCAAAGGCTTGATCTATACTGATCTAAGAGCACCTCTATATCAGTTATAGACCAAACTTTACACAAATGTTACTTTGATTTACCAAATCATTCATGAACAATTCTCTGAGTGAGAATTTTTCTTCTTCAAGAAGTCTGTTTCAAAGATTGACTTCATTACCTGCACATATCTTTAGATTTCTTCAATCTAATGACATAAATACCTCCAAGCTACCTTTGCGCAATCATATCAACCATTAGTCCTTCAAAAGAATCATTAAAACTTCAATTTGATCCTTAAGATCAAAAGTATGTCAGAAACTGTCTTCTTGAATAAGCGACTTTGACATAGGTAACTTCTAAGGTTGATTTCTCACAGCACATATCCTGTTTTGTTGAATGCTTTTAGCCATAGCTTCCTTACCTTCTAACTTAGATTTTGAATGCTCACTCATCAAAAACTTTACACTGTGCACTGAGATCTAAGCAAAACATTGAAACAAAAAAATGCACGACTCTGAGAGAGTTTTCTGCAGACTTTACATATACATGTTCCTATTGATCATACTCACAGCATGAAAGGAATTAGACCATGAAACTTTGAACATAGCTTCATTAACTTCCAAATTAGATGTGTACAAAAGGATTTCTGATCCACATGATCAGACTGAGAGAAATCAGAGAAAGACTCAACGTTAACTCGTGAAGATGACTCTCTACACATCTACCTAATGACACTTGGATTCTAATGACTCTCATATGTATTTCTTTACATCATTGACTTATATACATATAGTTCTAGACTTATCCTGCATCTATTACATTACTCCTTATCATCCTAAGGATTATCTCTACTCATATTACAAGAATTTCCACCTGTAATGTACATATGTATACAAAATTCATTTCTGAGATCTCTTCACTTTCTCGTGTCTTGTTCCACTTCAATCTGATCATAAGCTTGCTTCAAACTCTTTGTAATCACCAATTTGTGATTGGTTTGTTCCAACATTTACCTTCATGCATTCACTATCAAACCATGAGTCATTTTCATAAAAAACAACATCTCTGCTAACCATGAATCCCTTGTTTGAAGGGTTGTAGAACCTGTATCCTTTCTGGTTTAGATCATACCCAATGAATGTACACTTTTCTGCCTTAGGGTCTAGTTTACCTCTTATCTGAGAAGGGATATGCACATATGCTACACATCCAAAGATCCTGCAATGATCAAGTGAAGGTCTCCTTCCATGCCATGCTTCATATGGGGTCATCCCATCAAGAGATTTTGATGGTAACCTGTTTACCAAGTAAGTAGCAGTTGATACACTCTCTTCCCATAAGTATTTAGGTATCCTTTTTTCATTTAACATTGACCTAGCTGTTTCAACAATCAATCTATTTCTTCTTTCTGCAACCACATTCTCTTCAAGAGTATACCTTGTGGTAATTTCTCACTTAATTCCTCTGTCCTGCAAGAATGCATCTAAATCATTTGAGAAGTACTCACCTCCTCCATTTGACCTTAGCTTCTTTAGATGTTTCCCTATCTGGTTCTCAACAAGTGCAAGATACTTTTTAAAATGACGGAATACTTCATCTTTGTGCTTCATGAAATATAATACAATCCATCTACTATAGTCATCAATAAAAGATACATAATACCTTGATCCAGAAATTCAGGGATCCTTGCTAGGTCCCCATACATCTGTATGAACAAGTTCTAGGTAGTCTTCATGCATGTAGCCTTTTCTTGAGAAGGGTAACCTGTGAGACTTTCCAAACTGACAAGCACCACACTTGTAGATCATGTGTTGCTTGGATACATTAGGTATCCCAAGCACACATTGATCCCTGCATATTTGTTTCAAGGTTCTTTCACCTACATGCCCTAATCTCTTGTGCCAAATTTCAAGTTCTGATAATGTTTGATCCTTATAACTATAGAGTGCTATAATCCTTGTATCTTCAAGTTCAAAAGTGAAAAGTCTACCTATTTTTTCTCCTTTAGCTATTCTCTTGAACACATGCCTTGGATCCTCCACAAATGCTCCATATTGGTTGAACCTGACCTGCAAACCTTTTTCCACAATCTGTCCAACACTCATCAAATTTTTGGTAATAGTTGGTACATATAGAACCCTAATCAATAGATTTTTGTTCCCATCAAAGGTCTTAACATTTCCAACTTTAATTATTGAGTGCTTGGTATCATCACCTGTTTGTACTTGATGCTTACCCTTTGGTTCCTCAAGGTTAGAGAGAAGAGCTACATTGTCTGCCACATGATTTGAGCATCCTGAGTCAATGTAGAAGAGATGGTCATCATTTATACCTGGTTTTGAAGTCATGTTCATGATCAGAAGAGAATCTTGTTGCTCCTCTATGTAGTTATTATAATCCTTTCTGGATTTGTATCCTCCTTGGTAGTTTCCATTGTAGTTGTTATTGTAGTTGTTGTTGTTGTATCCTTGGTGGTAATTGAATCTGCCTCTTGATTGTGTGTATCCACCTCTTTGATATCCTCTACCTCTTTGATTCTTGAAGTTCCTAAAACACTCATCTATAGTATGATTTGGTAAACCACAAATATTGCATGGTGAGGAGTTATAAGGTCTCCCCCTACCTTGCTTACCTCCTCTTCGCCTTCCTCTTGATGATCTACCTCTCCGTGCATAGTTGGCTTGGGAGGTAGTTCCTTCCTCTTCTATCTTCTTATTCTTGCCTTTATCTTTAGACTTATTTTTATCGGTGTATAGGGCAGAAGAACTATTACCTCTTGATGTGTCTCCATTCTTGTTGAGTTTGGCTTTATGGGTAAAAGTTGTCCCATGAGAGTGGTAAGGTCTGGAATCTACATGTCCATGTATAGATCCATGGCAATTGTGAAGCCCTCCCATTTATCATCTGCTTTAATACCATTAATGACTTGCCTTCCAATCTGCTCTTCTTCAATTTCTTCTCCTATGCTTGCCAACTGATTTGCTACATCTTTAACTTTAGTCTCATACTCTGAAATAGCTTTCTTAGATTGCTTCCTTTGAGTTGTGAATTCAATCCACAACTGATTCTTCCTAGCCCTTGTGTTGGAAGAGAAATAAGAAGACAATGTTTCCCAAGTCTCTTGGGATGTCTTACAGTTCCTTATATGAGGAAGAAGAATATCAGAGATTGATTTGAGTAAATAAGACCTTGCCAAAGCATCCTTAGCACACCATGTGTTGAGTCTTTCATTCTCTTCCCTTGTTGGTTGTCCTTTGCTTCTGAATATGGGCATCTCCTCATCTCCTGAGATGTATCCATAAAGACTCCTTCCTTGTAGGTATGTCTTCATCCTTAGAGACCATGCTTGATAGTTGTTCCTGTCCAATTTATCAATGAATGAAGAAAAAGCATCTCCCATTTTTACCTTAACTTTGCTCTGATACCACTGTTGGGAAGATGGATGAATACTTCAAGATGATGAGTAGGTACTGCCAAATCCTGCTTTGTACCAGCCCTTTCTTGCTTCAGACTTGATAAGTGGACCCTCTTAGCTTTCCAATGACACCATAAAAGTGCCTATGTACTTTGGAAATGATGTATGAAAATGTTTGATCAAAACAAACTAGTTCTCCATTGCCAAATCTAGGAAAACTTTCTATTTTGGATCATATAGCTGCTGCTTGTAATGCTCAATATGACTAGTACAGTAGGAATTGGAAAAATTCCTTCTGGATTTATCTAATTAGCTTAGCAAGCTAAGGATTCCAAGTGGAATCACTCAAAATTATCAATCATGTATAGAGAAATCAATTTAGTAGCAAAATTATCTTTACCCTCGACTTTTTAGGATTGTTGCATATGTAGACTAGTGACTGGTTTGACACTGATTTCCCACAATCAACTGAATAGAATTGCTTCAAATTTTGATAGCATGTAGAGAACTTGCAGCTGATTCCAACAAGCCTTGGATCATTGAATTGGTGGAGAAGTGAGAGAGATATGCTCATTGGAAGTTGAGAGTAGAATATGACTAATACAAAGATATCATAGATGAACAATATGAATGTACTGTATTAATGCACAATGTTGTACAATGCCATAGGCATGATGATCATTGCCTAATGGTGGAGAAAGGTGTAGGCTACTATGTAGGCCTCACACGTAGAAAGTACAATGAATAGCTCAGGATTGATGAGTCCTACCCGCGACTTTTTTCCTAGAAGTTTATAAATAAGTGTTCACTTCAAATTTGAAATTCAAATTTTGGCTCTCTAAAAAGGTGATCCTCCATTATAGGAGATATTCCATCAATCAACTCATAACTTTTCCACGAGATCTTCTTGGTAGGTGTTTACAAAGATTCCCAGTAAAACATGACTTTTACAAAGAGTAAAATGGTAATTTATCCAATAGCATTGATTCCCATGCTTCTTCAGATATGTATGGACTACAAGCCAAATGTGTAGGCTTGTGAATTGCACCAACACCAATGACCTGCAATCGTATACTGTATAATCTCTTCTTGATGATTGAAAAAGTCATCCCACCAAGATACATCTTGATCTCCAACATATTTTTTTGCACGCTCAGTATGTCTCTTTTTTTCAATGAGTGCATGCATCCAGCTTTTACTTTGATCAACCACATTTCCACATCTTTCTGTAATATTTTTATCTTCATATGGTGATTGTTATGCAACATACACAGACAAATTAGGCACCTCCAATAAGAATCTACATCCCTCTTTAGGCTCCCACCCAAGAGAAGATGAATACTGCATTACAAATAAAAGGGTTATTTCATCAACCATCCTCATCAAGAATACATGGTTGAAACTAATATTGTGCAATGGAGCCAAAACCTTAGCACATTGAGCAAAAGTGCTTAAAGTTATAAATCTGTGTGAGGTGTTGAACTTCTGGTTTTGGAGTATATGCTTCTGAAATCAGCTCAGATAAAATCAGAAGTGTAAAAGCATTGTTACGTGCCAACTTCTTAGAGAACATACTGAACATTTTATCAATGTGATCATGAGTGTGCCCAACCAGAAGGAAATTTACCTTGACCTTCAGAAATACCTGTTTATCAACAAGCATGCATAAATATCCAAAGACTGTAGAGTTTTTATTCTCTCTTGCAATATTATCAAGTTGAAAATATAGAGTTGGTGGCAAAAGACCCTTCCATGATTGCAAAACCCGATGAATGACAATAACTGTAAGGTTTGGATCATTATGCACATTCAGATATGTGAAGAAAACCTTGGACATTACAGTTCCATTGTATACCAAAGCACCAACCAAATGCATTTGCACAAGGACTTCATCTCCAATGTCCTTAGGGATGCGATAAAAATGTGGCAAACAAGTTTTTTTTTGATCCATACCATTAATCAACAAACACATATAACGCTCCGGATTTCTGAGTGCTTTACTTCGATGATGAATTGCTTTCTTTTTCTCTAAAGCTTGACTCTCATGATGGTTGTTTAGAAGGTTTTTAAAATTATCTTTTTCTTGTGGTGTTGTAGCCCCCTTTGCCATGTTTTCCAAAGTGGTGCAAACTAAACATTCACCCATTCTAACTTTACGAGGAATAGACACATTGTTAAACTCTTGCTTCCATAATCGAGTAAAGTGACGATACAACACATACTTCTCATTTCTACTTTCCATGTCTTCTCTATATATTTGAAATACCTCTCGACGAGTAAAGTTATCTCACAAGTGCAACCTTCTGGTTGTAGGCATAACCTCACAATGCAAGCTAAAATAGTTCATCATCCAATTCATTGCATGACGTCCAACAGATCCTTTGGTCCCGACATGGAACATATCCAAAATGAGATCCCCATTCATAAGCCCCTGTTGAACCCTATGTATTCTAAAATCTCCCACACCCATTGCAATTTTAAATGCAGCCCTACAACATCGCATCCCTTGAGTAAAGAAGTATTCAAAAGCAACACGTGTTACTGACATGTTATCCTCAACCATTTGCATGTGAGAAACAAGGTATATATCCTGCCTTTCACTATCTAAATGGAGGAATTTCTCTCTTAGGTGCTTTAGTTTCTTCATTCCTGAATTGTACAAACATTTCAAACCACAATATAGATAGATAGATAGATAGATAGATAGATAGATAGATAGATGGATAGATACATAGCTAGATAGATAGGTAGATAGATAGATAGATAGATAGATAGATAGATAGATAGAAAGATAGATAGATAGATAGAAAGATAGAAAGAAAGAAAGAAAGAAAGAAACGTAGATAGATAGATATATATATATATATATATATATATATATATATATATATATATATATATATATATATATATATATATATATATTAGCAATTTGTTCACTCAAAAGTCAACTAGTCCGAAGTGAAACTAAATCACATCCAACCCGCCCCCCCCCCGCCCCCCAAAAAAAAGAAAGTGATGGATATCGCGAAAAACCGCCAAACAAATTACCTAGTTCAAATATTGTTTTGGAGTATATAAGCTTTAGATTTTATTTCATGTTTCATCTCATATTTTTTTAATGTACAAGTTCATTCTGAGCTTGAGGAGACAAGCGATGGCATGACATCTAAGTAGAGTTGGAGAACGCGCGTTGCTGAGGTTTGTGACCTCTTCGTAAATTTGGCTTATTCCTATATCCGCACAATTTTGGGTGCTATCCCCTTGCCGGCTCTCTGGACTGGTGGGAGACTGTGAGAAGAACCTCCAAGTTGAATGGGAAAATGTGAACGTTGAACATAAGTTGATTCCTAAATGGATGGCTAGACGTTTTTTCGTGAAAGCGAAGAGAAAGAGAGTACATAAATATGATACCTTATAAAAATTGCTGGTATTATTCATCCCCTCAAGATCTTCGGTGAATGGAATTCGATGGGCGTCGGCGTAGTGTTTTCCATTTCTGGGCTTCTTGAAAGGTGTGTGTGTGCTGCTTGTCAAGTCCCGGAATTCGCGGAGATGGAGCAAATGTAGAGAGGAGTAGGTGCTACATCTCTGTTCTACTGCAGTAGTTTGAAGAAGAAGAAGAAGAAGAACAGAGACGCCGACTGCGTTCATACATGGATGAACTGCTGCTGTTGTTAGTCTTTTCCATCACATTCAAGTCTTTTGGGCAAGTGTACCTCTAAAACAAAAGAAAAGACAGCTGCTTTTCCACAAAGTTGTTCATGCATATTTCATGCATCCAATGACTTTCTTTCACATGCAAAAGCAGTTGTTCGGTTGTTGCACGTCAACGACTTCATAGTACAGTCGAATATAAAAGAAAACGGCGATGCCACTCTTCACTTCAAGCTGCCCGTCGCTGATACATTTCCACAATACATAAGAATCTTCCGTGAGAGGGCGCTCACATGCTGAAGCATATGCTATAACACATCGCCAACATTGTATAGTTTCTGTTATTATACACTTCAAATTGCATTAACTATATGACGCAATTGATTAACTATATGACACAATTGATCATTTTTCATTAGGGCATTAAAGGGTAGCAACAGCCATGAGTTTTGAGATTGAAATGCGTTTGTGATTGTGGAGTGTGCAAGCTATGGTGGCTCCTCCATTGTTACAGACACGACGAAAAGAGAGAGAGAGAGAGAGAGAGAGAGAGAGAGAGAGAGATAGAAAGAGAATTTTGGATGATGCTCACGTTCATGGTGGTGGAATTACATTACAATAAAAGTGTTTTTTGTGTTTTACAATTCGACTAATGCCACATCATCAAATCTCTCCCTCAAGCTCAGAATGAGTTTGAATACAAAATGAAAGAAATACATATGTCCATACAATATGAAATAACATGAAATGAAATCTAAATACAAACTAAAGCTTCCTAACTCCTAAAGCTTCTCTGAAGTAGATGAACTTTTCCTTAGGAAGAGCTTTGGTGAAGATATCTGGCACTTGTTCTGTAGTGTTGATGTGAATTAGCTCCACTTCTCCTTCGATGACCTTCTCACGAACAAAGTGATAATGAACTTCGATGTGCTTCTTCAATCTTGCATGATAAACTGGATTCTTTGATAGCATAATGTTGCTCACATTTTCACAATAGATGACCACCTTTCCGTCGATGTAGACTCCCATGTCTTCAAGTAGATACTTAATCCATGTTGCTTCACAAACGGCTTGCCTTTATATTCAGCTTCGGTACTTGACAAAGCGACAGTTGGTTGCTTCTTGCTACTCCATGAAATGATTGCACTTCGAAGCGAAAATGAAAATCCACTCATTGAACTTCGATCCATGACATTTCTTGCCCAATCCGCATCCGTGTATGCATGTATACATGGTTGAACTTTTCTCTCATAAAACAACCCAAAATTACATGTTCCTTTCACATATCGCAATATGCATCTCACTGCATCCAAGTGCACTCTACATGGTTTATGCATAAACTGATTCACCAAACCAACTGCAAAACTCAAATCTGGTCTTGTCTTTGTTACATAAATCAAACTTCCAACCATCTTCCTATACATATTTGCATCATGCAAGTACTTCCCATCATCCATAAGCTTAGCATTAGCATCAAGTGGCGTATCAACAGGTTTGCATGCACTCATACCAAATCTTTCAAGCATTTCCAGCATATAATAGCATTGTATCATCCAAATTCCCTCTTGCATTGAAATTACTTCGATTCCCAAAAAGTATTTTAGCTCTCCCAAATCTGACATCAAAAATTCAGATTTCAGTTGCTTTTTGGAATCAACAATCCTCTTCTCAACATTTCCAGTAATGATCAAATCATCGACATAAATCACTAATAGAATCGTTAAGCTTCCTTGATTCCATACAAATAGTGAATAATCAGCCTTTGATTGCATAATAGATCCAACAACTTCTTAGTGAATAGTTCACACCATGTTCTTGGTGCTTGTGTCAAAACATAAAGCGCTTTCTTTAATTTGCATACATAATGAGGATACTTTGGATGCACATAACCTTTTGGTTGCTGCGTATAGACTTCCTCATGCGATTTTCCATTCAAGAATGCATTCTTAACATCCATTTGATACAATTTCCAATTGTTCATAGCAGCCCATGCAATCAAGCTTCTCACCGTTGTCATTTTCACAACTGAACTAAACATTTCATCATAATCCAATCCATATACTTGTGCATATCCTTTTGCAACTAAGCACGCTTTAAATCTTTCCAATGAACAATCGATTTTGCACTTCACTTTGTACACCCATTTGCATCCAATAGCTTTCTTATTCGTTGGCAATTTCACTAATTCCCATGTATCATTCTTCTTCAATGCATTCATCACATTATCCATTGCTTTACACCAATCTTCACTTTGTGATGCATCATGAAAATTCTTTGGTTCCTTATGTTTGATTCTCTCTATCATGTATGCATAATGAAGCTTCATAGACTTATTGCATAGATTCAGTCTATCCACAAGATGTCTTGCTCTCGTAGATCTTCTCAAAGGTGTTTCTTCATTTGATTTTGAACGCGTCTCTTTCCTTGCATGTGGAGGAACATATTTCTCCTTCATACTTTTCAACATGAAAGGCGTAACTATCTCATCATCAATATCTGAATCAGACATGTACTTATCTTTCCCTTTCTCGTTTCTTCTTGCATAGTCCTTTGCATTTTCACTCCATGACGTTTCAGGTGTAGGAAACTCATACGAACCATAGACTTGGCTTTCTTCATGATGAAAATGTCTACAACTTGTTTCTGGCTCGTCATGAACATTATGCATAGAATCATCCATATCATTCTCTATCACAGCCATGTCTTTGGGTGCATACCATGATGCATTTTCATCAAATATAACATCTTTGCTCACTATACATTCTTTTGTAATAGGATTATAACATCTATATCCTTTGTTCTCTTCTCAATATCCAGAAAATATGCACTTTTTAGATTTTTCCTCAAACTTGTGTCTCAACTGACTAGGCATGTGTGCATAACAAATGCTTCCAAAAACTCGTAAATAGCTCACATTTGGCTTATGCTTCCATAGCCTCTCATAAGGAGTGAGATCATGAACCATGCATGTTGGAGCTCTATTTATCACATGTACAACCATATGACAAGCTTCTACCCAAAACATATCTGGCATGCTCTTTTCATTCAACATGGCTCTAGCAACTTCTTCAATCACACGATTCTTGCATTCTGCAACACCATTTTGTTGTGGTGTATATCTACAAGACAACTGCCTTCTGATTCCATGATCACTAAGGTATTGATCAAATTCTCTTGAGATATATTCTCCCCCTAAATCTGATCGTAAGCATTTTATGTACATTTCCAATTGCTTTTCAACCATGTTTTTTGAATCTCACAAAGCACTCAAAAACTTTACTCTTATGCTTCAGAAAATAAATCCATGTATATCAGCTATAATATTTGGACAAGAATAGCATCATTATCTACATGTGGGTTCCTGCAGTGACCAGGATTTGGTGCCTTTTCTAGTGGCCTAAGTGCTTGATTCTCTAATTCAATTGTGACGCGATTTTGACCCACCCAAGCCTGAAGAAGTCCACTTCTTAGGTTGAGGCTAGCTGCATGATCATAGATCTAGTCTTGGCCCAAGATGAGAGGTTTGGTAAGATCCTCATCTTCACACACCAGCACTTTGACTGACATTAGAACCTCTTGCATGTAGAGGGGAAGTTCCACCTCACCCATGCAAGGGGTTTCCACACCTCCCAATCCTATGAGATATGCCTCGATAGGATTGACCTTCAATTGCAACTCTTGGCAGTAAGAAAGTCAGACTTCACTAGTGGTTGCTCCTGAGTCAATCAAACCCCTTAGAGTCCTTGCACTCTCTCCTTGTCCTATCTCTAGGATCACAAAGGGTCATCAATCAACTATCCTAAGGGAATGTTCACTTGATGCTTGGCACATGGCCATGTGATAACTTAGAACTTCTTGAGTGTCAGCCATAGGCTGATCTCTGCCTTGTCTTCACAATTTCATTCATTGGATGCGTTCTAAAGCTTCTGCATGTGCTTCTTCTTGAATTCATTTTTCTTCTTCTTTATGTTTCTTGGCAGCGTTGAGTCGATTTAACATCTCCTCCATGAGGGTTTCTTGATATAATTTAACTCTGCATCCACTGATGTAACTCGATAGGATGTCACCTTCTAGAGTGGCTAGTTGAAGTGCTCCACTTGTTGAGATCCTATTGATAATCATTGGTCCATAGCCTCTCTTCTCTAATTTCCGTGCATGTTGCTTCAAATTCTAGACTAAGACTAGGTCTCCTGCTATCAAGCCCTTATCCTTCACATGTGTGTCAAAATATGCCTTTTGTCTTTTCTTGGTGGCATATATTCCTGTTGCTCTTAGTCCTGTTTCACCTAGTCATTCAAGATCGAAGATTCTAGAGGAGAGCTCATGGCCTCTCGAGTCGTGCTCTTGTGCTACTTTCAATGTAGGTATCAAGAAGTCCAATGGTAGCACAACATTTTGGCTAAACACCATCTGAAAGGGTGTGGCTTGGAGTACCATTTTATAGGCAACTTTGTATGCCCAAATAGCATGGTGTAGTTGTTTTTCCCAATCAGAGCATTTATTATTAACCAATTTTGTCAACACATTCCATAGAATTTTATTGGTGCTCTCGGCTTGCCCGTTAGCTTATGGATGATACGGAGAAGACTTCTTATGTATCACCAAGAATTCTTGGATAAGTTTTTCAATGACCTCATTCAAAAAGTGTGTGCCTCTATCACTTACTAGCTCTATTGGTAGCCCATATCTGGTGAACACGTCCTCAAATAAGAACTTAGCAGTTGTTTGAGCATCGTTCTTTGTTGTAGCTTTTACTTCTACCCATTTGGTTAAATGGTGAGTGGCGACAATGATGTATTCAACATGTGAACCTTGGCTGGGGGATTATAGGACCAACATAGTCTATTGCCCACTTAGAGAATGCACATCCACCCATCATAGGCTTCAATGGCATCTCATCTTTAGTATAGGATACTGAGTTCACTGACAAACATCACACCTCTTCACATAGGTAAAAGCATCCATGTGGAGGGTTGGCCAGCAACGACCTGCGAATAGAATTGCCTTAATCACACGGTCTAGTCCAAAGTGTCCTCCTGCTATCCCTTGGTGAGCAGTCTCCAAGATCTTGAGATATTCACTCTCATGGACACATAGTCTTAGGTAGTCATCTTTACCACGCTTGTATAGATTATCTCCAATGAGTGAGTAGTCTAGTGCCTCCTCTTCTAAGATCCTTTGTCTATCCAAAGTCATCTCTTAAGGGAATGTTTTTGTCCTCAAAAAGGCTACTAACAGTCCACTCCAATCTGGTACTAAAGATACTTGATATAGAGTGGCATGTTCCACAGGTGGTTTAGTACTGCAGATTGGGCATTCCTGGCACATCCTATGGACATTTTCCTCCATAGTTGTGTTGGAACAAACCAATCACAAATTATTGATTATAAAGATTTTGAAGAAGGCTTATGGTCAGAATGAAGTGAAAGAAGACACTTGAGAAAGTGAAGGAGATTTCAGAATGATGTCTTGTACACATATGTACATATAAATGGAAATCCTTGTAATTGAGTAGAGCTAAACCCTTAGGATGATAAGGAGTAATATCATAGACGCGGAATAAGTCTAAAATCATGTATATATAAGTTAATGATGATAAGAAATGTATGTGAGAGTCATTTGTAGATGACAAATGTCTTAGAGATGTGTAGAGAGTTTTTTCCCAGAAAATAGCGACGGGTTTTTCTCTGAGTGCTCTCTGTCTGATCATGTGGATCAAGATTCCTTTTGTACACATCTAATTGAGAAGCTAATGAAGCTATGTTCAGAGTTTCATGATCTAATTCCTCTCCTACTGTGAGAATGATCAATAGGAACATTTGTATGTAGAAGTGAAAACTGAAGTCTGAGAGTAGCGCATTTTTCTGTCTCAGTATTTTGCTTAGATCTCAGTGTATACTGTAAAGTTTTTGATGATTGAGCACTTAAAATCTAAGTTAGGAGATAAGGAAGCTATGGCTAAAAGCATTTAGCAAAACGGGTTGTGTGCTGTGAGAAATCAACTTGAGAAGTTGACCATGTCGAAGGCGCTAACTCTGGAAGACAGTTATGACATACCTTTGATCTTAAGGATCAAATTAAACTTTTGATGATTAGTTTTGAGAACTAATGATTGGTATGATTGCGCAAAGGTATTGCGAATACTTGTGCATCATTTACTTGAAGAAATTTGAAGTTATGTGCAGGTAATGAAGTTGATTTCTGAAGCAGACTTTCTGAAGTAAACACTTCTTCACTCAGAGAAGTGTTAATGAAAGTTTTGGTAAAGAAGAACAATATTTGTGTAAAGTTTGGTTTATAACTGACATAGAAGTGTTCTTAAGTCAGTATAGATCAAACCTTTGGAGATTAAGAAGTCTCCATCAGTGGTATCAGAGCTGAAGGTGCAATACAAGAGAAGAAAAGACAATTGAAGTTCCGATTGGTGCAGATATTGGAGTTCTTCCAAATCAAAGGAGGACAAGGACAAATTATTGAAGATAACCTACAGAAGTTCAAAGCACGAGTTCGAAAAGAATCAAGAAGGACAAAGCTCATATCAAAGGTACACTTTATCCTCATAAACCATAGTAATTGCAAATACAGAAGGTCAAGGATGGGAGAAAGCTTGCAGATTGATAAGCTAGATAGGGAGAACTATCTAGCTTGGTCCATGAGGATGGAGGCACACCTCATGAGTAAAGATTTGATGGCATTCATTACAGGAGAGGAAGAAAAGCCTGAATTTGCAGATCCTAGTATTCCAACTAGGGAAGAACTTGCAATTTTGAAGACTTGGATGAGAAAGGATGCTAAGGCAAGGAGTATCATTTACATGGCTGTAAATGATTATCTTCTACCTCACATTAGAGGATTGGAAAGTGCAACAGATGTTTGGAATGCTTTGGAAGAGCATTTCCAAAATACAACCAAGTCAAGGAAGTCCTCACTATGGGCTGAGTTCACAACCTTCAAGAAGAAGAGCTCACAATCAATTTCTGATTATGTGGCAAGGATGAAGGATATTGCAGATAGCTTGGGAGCAGTGGATGAAGACATTGAAGAGGATAAGTTGGTAAGACAAATACTTACAGGTTTGAGAGGAGATGAGAAGTGGAAGCCTTTCATATTGTCCATAGAGTTGTCACTTGATCACTTTACTCCTGATCTTAATCAATTGCTAGGACACATGCTAACTTTTGAGCAGGACATTAAAGGAGACAATGATAGAAGTGCAAGTCAAGCTATGTACTCCAAGGACAAGAAAAAGAATGGCAAGGGAAAGCAATCGACTGATGATGAAGGGAATTCAAGTCAAGCTAACTTCACAAAAGGAAAGATGAATTTCAGAGGTAAAGGAAGAGGAGGTAAGAACAAAGATAATGCTAAAGCTTGTTGGATTTGTGGCAGAACAAATCATTTGGCAAATGATTGTTGGTATAACAATCAAAATGGTGGAAGCAATAATCAGAATTTTAGTCAAAGAGGTAGAGGAGGCAGAAACCAAAGAGGCAACTTCAGAGGAAGAGGTGGTAGGACATCATATGCTAGAGGAGGTGGAAGAAACTTCCAATCTCAGTCCTACAACAACAACTATTATAATTATGCATCAGATCAGAAGGATGATATGACTCTTATCTTGAATGCAACTCATGAATCAGTGGGAGAAGATCAAAGAGTGTTTTATACTGACTTAGGATGTAGCAACCATCTGAGTGGGAATCTATCCTTGATGACTGATATGGAAGCAAAGGTGAATGGACATACAGTTCAAACAGGTGACAATACCAAACATAAAGTGGAGAGCATTGGATCAGTGAAGACAAAGAGTGGAAGTACACTTTTGAGCAAGGTACTTTATGTTCCTACTATTCCTAAAAATTTGATAAGTGTAGGGCAAATTGTGGAGAAAGGATATGAGGTAAGATTCACAAATGATGGTGTTTATGTGCAAGATCCAAATCAGGGATATAGAAACATAATTGCAGGAAAAAAGGAAGGAAGATTGTTCACTCTCAAAGTCCAAGGTAATGAGGGACATGCATTATTTACTTATTGAAGTCAAAAGGTGTCTGAGTTAGACCTATGGCATAAAAGGCTATAGGACTCTTGTAGAATTTGCAAGAGCAATGATGAAGGAAAAGAATTGTCCAAATTACTTATGGGCAGAAGCCATTAATACTGCAACATACCTTGTGAATAGGTTACCTTGTAAAGCTTTGGATGGAGGAACCCCTTATGAAGCATGGTGGGGTAAGAAACCTACTCTTGATCATTGTAAGGTATTTGGATGTGTAGCATATGCTTATGTTCCTTCACAATTAAGACATAAGCTAGAACCAAAAGCAGAGAAGTATGTGTTTATTGGATATGATGATAGACAGATGGGTTACAGGTTGTGGAGTCCATCCACAAAGCAATTTCTTGTTACCAAAGATGTGACATTTGATGAGCAAAATACATGGTATACAGGATCAACAAATGATTATGCAGGAGTTGAAGAGATACAAAGGAAAGGGAAGGCAAAAGTAAAAGTGTATGAAGAAAGTATTGATGATGTTGACTCTAAAAGTAGATTGCAGGATCATGTAGAAGATGGGCCAAGATTTGATCCAGAATCAAATGAGGCTGAAACTTCGAGAAGTGCAGAAATCAGAAGATCTTCAAGGGAAAGGAAAGAGCCTATAAGGTATAGTTATGATACATCTTTTCTAACAACAAAAGATTATGCTTACATTGTGAAGACAGAAGAAGATCCAACCACTTATGAAGAAGCCAAAGGTAAATAGAATTGGGAGAAGGCAATGCAGGAAGAGTATGATGCTCTACTTGAAAATGAAACTTGGGAATTAGTACCAAGACCAAAGAATCAGAAAGTCATTGGACGTAAGTGGGTATATAAAACCAAAAGGTTTGCAGATGGTAAGGTGTCTAGATACAAGGCTAGACTTGTGGTCAAAGGTTATGCCCAAACTTATGGGGTAGATTATGATGAAACCTTTAGTCCTGTTGCTAAGATGTCTACAATTAGAACATTGATTGCTATTGCTGCTTGTAAAGGATGGAAGTTGTCACAATTAGATGTGAAAAATGCATTTCTAAATGGATACATTGCATATGAAGTATACATGGAGCAACCAGAAGGTTTTATGAATTCAATTGGATCAGATTATGTGTGTAAGCTCAAGAGAGCTTTGTATGGGTTGAAGCAGGCCCCAAGAGCTTGGAATTACAGACTTGTCAAGTTCTTGAATGAATGTGGATTTCAAGCATCAAAGGCAGATAGTAGCTTGCTAGTGAAGGCAAGTGAAAATGGATACATTTACATGTGCATTTATGTTGATGATATTATTGTCACAGGAACAGATGCTCAAGGAATCAATGAACTTAAAAGGCAAATAGAGAAGGAGTTTAAGATAAGTGATTTGGGTAACTTATCTTATTTCTTAGGAATGCAGATTGTGTATACTCAACATGGAGTATATGTTTCACAAGAGAGGTATTTGAAAAATCTTCTAGTCAAGTTTAACATGGAAGATTGCAAGACTTCAACTACACCATTGGAGGTAAATCATAAATTGAGCAGGTATGGAGGTGAAGAATTCAATGATATGAAGAAATATCAGAGTTTGGTAGGTAGTTTAATCTATGCTACCTTGACAAGGCCAGATTTATCATATGCAGTAGGTGTGTTGTCACAATTTATGCATTGTCCAAAGAAGACTCATTGGATTGCAGCTCAAAGGGTACTCAGATATATCAAAGGAACCCTAAGTGAAGGTTTGTACTATGGATTCACTTCTGACACAAGAATCAAAGTGCTTAGTGATGCAGATTGGGCAGGTGACTCAGATGATAGAAGGTCTACTCATGGGTATCTCTGTTATATTGGAGATAAATTAGTTTCTTGGTGTTCAAAGAAGCAACATACAGTTGCTTTATCATCCACAGAAGCTGAGTATAAAGGAATGGTAGAAGCTGCAAAGGAAGTGATATGGTTGAAGACCTTGATGAAGAGTTTTGAAACTGATAATAGTACTCCAATTATTTTTGGAGATAATATGAGTTCTTTGTATTTGGCAGCTAACCCTGTTTTTCATGCCAGGACTAAGCACATAGAGATTCAGTATCATTTCTTGAGGGAAAAGGTACTTGATAAAGAGATTGAAGTGATGTATACTCCAACAAAAGAACAAGTGGCAGATATGATGACAAAGAGCTTAGATGGACCTAAGCTACAGAGATTCAAAGAGATGGCAGGAGTGAAGAAGAATGGAATAATCACAATTAGTGATTGAGGGGGAGCTGTTGGAACAAACCAATCACAAATTAGTGATTATAAAGATTTTGAAGAAGGCTTATGGTCAGAATGAAGTGAAAGAAGACACTTGAGAAAGTGAAGGAGATTTCAGAATGATGTCTTGTACACATATGTACATATAAATGGAAATCCTTGTAATTGAGTAGAGCTAAACCCTTAGGATGATAAGGAGTAATATCATAGACGCGGAATAAGTCTAAAATCATGTATATATAAGTTAATGATGATAAGAAATGTATGTGAGAGTCATTTGTAGATGACAAATGTCTTAGAGATGTGTAGAGAGTTTTTTCCTAGAAAATAGCAACGGGTTTTTCTCTGAGTGCTCTCTGTCTGATCATGTGGATCAAGATTCCTTTTGTACACATCTAATTGAGAAGCTAATGAAGCTATGTTCAGAGTTTCATGATCTAATTCCTCTCCTACTGTGAGAATGATCAATAGGAACATTTGTATGTAGAAGTGAAAACTGAAGTGTGAGAGTAGCGCATTTTTCCGTCTCAGTATTTTGCTTAGATCTCAGTGTATACTGTAAAGTTTTTGATGAGTGAGCACTTAAAATCTAAGTTAAGAGATAAGGAAGCTATGGCTAAAAGCATTTAGCAAAACGGGTTGTGTGCTGTGAGAAATCAACTTGAGAAGTTGACCATGTCGAAGGCGCTAACTCTGGAAGACAGTTATGACATACCTTTGATCTTAAGGATCAAATTAAACTTTTGATGATTAGTTTTGAGAACTAATGATTGGTATGATTGCGCAAAGGTATTGCAAATACCTGTGCATCATTTACTTGAAGAAATTTGAAGTTATGTGCAGGTAATGAAGTTGATTTCTGAAGCAGACTTTCTGAAGTAAACACTTCTTCACTCAGAGAAGTGTTAATGAAAGTTTTGGTAAAGAAGAACAATATTTGTGTAAAGTTTGGTTTATAACTGACATAGAAGTGTTCTTAAGTCAGTATAGATCAAACCTTTGGAGATTAAGAAGTCTCCATCAAGTTGGCCAGTGCACTGCGAGTCTCCTTAGTGTCAATAAAGTTCTTTGCCTCGAGTAGTGCTGCTCTAATGCACCCACATGTGCTAATTGTAACCACTTCACATACTCCTTCTCTTCCACACAACAAGCTAATATTGCTTGATTTGTGTGCTTGTACATACTCCTTGCCATGATATGGTACTTTGGGCTTTTACTACCTCCTTATCTTGCGTGTTTATTATTGGGTGTTTAGGCCGGTATGTCAATACTGACACTAATGTCTTGGCCCACTATGGTGAAACTTCCCAATTAAACAAGTAAGCATCAGGCAGATCATCGGATCTATATTTGTCAAAGATAGCTCTCAACTTAGTGATATGGGTTTGTCTAATGTTGGAATGAGCACAGAGATCATCAACAGAGACTTCCAAATTCTTCCTCAAGAATTCTTTAAATACATGACACATCAGCCTCTGAAAGGTAGCGGGCACATTGGTGAGACCAAATGACATTACCCGAAAAGAAAATATGCCCCACTCTGTGGAAAAAGCCATCTTATGCTGATCTTTAGGAGCAATGGCTACCTGATTGTAGCGAAAAAATCCATCAAGGAAGCTATACACTTCCTTGCCTGCTACTCTTTCTAGTAGATGCTTAGTCATAGGAAGCGGATAACTATCTCTGATAGTGGCTGCATTAACCTTCTTCAAGTTAATGCATACATGTAGTTTGCCATTCTTTTTGGCCACCATTACAATGGGGGACACCCATTTAGTGTGCTCAATTTCATAGATAAATCCATCTTCAACCAAGCAATCTATCTCTTCCTTGATCTTGGGAGCGTAATTATTGTTATAGGTGTATGGCTTCTGTTTAGAGGGTTTGGCATCTGAGGTCATGGGGATACTATGTGAGCATATGTCAGGGTCTACACCTTTTCAAGTCCTTATAACTCCATGTGAATACATCTCTGTATTCACTTGGCAAGGCTATCAACTCTTGCTCCTCATCTTCACTTAGGTCATGTCCTATGTAGGTACATCGTTCCTCAACTTCTTCTATCATCACTATGATTTTCTTTGTGGTCTCTTTGTTATCATAGGCCTCTCCAGTTTGTGCATCACGTTTAGGTATTCTTATCATGAGTCTCTTATCTTCTATCTCGTACTTCTTAAAGTCTTTCGGGACCTCAAACAAGGACTCTTCCTCTTCTGGTGTGGTATCTCTCTTCCTCCTCTTCTTGCCTTCATTATTAGTGGTTACTTGTGTGGCTAATCTCAAATCATTTGTAAGTTCTTCATGCCTCTGAGGATGAACTTCCGCTTCATAGAAATATTCCTCATCTTATGCAAATGATGGGCCCATAATGATTGACTCTAGATCGGAGTCACTTGCATCCTTGAAAGCATCAGTGCTAGGTTCACATTGTTCAATAACCAAATCACTCATGATTGGCTCTATTGTGAAGACTGAAATGTCATAACCATCCTCATCACAGTGGGGTGTCCATTGTTCTTCATTGATGGTGACATCCATGGTTGCCAAAATCTCCACCCAAGCATGAGGTTCAAATTCTTCATCACGAAATACTACATGTGCATAGGCTCGATCTTGAATTTATCTATGAGTTTTCTTCACACCTACCTCTCTTGCTTTTTCTCTCTTCTCTTCTTCTACTGCTTCTTTGCACATCCATAAGTGGGTGTCTTCATGCATCCATGAGGATCCCGATCCTATGGAATGCACTGACTTCGTATCATCTTTAGCTCTATGGATGGGATTCCATTGAATAGCGAGCACATCTCTATGAGCATAATCTTCGAGATTGACTTTGGTTGTAACACCTAAGTGTTGCAAATACAAAGAAGTGGCTCCCCAATCTTGTACCACTTGCGACTGCCTCAAGAAAGGTCTTCTTCGAATCATCTCATAGGCTTGATTTTTGCTAAAGTCGCAGATAGCAAAAGTATGCTCAAACTCTACCCCACAAGTAGTGAGAGTTATCCCTTCTAGTAGTCCTAAGGGTCTTTCTATGTGACCATCAGCCATATGCAATTTCATTCTCATTGGCTTGAGGGCTGGCTTGCCCTAACACTTCCATAGGTAGTTGTCGCAATTGCAACTCCTGCACTTGAGTCAAAAATTGCCTTGGTTGTGTACCCCTGATGGGTGATGGGAAGATAGGTGTTCCCTTCTTCTCCTTCACTCATGTCATCTATCTTGTCCAAAGGTATTTCTGGAATTGTTATATGAGAACCTGCTTGGGAACGAGGTTTTGTTACTTCTGGCACTTGATTGGCTACATGTTTCCATAATTCTCGCCTAACCTTGAGTAGCTCTTCTAAAGTGAGATTGCACTGCACCGTAGTGTTCTTTACTACCTCCGTTTCCCTAGGTATGACTGAGTCTTCATTCCTTACCATGACCATGGGTGCTCTCATACAAGTAGACTTTGCTTCCCATGGGCCTATGAAATGGGGTGGTTCCTGTAATGAATTAGACTCAAAGTCTAATCTCTCATGAGATTGGGTATCCTCTTGTTCTTCATAAATGGATGGGATGTCTTGTGGGAATTCATCATGCAAGTCTTCCACAAGTTCAATGGGGGGAGGGACTTCACTTTCTTTAACAGAGTCGATTTTTCACTTCAGCTCGGGCTAATAGTATCCAATATAGAGCTTCTGGGTGGACCCTATTCTTGACAGTGTGAAAGTTAGGGAACCTGAAGTGCAATGAGCAGAAGGAAATGCGAGAATTGATTCCTTAGAGTTGATTACAACCTCTGATTTTGTGTTGTGCATGTACGTCTTCCATCGCCCATCAAGAAAATAGTTGAAAGATTCAGTCGTGACTCATTATAACAACACATGATCAACAAAAGAGTAGCCAAGATAACTTCTGCCTTGCATGCTCCATAATGAATGTATGGCTACCAAAGATAACAATCAGCTACACAGAAAAACTCCCAGGCAAGATGAGGTACTATGACAGACTCTCCAACATGCAGCAAGCAGAAAAACCCTCCACGCTCTAGCATGCATACTGGCGCCTACTCTCGCCCCACCACCTTGCTTTTACTTGTCTTTCAATAACTATTGCATGATGTTCAACTAAGAAGGATCAGATTTTTCCAGCTAATCAACTATGTCCGAGACATCACTTTTTTGTAAACATTAACATGCTTTCACCCAGGCATGATTTTGTTCATTTCCACATAAATGAAGGTCACATTATCTTTGTTGGAGTCTCATATACCTTTCATAGAGAATAGGAAGCACACAAGTTAGATTATCAAGGAGTGAGTTTACATAGCTTTGTGCACTAGTAAGCCCTTTATCTAGAGCTTGTCTAGATTTCCATCTAAGCTCCACATTTGAATTGCGTAGGTGGAACAAAACGATATTTGTCGCTGCATTACTCTTGGCAATATGAGAATTTGAGTTCAGTATTTCTTAGTTTGCAACTCTCTTTGTCTACATTATTTTCTCAACTTTGTCAATTGATATATTCTACTATGCTATTGTTTTTTATATGGTATCAATGGTGAAAAAGAAAAAAATGCAAAGGCTATAGAGGCTTCAATGAGAAAAGAGAGAAGATGTCAAGTGGTGCATCATCATCTACAACTAGGAATCAAGGTGATTAGTCAACACGAGTAGGTGGAGCACAAGGAGGAGTGCAATGATGCTAATCATCCCAATGTTTTTTGATAGGAACACCACCCTGATTCATGAAAGGTAAGCTTGATGCTATGAATTACACCATGTGGAAGTTTAAAATCACTTCTATCCTTTTATTCATATGAGATTCTAGATATTGTTCTTGGGAATCATCATGAGCCCCAAGAAACACCTGATCCAAATAATCTTGGTGGAATGATTCCTCTTGATATTGATCTTCTACGTGCTTGAAAACGTACAAACATAGATGCACTATATGCTCTACTTACAAGTACTAATGATAGTGTTCTAATTTTCATTTAGCATACTACCAAGGCTTATGAAGCATGGAGCATATTGAGAAATCAATTTGAAACTTGTAATGACACATGGATTTAGAACTTGAAGAATCAGCTAGCAATAGAAAGGATTGTTGATGGGGAGATTGCAAAGGTGTTAAGCACACAAATAAAGAATCTACAGGTTCTAATGGGAGGAGAAGGTGTACAAAAGTCAAGCAAGGAGCTTGCTCTGCATTGTCTTTCCATCTATCCACCAAAGCTTGATGGTTTGGTAACTACTTTTAATACTCAAATCAGACCTCAACCTCTAATATTCGAAGAATTCTGTGTGTTACTATCACTCTAGCACAATGGTAAGTACCAATGTGAGGAGATACATCTCATAAATCTCAATCCGTGGAGATGTGAGGACTAGTATGAATACCATGAGCAAGTGAAGGCACAAGTGCATGAGTGAAAGCACACATGCATGCACACACATACACACACACACACAAGGTAAGAGCAAAGAGTGGAACAATGGATGGACTTCAATTACAACAAAAGAACTCTCTTAAAAAGCTCAAATCTACAACAATCTAACCCCAAAAATGAGCTCTCTAGCTCCTTTTATAGTTTTTTGAGTAGTTTTGGCCTTGTCTAGACCTAGTGTCTGGCCTAATTAAAAATTAAGTTCCATTACTTATTTGAGGGCTCAAACGGAGTCTAAAAAATATGAAAATTTGTAGGATGGTACTTTTAATATTCCCCAAGCTTGAGGAATCCTCAGCTTGAACAAAATGGAGTTGCAAAAATGTGAAATGGTATTTACAATGGCTTTTAGTGATGAAAATCACTATTTTCATAGGGATTTCTTTGGAAAATTTGACATGTGCTTCATGGAGCTCCCTACATGCTCCTTCTTCTCATGTGTCCACTTCCTTGATGCACTTCCATGCTTGTGCTTGACCTTGAGTTCCAACACTCCCCCCCTCTCGAGTCTGTCATCCCTGATAGACCCTTGTTGGAGTGGTTGTTCCATGTAGTACTTGAGAGGTCGTGTCCATGTAGCAGGTCCTAGTGTCCTATGCTTCATTTTGTGGATACTATCCTTGGCAAGTTTTAGTCCCTTTGTATGTGATTCTTCCTTGTATTCCAGCTTGATGGTGTATTTGTGAGCTTTCAAAAATTGTGAGGTGCCCAAAAGAGGTTGTCAATGTTGATTGTGAGCAGCTCTCGACGGTGGATTGTGTCCTTGCTTTTGCTGTTGTCACCTTGATGTTCTCTAGTTCTTTCAACGATGGCTTTCATAGTTTTCATGCCAAGTACTCGTGACCCATAATGAACGATGGGTACGTGTGTGAGTGCATGGGTTGAAGAAAATATGTGCCTTGTGCACAACCTTGTAATGTGGCCCTATGCATGCGTACTTGGGGGATGCATTGGAAGAAGTATGGTGCAAGAAATTGGGTCTTGTGCTAATTGCTCAAGGGTATGCTGATAAAGAGGTTTCCTAATCTATCATGGTTATAGTGTTGTTGAAGTCTACTTACTATGGTGAAAGGTCAGTCGATGTTTATCTCTTCGTGTTGTACTCCCATCACGGTCTTTCTTGTTGATGGATGTCCTTTTTGATGGTTCACTGATGAGATTCTTTGAGCGCTTGGTCCTATTTCTTCTTCTCTCTTTCTTTCTCTCTTTTTTTGTTCTTTTTCTTCTCCCTTTTTTTGGAACAATGTCACAAACAAGAAGAAAGAGGTCAATAGTGATAAAATGTGTCTCATGTGCCTAGGATTCTCAATTGTGTCTATGCACGGCCATGTAATTTGGCCCTATAATAATGCATACTTTGGAAATGCATGACCTAAATGGTGCAAAAGACAAGGTTATGCCAAAGGCACATGGTTGTTGCACATCGATGCTTTCAATGTTGCTTGTCGATGTTGATGCAGCCTTTGTTGGACATACCCATCCAATCTGAAAATGTCAATTGATCATTCCTCCTTATAGGGATCCATTTTAGAATAGTGTTTGGTTGTGTATGTATCATGTTTGACTTCATCATGTTTGGGTGGTTGCTTAAATTTGGTCTTTGGTTCTGTGGGTGCTACTAGTGCTTTTGGCTTCCAAACCCATACGCTTATTGCTTTACTTCTCACTATTGTTAAAGAAGGGAATTGATATTCTTTTGATCTCTTTTCTTGGTTTTCACTCTTGCCTCTCCTTGGCTTCTTTGTTGAGATTTTTTTCATGACGGAGATCATAGGATTTTGTGCATGTAAGAGTGCCTTAGGTACCCACATGTGTGATTTTCCTTGTTGAATTGCAACTAATTTCTTAGGGGCCAAAATTTGTCAGAGACCAACTTGTTGAGCTGGTCTTGGTTGCTTGGTTCTTGTCTTCACATGGTTAGCTTGCCTAGGTGTGAATTGTGTTGGCAAGGCTATTGGTTTCTCCCCTTTTCATACTCAAATATGCTTCATGCTTGGAGCTACTTGCTTCTTGAATGCTCTTTGTCTATTTGATATAGCAATGGTCTTGTTCTGTTTTGCTTGCCTCTTTGGTTATCGTTGTTATTGCATTATTCTTTGAAGAAGAAGAGAGGTCCGCTCACCTTTGAGATTGTTCTTCCCTGATTGAGTTCTTCTAGATCATAGAGCTTTTGACACATACAACATCTCTTTCATGAAGATTAGGCTTAGAAGAACTAAGAGAATGGGTGGCGCCATTATCTGTGAGCATGGAGTTGTCTAATTCTAATGTAATACATTTTTCATGTACCCAAACTTGAAGAAGTCAGCTTTTGAGATTTAAGTTGATTGCATGGTCAAAAATCCAATCTTGACCCAAGAAAAGTGGTTCCTAAGGTCCTCATCTTCACATACTAGCATTTTGACCGTCATTGGGACATCTTGAAGGTAGATGGGAAGCTCCACCTCACCCAAACAAGGGGTTTCCACACCTCCCAACCCTATGAGATAGACCTCTATGGGATTGATGTTCAACTGAAGATCTTGGCACTATGAGAGTCTGACTGCACTATTTTTTTGCACCTGAGTCAATCAACATTCTCATTGTCCTTACATTCTTTCCTTGTCCTACCTCCATGGTCACAAAGGGACGTTGATCGATTATTCAAGAAGCACTTACATCTGATGTTTGGCACATGTCCATGTTGTATCTTGGGGCTTCACGATTGACATCTAGGCCTAGTCACCTTAACGTATTTCGTCTTATGAGCTCTCTAGGCTCTACCTGTGCTTCTTCTCTAACCCTTAAGTCTTCTTCTTTTCGCTTATTAGTAGTATTGAGTCTCATTAGCATGTCCTCTGTAAGAGGTTCTTGATACAACTTGACTCTACATCCACTAATATAGCTTGGCAAGATGTCACCTTCTAGGGTGCCCAATTGAACTACGCCACTAGTGGAAATTTTATTGATGATCATGGGTCCATAGCCTCTTTTTTCCAAAAACGAGCATTTTGTTTTAGTGTATAAACCAACATTAAGTCTTTCTCTTTCAATCCTTTATCCTTAATGTGTGCATCAAAGTATGCCTTTTGCCTTTTCTTTGCACCATAGATGCTTGCTGCCACTCGTAGCCTCGTCTCACCTAAACATTCTAGATCAAAGATCCTAGAGGACAACTCATGTCCATTCCACTCGTGCTCTTGTGCTACCTTTAAATCTAGGATTATGAAGTCAAATGGTAGTAGCACAACGTTCTATCCAAAGACCATCTAAAATGGGATGGCATTGAGTACCGTTTTGTAGGCAACTCGATAAGCCCAAACAACATGATGAAGCTATTTATCCCAATCAGAGTGCTTATTATTAACGAGTTTTTTGAACACATTACATAGGATCTTATTTGTGCTCTTGGCTTGTGTTGAGCCCATAAATTCATATTGGTCAAAGTCAATCCTAGTCAAAGTCAACCACATTCAAAGTCAACTATAGTCAAAGTCAAAAGGTCAAAGTCAAACTAGTCAAAGCCAATAGGGTCAAGGTCAAAGTCAACATGGGTGCAAAGTCAAAGTGCTAAAGTGCAGGTGTCAAAGTGCACAGGTAGTGCACAATTAATTATCCACAAAGGGTAAATTGGAGAAAGTGGGTTGCAGGTTGCAGAGGTATTTGTCTAATTTCCCTAAGGTTCAAAGTGTTTTGGAAGGTTCAGGTGAGTCCTCTCTTATGTGCAAAAGTGAAGACTTAAAAGGAAAATGTGAAGGTATGTGAAGCAGTAGCGTATGCAGAAGTGAAAGTATGGACCCCCAATTAAAATTTTTGTTCTAGCCTAGAGTCACCACAGGACAAAAGAGGGATTCGTTGGCGGCCACTTGAGGAGACAATCTTGGGACATCAAAGTAAGCACCAAGATACTCTTGCAGTTAGGAGCGTACATGAATCGATACTCAAATCAAGGCAAGGACTATTCTTGGACTATTCTAAGACTAAGAGGTATCAACATAGTCTAAGCAAGGCAAGAGAGAGAAGTGCAAGAGACACACAATGTGCGACACAGAGAAGTGAATTCCAAGGTTGTTGGAGACCTCTAAATCTCCAAAGGTTTGATCTATACTGATTTAAGAGCATCTCTATATCAGTTATAGACCAAACTTTACACAAATGTTACCTTCATTAACCAAAACTTTCACTATCACTTCTTTGAGTGAAAATTTTTCTTCTTCAAAAAGTCTGCTTCAGAAATTGACTTCATTGTTGGTGTAAATCACAAGCCTACACATTTGGCTTGAAAGATATCTTGAAGATCTTACATATGTGAAGAAGCATAGGAACCATTGCTAGTGGTTAATTACCACTTTATCTCATTGTAAAAGTCAAATTGACTTAGAATCTCTTGTAATCACCTACCAAAAGGATTCGTGGAAAAATTAGTTGTTTGATTGAAAGAATATCTCCTAGCATATAGGAGCTTGATCATAGGGAGCCAAAAGTTTGAATTTGAATTCAAATTTTTACTCATTCCTTATAAAAATGGACATGAAAAGTCGCGGGTAAGAGAGAGCACTCCCGAGCCTATCATTACTGATTTTTGAGTGTGTGTGAGGTCTACACTCTAGCTCACACCTCTCTACACCATTTGGCAATGAATTTCATGCCAATGGAGTTATATACAAGTGTCTATTAATACATACATTCACATTGTCCATCTCTGAGTTCTCTGTTAGTGTACTGCACACATCATTTCCAAAGTACATAGGAAATTTTATGGTGTCATTGGAAAGCTAAGGAGGTCTAGTTATCAACTCTGAAGCAAAAGAGGGCTGGTAGAAAGCAGGTTTAGCAGTACCTACTCAGTCTCTTGGAGCATCCATCCATCTTTCCCAACAGTGGTATCAGAGCAAGTCAAGGTAAAATGGGAGATGGTTTTCCTTCATTAATTGATAAATTGGGTAGGAACAATTATCAAGCATGGTCTCTAAGGATGAAGACCTACTTACAAGGAAGGAGTCTCTATGGATACATCTCAGGAGATGAGGAATTGCCCTCATTCAAAACAAGAGGATTACCAGCCAAGGAAGAACATGAAAAGCTCAACACATTGTGTGCTAAGGATGCATTGGCAAGGTCTTATTTACTCAACTCTATATCTGATTTTCTTTTGCCACATATTAGAAATTGTAAGACATCCCAAGAGACTTGGGAAACCTTGTCATCTTATTTTTCCTTCAACACAACATTAAGGAAGCAACCTAAGCAAGCTGTTTCAGAATTTGTGACCAAGATTAAAGATGTAGCAGATCAGTTAGCAAGCATAGGAGAAGAGATTGAAGAAGAATAGATTGTAAGGCAAGTGATCAATGGGATCAAGGCTGATGACAAATGGGAAAGCATCATCACTGCTATGGATCTTTACATGGACATGCACACTCCAAATCTTACAACTCTCATGTGACAATTGTTTACTCATGAAGCAAAGTTCAACAAGAATGGAGACACATCCAAAGGTAATAATTCTTCTGCCCTATACACTGAAAAGAAGTCTAAAGATAAAGGCAAGAGCAAGAAGGTGGAAGATGAAGGTTCAACCTCTCAAGCCAACTATGCAAGGAGAGGTAGATCATCAAGAGGAAGGGGCAGAGGAGGTAAGCAAGGTAGGGGGAGATCTTATAACTCCTCACCATGCAACATTTGTGGTTTATCAAATCATACTACAGATGAGTGTTTTAGGAATTACAAGAATCAAAGAGGAAGAGGATATCAAAGAGGTGGATACTCACAGTCAAGAGGTAGATTCAACCATCACCAAGGCTACAACAATAATTACAACAACAACTACAACAATAATTACAATGGAAACTACCAAGGAGGATTCAGATCCAGAAAGGATTACAACAACTACACAGAGGAGCAGGATGACTCTCTTCTAATCATGAACATGACTTCAAAGTCAGGTACAAATGCTGACCACCTATTCTACATTGACTCAGGATGCTCAAATCATGTGGCTAGCAATGTAGCACTACTCTCTGATCTTGAGGAACCAAAAGGTAAGCATCAAGTCCAAACAGGTGATGATACAAAGCATTCAGTAGTTAAAGTTGGAAATGTTAAGACTTGTGATGGAAATCAGAATTTGTTGAGCATGGTACTCTATGTACCAACCATTACCAAAAATTTGATGAGTGTTGGTCAGATTATGGAGAAAGGTTTGCAGGTTAGATTCAATCAATATGGAGCATATGTGGAGGATCCAAGGCATGGATTCAAGAGGATTGCTAAAGGAGAAAAATCAGGTAGAATTTTCACTTTTGAGTTAGAAGATACAAAGAATATTGCACTATACAGTTATAAAGATCAAACACTTTCAGAGCTTGAGATTTGGCACAAAAGGTTAGGGCACATAGGAGAAAGAACCTTGAAACAAATGTGCAGGGACCAATGTGTGCTTGGGATACCTAATGTATCCAAGCAACATCTGATTTACAAGTGTGGTGGTTGTCAATTTGGGAAGTCTCATAGGTTACCCTTCTCAAAGAAAGGATACATGCATGAAGACTACCTAGAGCTTGTACACACAAATGTATGGGGACCAAGCAAAGGCCCCTCTGTCTCAGGATCAAGGTACTATGTGTCTTTCATTGATGATTATAGCAGATGGACTGTATTGTACTTCGTGAAGCACAAGGATGAGGTATTTAATTGATTTAAAAAATATCTTGCACTAGTTGAAAATTAGACAGGAAGGAATTTGAAAAGGCTAAGGTCAGATGGAGGAGGTGAGTACTTCTCCAATGAATTTGAAGACTTCTTGTAGGACAGAGGCATCAAAAGAGAAATAACAAATGGGTATTCTCCTGAACAGAATGGGGTAGCTGAGAGAAGAAATAGATTAATTGTTGAGACAGCTAGGTCTATGTTGAATGAGAAAAAGTTACCTAACTATCTATGGGCAAAAAGTGTTTCTACTGCCACTTACCTCATAAACAGGTTACCATCTAAGTCTCTTGATGGCATGACACCCTATGAAGCATGGCATGGTAAGAGAACCTCACTTGACAATTGCAAAATATTTGGATGTGTAGCATATGTACACATCCCTTCTCAGATAAGAGGTAAGCTAGACCCAAAGGCTGAAAAATGCATCTTTATTGGGTATGATTTAAATAAAAAAGGTTACAGGTTTTATAATCCTATCAATAAGGGATTCATGGTAAGCAGAGATGTTGTCTTTGATGAAAATGATTCTTGGTATGAGAATGAATGCAGGAAGGTTAAGTTACCCTATGATTTGGAAGAGGAATTTCCAAGTCTTACAAAGGAGGAACCTACTCAGAATGAAGAGTCAAGTTCAGATGATGAAACTACTATCAACCTTGAAGAATTCAAAGCATGGAAGTCCAAAGGCAAAATGAAGATGAAGAAGCTTAAAGACATACCTGAATCCTCAGCTCAACCATTTAGAAGATCACAAAGAGAAAGCAAGAAACCTATCAGATATGGGTATGATACATCTCTGGTTACTAAACATTCTATTTATCTTGCCAAAGATTTGTCAAATGAAGAACCAGGATCATATGAAGAAGCAATAACCAAATCAAAATGGAAAGAAGCTATGGATGAGAAGATTGATGCACTCAAAGAGAGTGACACATGGGAGTTAGTACCCAAGAAGGACTCCATGAAGGTAATAGGATCCAGATGGATCTATAAGCTTAAAAGAAATTCTGATGGCACAATTAATAGGTACAAAGCCAGATTGGTAGCCAAGGATTTTGCACAAACCCAAGGCATTGACTATGAGGAGACATTCTCACCTGTGGCCAAGATGCCAACCATCAGAGTGTTGGTAAGTGTGGCTGCATCAAAAAATTGGAATATGTACCAATTGGATGTCAAGAATGCCTTCTTGAATGGATGGATTTCAGAGGAGGTATATATGTCACAACCTCTTGGCTATGAGGACCCTAAGAAGGTAACATATGTTTGCAAATTAAAAAAGGCTTTATATGGATTGAAGCAGGCACCTAGGGCATGGAATTACAGGTTAACTACATACCTCCAAGACCAAGGATTTGTCATGAGCAAGGCAGATACTTCTCTGTTCATTAAGAGAAGTAATTCAGAGGTAATATACCTTTGTGTTTATGTTGATGACATCATCATTATAGGTAATGATGTCAATGGAATCAGATATATCAAAAGTCAAATGATGAAGGAGTTCAAGATCAATGATCTTGGTCTATTGAAGTATTTTTTGGGACTTGAATTAGTCTACACTAATTCAGGGATATACATCACTCAGAAAAAATACATACAGGATATGTTGAAGAAGTTTCACTTGCAGAATGCCAAAGTAGCAAGCACTCCAATGGAGGTAAACCTAAAGCTAAGTGCCCATGAAGGTGATGAAGTCAATGACATTACAGGCTATCAAAGTATGGTGGGTAGCTTGAACTATGCTACCTTAACAAGGATAGATATTGCATATGGAGTTAGTGTGCTAAGTCAATTTATGCACAAGCCAAGGATACCTCACTTAGAGGCTGCCAAGAGAATCTTGAAGTATCTCAAGGGTACATAGAACCATGGTTTGTATTTCCCTTACACTTCAAATATTGATATCAAAATTTATTCAGATGCAGATTGGGCAGGATGCAAGGATGATAGGAGGAGCACTTCTGGATATATTTCTTTTGCAGGTGACAAACCAATTTCATGGTCTTCAAAGAAGCAACCTGCTGTTGCTTTGTCTTCCACAGAGGCAGAGTATAGAGGACTGGCTAATGCCACACAAGAAGCAATATGGATTAAGCTTTTGTATACAGAATTGGGTTTATTCACTAGGTCTCCAATAATCTTTGGGGATAATACAAGTTCTCTTCACCTTGCAACTAATCCTATTTATCATGCTAGGACCAAACACATAGAGGTCCATTACCATTATGTGACAGAGAAGTTGATAAGCAAGGACATTCAACTAACCTATGTATCAACCAACATGCAATGTGCATATTTGCTAACTAAAGCTTTGGATGGAACCAAACTTTGCAGGTTCAAATCCATGATTGGATTGCAGGACATACTTGAAGATTGAAGATGAAGACTTAAGCCAAAATGTTTGGCTTGAAGGGGAGCTGTTGATGTAAATCACAAGCCTACACATTTGGCTTGAAAGATATCTTGAAGATCTTACATATGTGAAGAAGCATAGGAACCATTGCTAGTGGTTAATTACCACTTTATCTCATTGTAAAAGTCAAATTGACTTAGAATCTCTTGTAATCACCTACCAAAAGGATTCGTGGAAAAATTAGTTGTTTGATTGAAAGAATATCTCCTAGCATATAGGAGCTTGATCATAGGGAGCCAAAAGTTTGAATTTGAACTCAAATTTTTACTCATTCCTTATAAAAATGGACATGAAAAGTCGCGGGTAAGAGAGAGCACTCCCGAGCCTATCATTACTGATTTTTGAGTATGTGTGAGGTCTACACTCTAGCCCACACCTCTCTACACCATTTTTCAATGAAGTTCATGCCAATGGAGTTGTATACAAGTGTCTTTTAATACATACATTCACATTGTCCATCTCTGAGTTCTCTGTTAGTCTACTCAAAAGTCTATCAACTTGTGAAGGGCATATCTCAGTCAATTCTTCACCAAATTCAGTGATTCAAAGCTTGTTGGATTCAGATTGAAGTCATCTACATGCAGTCAAAGTTTGAAGACATTCTAGTCAGCCATTGTGGAGAATTCTGTGTCGAGGTGATCTTTGGTCATTTTCTGCTATAGTCCTAAAAAGTCGGGGGTATAGCTTAACTTGCTAAATTGATTTCTCTTAGCATAGTTTATCATTTTACATCATTCCACTTGGAATAGGTAGCTTACTAAGCTAGTTAGATACCTCTAAAAATTCCTTTTTCAATTCCTACTGTGCTGGTCATACTGAGCAAAATACTCAGCAGGTATCAAGACATAAATAGAAGGTTTTTTGGAGTTTGTGAACTACAAAGGTATCTGTTTTGATTCAATCATTGCACACATCATTTCCAAAGTACATAGGACATTTTATGGTGTCACTGGAAAGCTAAGGAGGTCTAGTTATCAACTCTGAAGCAAAAGAGGGCTGGTACAAAGCAGGTTTAGCAGTACCTACTCAGTCTCTTGGAGCATCCATCCATCTTTCCCAACATTCATTACCTGCACATATCTTTAGATTTCTTCAAACTAATGATGCACATATCTTCATACTACCTTTGCGTAATCATATCAACCATTAGTCCTTCAAACGAATCAATAAAACTTTAATTTGATCCTTAAGATCAAAAGTATGTCAAAAACGGTCTTCCTGAACATGCGACTTTGACATAGGTAACGTCTAAGGTTGATTTCTCACAGCACACATCCTGTTTTGCTAAATGCTTTTAGCCATAGCTTCCTTACCTTCTAACTTAGATTTTGAATGCTCACTCATCAAAAAATTTACACTGTGCACTGAGATCTGAGCAAAACTTTGACACAAAAAAGTGTGCGACTCTAAGAGGTCTACCTGCAGACTTTACATACACATGTTCCTATTGATCATATTCACAGCATGAAAGGAATTGGACCACGAAACTTTGAACATAGCTTCATCAACTTCTAGATTAGATGTGCACAAAAGATATCCTGATCCACATGATCAGGCTGAGAGAAATCAGAGAAAGACTTGACGCTAACTTGTGAAGATGACTCTCTACACAACTATCAGATTGACACTTGTCTTCTAATGACTCTCCTATGTATTTCTTTACATCATTGACTTATATACATATGATTCTAGACTTATCCCACGTCTATTACATTACTCTTTACCATCCTAAGGATCATCTATACTCATAGTACAAGAATTTCCATCTGTAATGTACATATGTATACAATCTTCACTTCTGAGATCTCTTCACTTTCTCAAATAACTTCTTCCACTTCAATCTGATCATTGACTTCCTTCAAGCTCTTTGTAATCATCAATTTGTGTTTGTTTTGTTCCAACAGCTCCCCTCAATCACTAATTGTGATTATTCCATTCTTCTTTACTCCTGCCATCTCTTTGAACCTCTGTAGCTTAATAGGTCCATCCAAGCTTTTTGTTAACATATCTGAAACTTGCTCTTTTGTTGGAGTATACAATACTTCAATCTCTTTATCAAGTACCTTTCCCTCAAGAAATGATACTGAATCTCTATGTGCTTAGTCCTGGCATGAAAAACAGGGTTAGCTGCCAAATATAATGAACTCATGTTGTCTCCAAAAATAATTGGAGTACTCTGATCAGTTCCAAAACTCTTTAACAAAGTCTTTAGCCATATCACTTCTTTTGTAGCCTCTACCATTCCTTTATACTCAGTTTCTGTGGATGACAAAGCAACTATATGTTGCTTCTTTGAGCACCAAGAAACTAATTTATCTCCAATGTAACAAAGATACCCATGAGTAGACCTTCTATCATTTGAATCACCTGCCCAATCTGCATCACTAAACACTTTGATTCTTGTATCAGAAGTAAATCCATAATATAAACCTTCATTTAGGGTTCCTTTGATATATCTAAGTACCCTTTGAGCTGCAATCCAATGAGTCTTCTTTGGACAATGCATAAATTGTGATAACACACCTACTGCATATGATAGATCTGGCCTTGTCAAGGTAGCATAGATTAAAGTTCCTACCAAACTCTGACATTTCTTCATATCATTGAATTCTTCACCTCCATATCTGCTCAGCTTATGATTTACCTCCAATGGTGTGGTTGAAGGCTTCCAATCCTCCACGTTGAACTTGACTAGAAGATTCTTCAAGTATCTCTCTTGTGTAACATATACTCCATGTTGAGTATACACAATATGCATTCCTAAGAAATAAGACAAGTAATAATATCATCATCCATTTTCACTTTCCTTCACTAGCAAGCTACTATCTTCCTTTGATGCTTGATATCCACATTCATTCAAGAACTTAACAAGCCTGTAATTCCATGCTCTTGGAGCCTGCTTTAGACCATACAAAGCTCTCTTGAGCTTAGACACATAATCTGATCCAATTGAATCCATGAAACCTTCTAGTTGCTCCATGTATACTTCATCTGCAGTATATCCATTCAGAAATGCATTCTTCACATCTTATTGTGATAATTTCCATCCTTTACAAGCAGCAATAGCAATCAATGATCTAATTGTAGACATCTTAGCAACAGGACTAAAGGTTTCATCATAATCTACCCCATAAGTTTGGGCATAACCTTTGACCACAAGTCTAGCCTTGTATCTAGACACTTCACCATTTGCAAACCTTTTTGTTTTATATACCCACTTACATCCAATAACCTTCTGGTTCTTTGGTCTTTGCACCAATTCCCATGTTTCATTTTCAAGTAGAGCATCATACTCTTCTTGCATTGCCTTCTCCCAATTCTGCTTTCCTTTGGCTTCTTCATATGTGATTGGATCTTCTTCTGTCTTCACAATGTAAGCATAATCTTTTGTTGTTAGAAAAGATGTATCATAGCATTTCTTTCCCTCAAAGACCTTCTGACCTCTGCACTTCTTAAAGTCTCAGCCACATTTGATTCTAGATCAAATCTTGGCCCATCTTCAATATTACCCTGCAATTTAATTTTATAATCATCATCATCAATATTTTCTTCATACACACTTACTTTTGTCTTCCCTTTCCTTTTTATTTCTTCAACATCTGCATATTCATTTGTTATCCCTGTATACCATGTACTTTTCTCATCAAATGTAACATCTTTTGTAACAAGAAATTGCTTCGTGGATGGACTCCACAAGCTGTAACCCATTTGTCTATCATCAACCCAATAAACACATACTTCTCTTCTTTGGGTTCTAGCTTATGTCTTAACTGTGAAGGAACATAAGCATATGCTAAGCATCCAAATACCTTACAATGATCAAGTGTAGGTTTCTTACCCCACCATGCTTCATAAGGTGTTCTTCCATGCAAAGCTTTACAAGGTAACCTATTCACAAGGTATGTTGCAGTGTTGATAGCTTTTGCCCATAAGTAGTTTGGACAATTCTTTTCTTTCATCATTGCTCTTGCAAACTCTACAAGAGTTCTATTTCTTCTTTCTGCAACTCCATTTTGTTGAGGGGAGTACCTGCAAGTTACTTCTCTTTTTATACCTACATTCCACAAATAATCATCAAAATCCTTAGAGAAATACTCTGCCCCTCCATCTGATCTCAACCTCTTGAGTTTTTGTCCTGTAATCCTTTCTGCATAAGCATGATAATGTTTGAATGTCTTGAACACTTCTGATTTGTCCTTGATTACATATAAAGTACTCCATCTGGTTGCATCATCAACAAAGAACACATAATATCTGGATCCATTTATGCTATAGTCCCTTGAAGGACCCCACATGTCTGTATGAACCGATTCAAGCATATTTGAATACTTGTATCCTGATTTATTGTATAAACTTTTATGTGCTTTACCTAATTGACAAGCTTCACACTTGTACACCATGTGTTGACCTTCAACATTTGGCAAACCAAGCACCACATCATTCTTTGACATTTCCTTTATGGCTCTCTCATTGAAATGACCTAGGCTTTTATGCCATAGGTCTAACTCAGACATTTTTTGACTTCCACAAGTAAATAAAGCATGTCCCACATTACCTTGGACCTTGAGAGTAAACAAACTTCCTTCCTTTTTACCTGTAATGATATTTCTATATCCCTGATTTGGATCTTGCACATAAACACCATCATTTGTGAATCTGACTTCATATCCCTTCTCCACAATTTGTCCTACACTTATCAAGTTTTTAGGAATAGTAGGAACATAAAGTACCTTGCTCAAGAGTGTGCTTCCACTCTTTGTCTTCACTGATCCAATGCTCTCCACTTTATGCTTGGTGTTATCTCCTATTTGAACTGTATGTCCATTCACCTTTGCGTCCATATCAGTCATCAATGATATATTGCCACTCAGATGATTGCTACATCTTGATTCAATATAGAACACCCTTTGGTCTTCACCTACTGCTTCATGTGTTGCATTCAAGATAAGAGTCATGTCATCCTTCTGATCTGATGCATAATTATAATATTTATTGTTGTAGGACTGAGATTGAAAACTTCTTCCACCTCCTCTAGCATATGATGTCCTACCAAATCTTCCTTTGAAGTTACCTCTTTGGTTTCTGCCTCCTCTACCTCTTTGATTGAAGTTCTGATTATTAGTTCCACCATTTTGATTGTTATACCAATAATCATTTGCCAAATGATTGGTTCTGCCACAAATCCAACAAGCTTTATTATTGTCTTTGTTCTTACCTCCTCTTCCTTTACCTTTGAAGTTCATCTTTCCTTTTGTAAAATTAGCTTCACTTGAAGTTCCTTCATCATCAATTGACTGCTTCCCTTTGCCATTCTTTTTCTTGTCCTTGGAGTACATAGCCTGACTTGCACTCCTATCATTGTCTCCCTTAATGTCCTGCTCAAAAGCATGTGTCCTAGCAATTGATTAAGATCAGGAGTAAAGTGATATAGTGACAATTCTATGGACAATATGAAAGGCTTCCACTTCTCATCTCCTCTTAGACCTGTAAGTATTTGCCTTACCAACTTATCTTCTTCAATGTCTTCATCTACTGCTCCCAAGTTATGTGCAATATCCTTCATCCTTGCGACATAATCAGAAATTGATTGTGAGCTCTTCTTCTTGAAAGTTGTGAATTCTGCCCATAATGAGGACTTCCTTGACTTGGTTGTGTTTTGGAAATGCTGTTCCAAAGCATTCCACACATCTGTTGCACTTTCTAATCCTCTAATGTGAGGTAGAAGATAATCATTTACAACCATGTAAATGATGCTCCTAGCTTGAGCATCCTTTCTCATCCACCTCTTCAAACTTGCAAGTTCCTCCTTAGTTCGAACACTGAGCTTCAAACTCAGGATTTTCTTTTTCTCCTGTGATGAATGCCATCAAGTATTTGCTCATGAGGTGTGCCTCCATCCTCATAGACCAAGCTGGATAGATCTCCCTATCTAGATTATCAATATGCAAGCTTTCTCCCATCTTTAATCTTCTATGTCTGCAATTACTAAGGTTTATGATAATATAGTGTACCTTTGATATGAAGCTTTAATCCTTCTTGATCCTTTGAACTCGTGCTTTGTACTTCTACAGATTATCTCCACGAATTTGGCTCTGTCCTTCTTCAATTAGAAGAAACTTCAATATCTGCCAGAGTCAAGACTTCCAATGCCTTTACTTAACTTGTATTGCACCTTCAGCTCTGATACCACTATTGGAGACCTCTAAATCTCCAAAGGTTTGATCTGTACTGATTTAAGAGCATCTCTATATCAGTTATAGACCAAACTTTACACAAATGTTACCTTCATTTACCAAAACTTTCACTATGACTTCTCTGAGTGAAAATTTTCCTTCTTCAAAAAGTCTGCTTCAAAAATTGACTTCATTACCTACACATAACTTCAGATTTCTTCAAACTAATGATGCACATATCTTCATACTACCTTTGCGCAATCATATCAACCATTAATCCTTCAAACGAATCAATAAAACTTTAATTTGATCCTTAAGTTCAAAAGTATGTCAAAAACTATCTTCTTGAACAAGCGACTTTGTAATAGGTAACTTCTAAGGTTGATTTCTCACAGCACAGATCCCATTTTGCTAAATGCTGCTAGCCATATCTTCCTTACCTTCTAACTTAGATTTTGAATGCTCAATCATCAAAAACTTTACAATGTGCACTGAGATTTGAGCAAAACTTTGACACAAAAAGGTGCGCGACTCTGAGAGGTCTACCTGTAGACTTTACATACACATGTTTCTATTGATCATATTCACAGCATGAAAGGAATTAGACCATGAAACTTTGAACATAATTTCATTAGCTTCTAGATTAGATGTGTACAAAAGATTTCTTGATCCACATGATCTGATTGAGAGAAATCAGAGAAATACTCGACACTAACTCGTGAAGATGACTGTCTTCACAACTATCACATTGACACTTGTCTTCTAATGACTCTCCTATGTATTTCTTTACATCATTGACTTATATACACATGATTCTAGACTTATCCCGCATCTATTACATTACTCTTTACCATCCTAAGGATCATCTATACTCATAGTACAAGAATTTCCATCTGTAATTGTTGGTGCATATCAAGCCTTCACACATTGGCTTGGAATCTTGGAAGATTAGCATTGGACAAAGTTTATCAAGGCTTCACTTGAAGCAAGGTTCATATGAACATATGCTTAGATGTTCTTACCTCTTTACCCCTTGTAAAAGTCTTTATGGCTTGGCATCTCATGTAATCACTTACCTACTTGATTAAGTCGTGGAAAAGAGAAAGGTATAATGGAGAGAATATCTCCCTACTTTTAGAGGAGAGATTCTAGGGAGCCTAAGTTTGAATTTGAAATTCAAATCAACTTCCAAATCTTATAAAAGGTGAAGGAAAAAACTCGCGGGTGTGTCACTCACTTTTAGCTCACTCCCCGAGGCATTCTACAGTTGTAATTGTGTGTGTGTTAGTGCTACTCCATAGCCTACACCACCACACCTCAATTAGCTATGCTTGTCATGCTAATGAGCTTGTATAATCATATCAATCAATAGATATATACACATTCATCATATCTGGTTCTCTGTGTTTTCTACTTCAAGTCTGTCAACTTCCAAGGAGCATTTCTCAGTGCTCACTGAACCAAATCAAGAGTTTAATAGCTCGTTGGAGCCAGCTCAAGGTTTTCTACAAGCATACAAAATTTCAGAAGATTTCATTCAGCCAGTTTCGAGAAATCGGCTTCGAAGTCACCTCTAGTCTATCTATGCAACTCTCCTAAAAAGTCGGGGGTAATCACAATTTTGCTAAACTTATTTCTCAGTGTATGGTTTATCAATTTGAGTGATTCCACTTGCAATTGGTAGCTTATTAAGGTACTTTAATACCCTCAAAAGGAATTGTTTCAATTTCAAGTGTGCTGGTCACACTGAGCATAACACTGAGCAGGTATCATTACAGAATTAGAAAGTTTTTCAAGACTAGTGAAGTGCAAACTCATCTGTTTTGTTCTAATCATTAGTCAAATCATTTCCAAAGTACACATAGCATATTGTGGTATCATTTGGAAGCTCAAGGAGTCTACTAAGCATTTCTGGAATCAAAGGAGGGCTGGTGTGAAGCAGGTATAGCAGCATCAACTCATTTCTTGAGTGCATCCAACCATCACTCCCAACAGTGGTATCAGAGCAAATAAGGTAAACATGAGTGATGGATTTCCTTCATTCATTGAAAAATTGGACAGGAACAACTACCAAGCTTGGTCATTGAGAATGAAGACCTATCTACAAGGCAGAAGTTTATTTGGATACATATCAGGAGATGAGGAATTGCCCTCATTCAAAACTAGAGGACTACCCACAAAGGATGAACATGAAAGACTCAACCAATGGTGTGCAAAGGATGCTTTGGCAAGGTCTTACCTTCTTAACTCTATATCTGACTTTCTTTTACCTCATGTAAGGAATTGTAAGACTTCCCAAGAGACTTGGGAAACCTTGTCAAACTACTTTTCTTCCAACACAAGGGCTAGGAAGAATCAACTATGGATTGAATTCACAACCCTTAGGAAGCAGCCCAAGCAATTAGTCTCAGAGTATGTGACAAAGATTAAAGATGTGGCAGACCAATTAGCAAGCATTGGAGAGGAGATTGAAGAGGAGCAAATAGTCAGGCAAGTAACAAATGGACTCAAGGCAGATGATAAGTGGGAAAGTTTCACCACTGCAATGGACCTCTATATGGACATGCATACCCCAGATCTCACAACACTCATGGGCCAACTTTTCACACATGAAGCAAAGTTTACAAAGGCTAGAGATCAATCAAAAGGTAACAACCCCTCTGCTCTCTATACTGATAAGAAAGTTAAAGATAAAGGTAAAGGGAAGAAACAGGATGAAGAAGGCTCTACCTCCCAAGCTAATTATGCAGGGAGAGGTAGATCATCTAGAGGAAGAGGCAGAGGAGGTAAGTCAGGTAGGGGGAGACCCTACAACTCATCACCATGCAACATTTGTGGATTGTCCAATCATACCACAGATGAATGCTACAAGAACTACAAGAATCAGAGAGGAAGAGGCTACTCAAGAGGTGGATACTCTCAAGGGAGAGGCAGATTCAACCAACATCAAAGCTACAATGGATACAACAATCAATACAACAACAATTACAACCACAATCACAATGGTAATTACCAAGGTGGATTCAGAAATAGAAGAGACTACAACAATTACACAGAGGAGCAAGATGACTCCCTATTGATCATGAATATGACCTCCAAGGCAGGTACAAATGATGATCATTTATTTTATATTGACTCAGGATGTTCTAACCATGTAGCTGGCAATGTGGCACTACTTTCTGATTCGGAAGAGCCCAAGGGCAAACATCAGGTACAAACAGGTGATGACACTAAACATTCTGTTGTTAAGATTGGAAATGTGAAGACATGTGATGGTAACCAGAACCTATTGAGCAGGGTACTCTATGTACCAACCATCACCAAGAATCTAATGAGTGTTGGCCAGATTGTGGAGAAAGGTTTGCAGGTCAGATTCACACAACATGGAGCATATGTGGAGGACCCAAGACATGGATTCAGAAGGATAGCCAAAGGGGAGAAATCAGGCAGATTGTTTACTTTTGAGCTAGAAGACACCAAGAACATTGCTTTGTATAATTACAAGGATCAGACACTTTCAGAGTTAGAAATATGGCACAAGAGATTAGGGCACATAGGTGAAAGAACCCTAAAGCAAATGTGCAGGGATCAATGTGTGCTTGGGATACCTAATGTGTCCAAGCAACACATGATTTACAAGTGTGGATCATGTCAATTTGGTAAGTCTCACAGGTTACCCTATTCAAGAAAAGGTTTCATGCATGAAGACTACCTAGACTTGGTACACACAGATGTTTGGGGACCTAGCAAGGACCCTTCCATTTCATGATCAAGGTATTATGTGTCCTTTATTGATGACTATAGCAGGTGGACCATTTTATACTTTATGAAGCATAAAGATGAAGTATTTAATTGTTTCAAGAGGTATCTTGCACTTGTTGAAAATCAAACAGGAAGAAGCTTGAAGAGGCTAAGGTCAGATGGTGGAGGAGAGTACTTCTCCAATGAGTTTGAAGATTTCTTGCAGGAAAGAGGCATCAAAAGGGAGATTACTACAAGGTATTCACCTGAACAAAATGGGGTAGCTGAAAGAAGGAATAGACTCATTGTAGAAACAGCTAGGTCTATGCTTAATGAAAAGAAGTTGCCAAATTATCTTTGGGCAGAGAGTGTATCCACTGCCACCTATCTCATAAACAGGTTGCCATCCAAATCACATGATGGCATGACACCATATGAAGCTTGGCATGGTAAGAGACCTTCTCTGGATCATTGCAAAATCTTTGGTTGTATAGCATATGTGCATATTCCCTCACAGGTAAGGGGAAAGCTAGACCCTAAAGCTGAAAAATGTATCTTCATTGGTTATGACTTGAACCAAAAGGGATACAGATTCTACAACCCAACAAACAAAGGTTTCAAGGTAAGCAGAGATGTCATCTTTGATGAGAATGACTCATGGTATGAGAATGAATGCAGGAAGATTAGTCTACCCTATGACATGGAAGAGGATTTCCCAAAGCTCACCAAGGAGGAATCAATTCAGAAAGAAGATTCAAGCTCAGATGATGATGATACAATAAATCTTGAAGAGTTCAAGGCTTGGAAGTCCAAAGGGAAGATGAAGATGAAAAAGCTAGAGGATATACCAGAATCCTCAACTCAAGCAATTAGAAGATCTCAGAGAGAAAGCAAAAGACCAATCAGATTTGGGTATGACACATCACTTGTAACTAAACATTCTGTATATCTTGCAAAGGACTTGTTGAATGAAGAACCAGGTACCTATGAAGAAGCAATTACCAAACCAGAATGGAAAGAAGCCATGGATGAAGAGATGGAAGCTCTCAAGGAAAGTGATACTTGGGACTTGGTACCCAAGAAAGACTCTATGAAGGTAATAGGATCCAGATGGATCTACAAACTAAAGAAAAACTCAGATGGAACAATAAACAGGTACAAAGCTAGGTTGGTAGCCAAGGGTTTTGCACAAACCCAAGGCATTGATTATGAGGAGACATTTTCTCCTGTGGCCAAGATGCCAACTATCAGAATATTGGTGAGTGTAGCTGCATCCAAGAATTGGAATATGTACCAATTAGATGTCAAGAATGCTTTCTTGAATGGATGGATATCTGAAGAAGTCTACATGTCACAACCACCTGGCTATGAAGATCCAAAAAAGGTACATTATGTTTGTAAATTGAAGAAGGCTCTGTATGGCTTAAAGCAGGCACCTAGAGCATGGAATTACAGGTTGACAACCTACCTCCAAGACCAAGGATTTGTGATGAGTAAAGCAGACACTTCTCTATTCATAAAGAGAAGTAATATAGAGGTAATCTACTTGTGTGTCTATGTTGATGACATCATCATTACAGGCAATGATGTCAATGGGATTAGGCACATCAAAGGACAGATGATGAAAGAATTCAAGATTAGTGATCTTGGATTATTAAAGTATTTCTTAGGTCTTGAGTTAGTCTACACCAACTCAGGTATATATATCACTCAAATGAAGTATGTGCAGGATATGGTCAAGAAGTTTGGCTTGCAGGATGCTAAAGTATCTACTACTCCAATGGAGGTCAACCTAAAGCTAAGTGCTCATGAAGGAGAAGAAGTCCAAGACATCACAGGATACCAAAGTATGGTAGGTAGTTTGAACTATGCTACCTTGACAAGAATTGACATAGCATATGGAGTTAGTGTGCTTAGTCAATTCATGCACAAACCAAGAATACCTCACCTAGAGGCAGCAAAGAAGATCTTGAAGTATCTGAAGGGAACTCAAAGTCATGGTTTGTACTTTCCATATACATCAGATATTGATATTAAAGTTTATTCAGATGCAGATTGGGCAGGATGCAAGGATGATAGGAGGAGCACATCAGGCTACATTTGTTTTGCAGGAGATAAGCCCATTTCTTGGTCAGCCAAGAAACAACCTACAGTGGCATTATCATCCACTAAAGCTGAGTACAGAGGGCTTGCCAATGCAACTCATGAAGCTATCTGGTTGAAGCTTCTATATACAGAGTTAGGTCTATATACAAGACCACCAATCATCTTTGGAGATAACACTAGCTCTCTTCACCTTGCAGCCAACCCAATATATCATGCCAGAACCAAACACATAGAGGTTCATTACCACTATGTGAGAGAGAAGTTGCTTAGTAAAGACATTCAATTGACTTATGTGTCTACTAATATGCAATGTGCAGATTTACTTACAAAGGCATTAGATGGAAACAAGTTATGCAGATTTAAATCTATGATTGGATTGTAGGAGGTAATTGAAGATTGAAGATGAAGACTTAAGCCAAAGTGTTTGGCTTGAGGGGGAGCTGTTGGTGCATATCAAGCCTTCACACATTGGCTTGGAATCTTGGAAGATTAGCATTGGACAAAGTTTATCAAGGCTTCACTTGAAGCAAGGTTCATATGAACATATGCTTAGATGTTCTTACCTCATTACCCCTTGTAAAAGTCTTTATGACTTGGCATCTCATGTAATCACTTACCTACCTGATTAAGTCGTGGAAAAGAGAAAGGTATAATGGAGAGAATATCTCCCTACTTTTAGAGGAGAGATTCTAGGGAGCCTAAGTTTGAATTTGAAATTCAAATCAACTTCCAAATCTTATAAAAGGTGAAGGAAAAAACTCGCGGGTGTGTCACTCACTTTTAGCTCACTCCCCGAGGCATTCTACAGTTGTAATTGTGTGTGTGTTAGTGCTACTCCATAGCCTACACCACCACACCTCAATTAGCTATGCTTGTCATGCTAATGAGCTTGTATAATCATATCAATCAATAGATATATACACATTCATCATATCTGGTTCTCTGTGTTTTCTACTTCAAGTCTGTCAACTTTCAAGGAGCATTTCTCAGTGCTCACTGAACCAAATCAAGAGTTTAATAGCTCGTTGGAACCAGCTCAAGGTCTTCTACAAGCATACAAAATTTCAGAAGATTTCATTCAGCCAGTTTCGAGAAATCGGCTTCGAAGTCACCTCTGGTCTATCTCTGCAACTCTCCTAAAAAGTCGGGGGTAATCACAATTTTGCTAAACTTATTTCTCAGTGTATGCTTTATCAATTTGAGTGATTCCACTTGCAATTGGTAGCTTATTAAGGTACTTTAATACCCTCAAAAGGAATTGTTTCAATTTCAAGTGTGCTGGTCACACTAAGCATAACACTGAGCAGATATCATTACAGAATTAGAAAGTTTTTCAAGACTAGTGAAGTGCAAACTCATCTGTTTTGTTCTAATCATTAGTCAAATCATTTCCAAAGTACACATAGCATATTGTGGTATCATTTGGAAGCTCAAGGAGTCTACTAAGCATTTCTGGAATCAAAGGAGGGCTGGTGTGAAGCAGGTATAGCAGCATCAACTCATTTCTTGAGTGCATCCAACCATCACTCCCAAAAGTAATGGAGATATGTATACAAGCTTCACTTCTGAGATCTCTTCACTTTCGCAAATAACTTCTTCCACTTCAATCTGATCATTGACTTCCTTCAAGCTCTTTGTAATCATGAATTTGTGATTGTTTTGTTCCAACAAAGGTGTGCATGAAGAGTGACCAAGGAAGTGTGCAGAGAAGTGCTAAGCTAGTCCCCCAAGGATCCCAAGGTCTTATTGAAGTGTGCGCATGCCGACAGAAGGTACCCCTCCCTCCCCCTTAGTGGAAGCTTGGTGCAAGTTGTGCACAAGTGTAGGCTTGGAGAAGGTGGAGGTTTGGTGCAGAGGAGGCCGGAAGCAACAAGTCCCTTGGGTATTTGGTATTTTGTAGTTGAGCACTTTATGGGATTTTGCAAAGAAGCATTGGATTGTATTGTGCTTCAACATTATATTTGTCTTATTATAATCAATCGGCAGAGGCTTCCAGTGTATATCTTTCTTCTTGTCTTTCCCTTTTCTCCTACAAACACTTAAATCCCTTCTTGTCCAAGAATCCCCCAACCAAATTTGGCACGCCCGGTGGGACTTCCAAGGAGATTTGAGCATAGGAGAAGACATATTGTAGTTGGAGAAGGACTATTCAAGTGTCGACAGTACTACTTCAGTGGACTAAGAGGTACATATGGATGGAGACTATTAATCTCCAAAAGAAAAAGCTAATCTTGAATTTAGAGCACCTCTATATCAAGAGTAACTAAAAACTTTCACTAATTTGGAGGCTCAATAAAAATTTTGGATAAACTGTGAAGAAGAAGACTCTACAGAAAGTCTGCTACACATATCTCTCTCATTGACTTATCAAATGTGTAAAGTTTTTGATAAAAATTTGCACAAGGTGTCATCTATAGTTTGTGCACCTCCTCCAAGTTAAGTCACTTCAAGAAATTCAGTAGATCTTTAGAAATGAACTTAACAAGTCACCTATGTCTAAAACTATTCTTCTGAGAAGTCGATTCAGACACCTGTAACTTCTAACACTTGGTTCTCTCAATCTAGAACCCGTTTATGCAAATGCTTTTAGCCAGAGATAGCTTACCTTCCAACTTAAAGATTGAGTACTTGCTTGCTCAAAACTTTACACTATGGAAGGAGAATTGATGAAAACATTAACATCAAATTTTGCACCTGTTTTAGAAAACAGTGAACACTTCTTCACATATGAATGTTCCTACTCAAAATTCTCACAGCCTGTTTACAATCAGGCTCTCAAACTTTAACCATAGACTCATGAACTATGGAATGAGACATCTACAAAAGGATTCTTGAAATGATCAAGCACAGAAAGAGAATACACAGAAACATCGGGCGCAATTTTTATTCATTACTAGAGAACTTTTACATCTGGATGAGAGAGCTAATCTTCATGCTTCTCAAGAGTCTAATTGTTGGGTGTGTGTAGAAGTGCAAGAGACACACAAGAAGCACACACAAGGAGCACAAACACAGCAAGACACACGGAGAAGACGATGGTTGGAATAGCTCTCTCTATTGATCGATGATCTGCACTGAAGTAAGAGCTGAATAATATACCTAAGTACAAAGTACCACCACATATGAGAGTATCAAGTATGTGGTAACATGGGGAAAAAACCTCTAGCCAGCACTAGAGTAAAAAGTGCCCATGTATAGGGAAAAGGTTCACATCAAAGCTACTCGAGGAACACATAAGTGTAACAATCCCCCTGGAGCGAATGATGTGAACACATACAGGGAGTGACAGATCAGCCCCCACAAGGTAATAAGCCTAAAGCTTTGCGAAAAGCTTCAAACTTTTCCCGTGGAAGAGCTTTGGTGAATATGTCTGCCACATTATCTTGTGTAGGCACATATACCAAATCAATATCTCCTGCATGAAGGTGCTCTCTCACATAGTGATAATGCACCTCAATATGTTTGGTCCATGCATGAAACACTGGGTTTCGTGCAACAGCCAAAGCACTCTGACTATCAGTGAGAATATGCATAGCAGCATCAATCTCCATGCAAAGATCCATCAATAGGCATCTCAGCCATATACACTCCACTGTAGCTATGAAAACTGCCCTGTAGGTTGCTTCTTGGATATGCATAGCAACATCAATCTCCATGCAAAGATCCATCAATAGGCGTCTCAGCCATATACACTCCACTATAGCTATGAAAACTACCCTGTAGGTTGCTTCTTACTCAACCAAGATATGCATGAGTCTCCAAGGAAAAAGCAATTACAACTAGTGGACACGCGAGTATCATAACAACCAGCCCAATCACTATCTGTAAAAGCATGCAAGCATGGCTGAACATCTCTGCCATAAAAGAGACCTAAGCTCAAAGTGCCTCGGAGATATCTAAACACACGTTTCACCGCTTGCCAATGCTTAGTGCCAGGGCTATGCATGAATCGACTCAACTGGGAAACTGCATACTGTATATTGAGCCTTGTGTTGCATGAATATATAAGACATCCCACAGCCTGCTGATAAAGAGAAGTGTCAAATGCATCATTGGAATCCTAAACTGAGAATCTAAATCCTGTCTCAATTGGTGTGGAAACTGGCTTGCAATCCTCAAAGTCAAAACGCTGAAGTAGCTTTTCAACATACTTTGCTTGATGCATAACAATTCCCCCCTCAACGGATACAAACTGGATGCCAAGATAGTAGCTCAAAAGACCAAGATAAGTGACATCAAAAGTATGCTGCAAATCAGCCATAAGAATGTCAAGTTTTGCATCACATGACCCAGTCAAGAGTATGTCATCGACATAAAGAACAAGCACTATAAGATCAGCCCCATTTTTGCGTACATAGAGTGTGCTTTCAATCGGACTACATGTGAAGCCAAGAGCAATCAAGTGCTTATGTATTTTGTCATACCATGCACGTGGAGCTTGCTTGAGACCATACAAAGCTTTATGCAAGCGACAAACCATATGCTCTTTCCCTTTCATAGCAAATCCAGGAGGTTGCTTCACATAGACCTCTTCTTGCAAATCTCCATTCAAGAAGGCTGTTTTTATGTCCAATTGATGCACTTTCCAACCTCGATGGGCAGCCAATGCAACCACGGTACGAATGGTAGTCATGCGTGAAGTAGGTGCAAAAGTTTCCTCATAGTCAATGCCATATTGTTGCGCATATCCTTTGGCAACCAATCTAGCTTTGTAGCGATCAATGCTACCATCAGATTTTCTCTTAATCTTATAAACCCACTTTGTACCAATGGCATTCTTTCCTTTTGGCAATTCACATAACTCCCAAGTACCATTCCTATGTATGGAATCCATTTCTGATTGCATAACACTCATCCATTGTGGATCGTCACATGCATCTTCAAAAGAAAGTGGCTCTTCATTACATGCTGTAGCAATAAGAGAATAATCCACAAAATTACTTGATGCATGGTGAGAGCTTGATCTTGTTCTACCAAGTAAAGGTGCACTCAATTTGCTATCCTGCAAAGTTTGTTTCAGCCACTTTGGCATAGATTGTGCACTCTTGATAGACATGCGTTCATTATGTAATACATCTTCAACATGTACATCATGCATGGGCTGAATTTCATGCTCAGTTTCAGCCATATTTTGACGCAAATGTTCAGCCATATGTGGCTGGAAATTTCCAACAGTTTTGGTAATTTTTGGCTGAATTTTTTCAGCCATGTTTGGCTGGAAATTCTTTGCATTTTCAGCTCTATTTGGCTGGAATTTTTCAGCCCTTTGAACCTCAGTTGGCTGATCTACATGGCCATAGTCAAGCGCACCATTTTGGAACAAAGGCATGAGTGTATCAAACACATCTTGTGAGCTAAATGTTGGCAGTTTTTTGCATTCAAGTAGAGGGAAAACTAAATTTTTAGCAAATACCACATCTCGACTCACAATAATTGTGTTCGTCAATGGATGGTACAACCGATATCCCTTACTTTCAGCACTATAGCCAACAAATATACATTTCTTTGCCTTGTCATCAAGTTTGTGACGTTGTTGTGATGACACAAGAGCATATGCCAAACAACCAAACACACGCATATGACTAACCATAGGCTTATGACCATTCCAAGCCTCATAAGGAGTGATGACTCTCAATGCTTTTGTAGGGCAGCGATTCAACACATAATTTGCACACATGACCGCTTCCATCCAAAACTTATGAGGAAGATGCTTTCCTTTAACCATACATCGTGCCATTTCAAGCTTTGAAGCAAGAAAATTCCTCATTCTTTGCTTTCATAGGATACAACCATGTATGGCGAGTAGCATCATCAATGAAGGTAACAAAATATTCATGCTTCCCAAAAGATGGAGTCTTGACCGGACCACATACATCACTATGAACAAGTTGCAATTTTCTTGTAGTGTGTGTGTGTGACTATCTTTAGGAAAAGAAGCACGATGCATTTTTCCAAGAATGCAACCTTCACATGCATGCTTTTCAATGGACTCAAGTGTAGGCAAGCCAATAACCATGTCCTTCTTTTGCAAGTAGAGCAAACTATTGAAGTTTAAATGACCAAAACGAGCATGCCAAAGCTCCATTTCAGCCATGGAAGAAGTATGAGCAAGTAAGGCATTGGAGGCAACCCTCTTGTATGTATCCATGCGATACAAACCATTACATAATGTACCGGACATCACGATAACATCGCCATTGCTGAAATCTTGAACCATACACTTATCATCAACAAAGTGTACATGAAGTCCAACTTTGGCAATTAACGGAACTGAAATTAAGTTCTTCTTGATATCGGGCACATACAATGCATTTTTCAAGAGAATCACACCTCCATTTGCAGCCGTAAGCTCAATTTCTCCTACTCCAATGATAGGATAAGAGGCATTGTTTGCACACACCACATGTCCTCCTTTAGGTGCATCTTTCAAAGAGGCAAAAAAGTCTTTTGCATGATGTTATGTGCTTTGAAGCACCACTATCAAAGAACCAATCCGAATCAGCCTCACTCACAACCATACATTTAGAATGTAAAGAAGCATCATAATGACACGTAACAACACATGCCCAAAAATCTTGAGCCATGTTAGCTTCATCATTCTTTGCATTTGCTGAATTTTCAGCAATAGACATACCCGATTCCTTCTTCTTTTCATTGCGTTTAGCAAGCTTTCTACACTCATCAATAGTATGACCAACTTTCCGGTAATATTTGCATCTCTTCTTCTTTTGCAAATCACCATCATTAGAGGAATGAGTGGAAGAGGAAGCTTGAGTCTTTGGTTTTGATGAACCCAAAGCTGGACCATACTTGCTTTTCCCCTTTTGTGAGATAGCAAGTGCTTGTGTTCCCTCAATCAAACCACTCCTATTCACTCTAGATTGCTCTTCTTGCAAAAGAAGAGACACAACCTCATCAAATGCATACATATTAGGACTTCCTTTTGCAACCAAGCGAAGTGTAGTAGCAAAGCTTTGAAAAGATTCCAGTAATCCTTTCAACAATGTAGAAATGAGTGATGCATCTGGAATGATCTCATCTATGTTTGCCAATTGCTCTTTCAAGTCCTTTATGCGAGTCACATACACATCCACTGACTCATTTCCAGCCATACATACATCCTCAAGTTGCTTCATCATCAATTGAGGTTTTCTCTATCTTCTTTATGCCTGCCATGTCTTTGAATCTCTCTAGCTTTGGTCCATCCAAGCTTTTGGTTAGCATATCAGCTTTCTGATCTTTTGTTGAAGTATGTATGACTTCAACCTCTTTATCCATCACTTTTTCTCTTAGAAAGTGATACTGAATTTCAATATGTTTGGTCCTGGATGGAAAACAGGATTAGCAGCTAGATACAATGAACTCATGGTATCTCCATGAATAGTGGGTGTACTCAAAATGATATCAAAACTCTTCATCAGAGTCTTAAGCCATATCACTTCCTTTGCAGCTTCCACCATACCTTTGTACTCAACCTCTGTAGATGATAAAGCAACTGTGTGTTGCTTCTTTGAACACCAAGAAATTAACTTATCTCCCACATAACACAAGTATCCATATGTTGATCTCCCATCATCTCGATTACCTGCCCAATCTGCATCACTATATATCTTGATGTTTGTATCTGATGTAAAATCATAATACAAACCTTCTTTGAGTGTACCCTTAATGTACCTCAACACTGTTTGTCCTGCAAACCAATGTTCTTTCCTAGGGCAATGCATGAATTGAGATAATACTCCCACTTGACAAATTAGGTCTAATTAAAGTAGCATAAATCAGACTACCAACCAAACTTTGATATAGCTTCATATCCTTGAACTCTTCTCCACCATATCTACTCAATTTGTGATTCACCTCCATTGGAGTAGGTGCTACCCTGCACTCATTCATTTTAAACTTGATCAACAAGTTCTTCAAATACCTTTCTTGAGTTATATACACTCCATGTTGAGTGTATGAGATCTCCATGCCCAAGAAATATGACAGATTTCCCAAGTCACTAATCTTGAACTCTTTCTCCATTTGCTTCTTTAAGCTTTGAATGCCTTTCTCATCTGTACCTGTAAGAATTATATCATCAACATATATGCACATGTAAATGAACCCATTATCACTTGCTTTAACAAGCAAACTACTATCTGCCTTTGATACTTGGAATCCTAGTTCTTTCAAGAACTTCACAAGTCTATAATTCCATGCCCTTGGGGTCTGCTTCAAGCCATACAAAGCTCTCTTGAGCTTGCACACATGATCTGGATACCTTCCATCTCTAAATCCTTGTGGTTGATCCATGAAAACATCATCTGAAATTTAACCATTTAAAAAAGCATTCTTCACATCTAATTGACATAATTTCCAACCTTTACATGCAACAATAGCTATGAGTGTCTTGATGGTTGTCATCTTTGCCATAGGACTATAGGTCTCATCATAGTCTACACCATATGTCTAAGCAAAACCTTTCACAACAAGTCTAGCTTTATACCTAGACACACTTCCATCTGCATACCTCTTTGCCTTGTAGACCCATTTGCACCCAATGATCTTCTGACTATTTGGTTTAGGAACCAAATCCCAAGTCTCATTCTCCATCAATGCATCATACTCTTCCTGCATAGCTTTCTCCCAATTTTCCTTACCTTTTGCCTCTTCATATGTAGAAGGGTCTTCATCTACCTTTACCATATAAGCATAATCTTTGGTAGCCAAAAAAGAAGTGTCATAGCTATACCTTGTAGGTTGCCATTTGTGTCTTGATGACCTTCTGAGTTCTCCACTCCTTAAGGTTTCTGGTTCATCACACTCTGGATCAAACCTTGGCACTTCTTCAACTTCAACCTGTACTTCATTGTTCTTCTCTTCATCAAATATCTGAACCTTTGATTTACCTTTCTTTTGATCCACAATTTCTTCAGCACCTGCATAAATATTTATTGTACCTGCATACCAAGTACCTTGCTCATCAAATGTAACATCCTTAGACACTAGGAATTGTTTTGTGGATGGACTCCACAACCTATATCCCATCTGCTTATCATCATATCCAATAAACACATATTTTTCAGCTTTAGGCTCCAATTTATGCCTCATTTGTGATGGCACATATGCATATGCCAAACATCCAAATACTTTGCAATGATCTAAAGTAGGTCTCTTACCCCACCATGCCTCATATGGTGTCATACCCTGCAAGCTTTACATGGTAATCTATTGACCAAATAAGTAGCTGTATTTACAGCCTCAGCCCACAAATAATTTGGGTAATTTTTCTCCTTCATCATGGATCTTGCAAACTCAACAAGAGTTCTATTCCTCCTTTGTGCTACACCATTTTGTTGAGGAGAGTACCTGCAAGTAATCTCTCTCTTTATACCTGCATTCCACAAGTAATCACTGAATTCATTAGAGAAATACTCTCCCCCTCCACCTGACCTTAGTCTCTTCAACTTATGACCTGTAATTCTCTCTGCATACACATGATAATGTTTGAATGTATTGAGTACCTCTTATTTATCTTTGATCACATATATAGTTATCCATCTGGTAGCATCATCAACATAAATCACATAAAACCTTGAACCATTGATACTGAAATCCTTTGATGGTCCCCACACATCTGTGTGTACCAATTCAAGCTTCTTTGAATACATAAAACGATGCTTGGAATAAGATTGCTTATGAGCCTTACCTAATTGACATGCTTCACATCTGTATGTCATATGTTGACCTGCAACATTAGGCAACCCAAGCACTGAACCATTGTTAACCATATCTTTGATACCTCTTTCATTAAAATGTCCAAGCCTCTTGTGCCAAAGATCTAACTCAAAAATCTTATGTCCTCCATAAGTGAACAAGGCATGACCAACATTGCTTTAGATCTTCAATGTGAACAATCTTCCTTCTTTCTTTCCTGAAACAATTTGTTTATACCCATTGCTAGGGTCTTCCACAAACACTCCTTCATTAGTGAACCTAACTTCATAACCTTTAACCCAACTTCATAACCTTTTTCAACAATTTGTCCTACACTTATTAGATTCTTAGGAGTTGTAGGAACATACAAAACCTTACTCAAGAGAATACTACCATCCTTAGCCTTCATTGATCCAATTGACTTCACATTATGCTTTGTATTGTCACCTGTTTGAACAACATGATTAGTTATCTTATTCTCCAAAACAGTCATCAAAGCTATGTTGCCACTCAGGTGATTGCTACACCCTGAGTCAATGTAGAAGACTCTTTGGTCTTCACTTTGCCTTTCACAAGTTGCATTCATTATCAATGTTGAATCCTCCTTCTGATCTGAAGCATAATTGTAATAGGTATTGTTGTATTGTTGACTTTGGAATCCTCTACCTACATTTCTTCCAAAGTAACCTCTACTACCTCTACCTCTGAAATTACCTCTTCGATTCCTGCCACCTCTTCCTCTTGAATTAAAATTCTGATTATATCCACCATTATTCTGAGTATTATGCCAACAATCATTAGCCAAGTGATTTGTCTTACCACAAATCTAGCAAGCTTTGACTCCATCTTTATTACTTCTGCCTCTTCCTCTACCTTGGACACCTCCTCTTCCTCTTAGGAAGTTAACTTGGCTAGTTGTACCTTCATCTTCATTTGCTTGTTGCTTCCCTTTGATATTCTTCTTCTTATCCTTTGAATACATTGCTTGACCTGCACCCTTATCACTTTCACCTTTGACATCCTGCTCAAAGGTTAGCATATGTCATAGCAACTGATTTAGATCAGGAGTGAAATGATCAAGTGATAATTCAATAGATAAAATGAATGGTTTCCATTTGTCATCACCTCTCAAACCTGTAAGGATTTGCCTTACCAATTTATCCTCCTCATTGTCTTCATCAACTACTCCTAACGCATATGCAATGTCCTTCATCCTTGTTACATAATCTGAGATGGATTGAGAGGCCTTCTTCTTGAATGTAGTAAATTCTGCCCACAAGGATGTCTCCTTGACTTTGTGGTGTTTTGGAAATGCTCCTCCAAAGCATTGCACATATCACTTGCACTTTCAAGACCTCTAATGTGAGGTAGCAAGCAATCATTAACTGCTATGTAAATAATGCTCCTGGCTTGAGCGTCTTTCTTCATCCAAGTCTTCAATTCTGATAATTCCTCCCTAGTTGGAACACTAGGATCTCTGAACTTAGGATTTTCTTCTTTACCTGTGATGTATCCTATCAAATCTTTGCTCATAAGGTGATCTTCCATCCTCATTGACCATGCTCGATAGTTCTCTCTATCCAACTTCTCTATTTGAAGAGAGTCTCCCATCCTTTCTTCACCTGTGTTTTGAATTCTTCAAACTTTATGAGTAATAGATGTACCTTTACTTTGAATGATACTCCTCTTGTATTCCTTGATGTCGTATGGCCTCCTTCTCAAGCTTTGCTCTCAAGCTTTCACCTTCTGAATCTTTAATTGTTGAATTCTTTATGTCTGCAGCAATCGGGGTCCTCCTTCCTTCAATTTTGATACTTCCTGCTCTGATACCACTGATGGAGAGTATTAATCTCCATAAGAACAAGCTACTCCTGAATTTAGAGCACCTCTATATCAAGAGTAACTAAAAGCTTTCACTAATTTGGAGGCTCAATAAGAATTTTGGATAAACTGTGAAGAAGAAGACTCTACAGAAAGTCTGCTGCACATATCTCTCTCATTGACTTATCAAATGTGTAAAGTTTTTTATAAAACTTTGCATAACGTGTTGCCTATAGTTTGTGCACCTCCTCCAAGTTAAATCACTTCAAAAGATTCAGTAGATCTTCAGAAATGAACTTAACAAGTCACCTATGTCTAAAACTGTTCTTCTTAGAAGTCGATTCAGACACCTATAACTTCTAACACTTGGTTCTCTTAATCTAGAACCAGTTTATGCAAATGTTTTTAGCCATAGATAGCTTACCTTCCAACCTAAAGATTGAGTACTTTCTTGCTCAAAACTTTACACTGTGGAAGGAGAACTGACCAAAACATTAACATCGAATTTTGCGCCTGTTTCAGGGCCACTTGGTTGTGGAGCCACCCAGGGCTCCTTGAAAAGGTAAAATCCTTCTTGACCCATTATACATATGTTTTTGCATGGCATTATAAAGACTTAGAAGGAGTGCCTGCCAATCATGGAGAGCATAGAATCCCTCTGGTTGAGGGAGCCAAACCAATACGAGGGAAGAGTTATAGACTTAACCCAAAATATGATGAAGCTATTTATGTGGAAATACAGAAGATGGAGGATGCAGGAATCATTATTCATGTGGAACACTCAGAGTGGATCTCACCTATGGTTATAGTACCAAAGAAGAATACCAATCAAATCAGAATTTGTGTTGACTTTAGAGCACTCAACAAGGTGACCATTCCAGATGGATTCCCCATGCCATTTGCAGAGTAGGTCATTGAAGAAGTGGCTAGACATGCGTTATATAGCTTTATGGATGGTTTAGTGGCTATAATTAAATATCCATACACCCAAAGGATTGGGAAAAGACTGCTTTTATCACACTTTGGGGAACATATCTGTATGTAAAAATGCCATTTGGACTCCGAAATGCTCCAGCCACCTTTAATAGAACTGTCAACCTCATTTTTGGTCCCTTATTGTTGGAAACACTTAGAATTTTCATGGATGACTTCTCTTCATTTTCAGGTTCTCACAATCAGACCCCTCCAGATTGCTTGGACCATCACTTGCGACAGCTGCAGAATGTTTTTAAGAGATGCAGGGACTAAGCTAAAGCTCAACCCAAACAAATGTCATTTCCTTGTGACAGAAGGAACTCTCTTGGGACATGTGGTGTCGCCTAAAGGTATGGCCCCAGATCCTGATAAAATTATTTCTATATTAAAGTTGCCTAAACCTAAATCTCCCAAAGAGATTTAGAGTTTCTTGGGGCATAGTGGATACCACAGAAGGTTTATAAAAATGTATGCAGAGATAGCCAGGCCATTGGATAGACTTACAGGTAAAGAAGTGCCCTTTAAATGAGAAGAGGAAAAAGAGAAGGCCTATCAGACATTAAGGTCCAAATTGGTGGCTGCACCAATTCTTATCACCCCAGATTGGTCAAAGATGTTTCATGTGCATGTAGATGCCAATGCATATGCAGTAGGTGCAGTATTGGCTCAACATAGTAAAGAATTCAAACTTGACAGCCCTATTCAGTATGCTAGTATAATTTTGACTAAAGCTAAAAAGAATTATAACCCAACAGAAAGGGAAGCTCTAGCAATGGTTTTTGCAGTACAAAAATTTTGTCATTATTTGCTAGGTGTGAAGTTTGTCATCATCACTGATCATCAACCACTCAAGTATTTATTGAACAAGCCACAAGCAACTGGGAGGATATGGAGGTGGCTACTTTTGTTCTAGGAGTTTGATTTTTATGTGGTCCATAGAACAGGTAAAGAGAATGTAATGGCGGATCACCTATCCAGGATCAATATGATGGATCAAGCTAGTGGAGTCAATGATGATTTTCCAAATGCTAATCTGTTCGCTGTACAAGCTCAAGGTTGGTATTATGATATCAAGAATTTCATTAAAACTGGAGTGTATCCAGAGAAGGCTAGTGCTATGCAAAAGAAGAGACTGCTAATCAAGAGCAGACCTTATACTTTCATTGAAGATAAATTATATATACAGAGAAAGGACAATAGATTTAGGAAGTGTATGGAAGAAGAAGAAGTGAGGGAAGTCCTTCAATCTACACATGCAGGAACAGGTGGTGGGCATCTTCCAGGGCATATAATGAGTCAGAGGATCCTTGATGCTGGTTTATGGTGGCCTACATTATTCAAAGATGCTGATGACTGGGGAAAAGCATGTGATGTTTGCCAGAGGTGTGGACCTAAGCCCACCAAGCAGAGGCATAACCCCTTGATTATTTCCACTTCTTGGAAACCATTTGAGAAGTGGGGGTTAGATTTTGTAGGGCATATCTACCCTCCGTTGATTCCAAAAAGAGAGAAGTATTTATTGATAGCCACAGACTACGCGACAAAATGGGCTCAAGCTATTGCCTCCACTAACTGCACTATCCAAACTGTTGCTGATTTCATTTACAGTAGCATCATTTGCAGGTTTGGGTGTCCACTTGAAATTTGTACAGACTAGGGTACTCATTTTGTAAATAAGGTCCTACAGGAAATTTTCAACAGGTATAAAATTCTACATAGGACCTCTTGTGCTTACTATCCAAGAGCTAATGGACATGCTGAATCAACAAATAAGGTATTAATTTCCATGTTAAGGAAGGAATGTATGTTACAGCCCACTTCCTGGGGCATTGCTTATCAAGGTACCCTATGTGCATACAGGTTAGCTTACACAGAGGCCACTAGATATTCTCCATTCCAATTGGTTTATGGCATATTGCCAATTGAGCCCTTTGAATTTTTATATGGATCACCTAAATTAGCATTCATGCAAGGAAAGAAAGATTGTGGTGTCTCTCAGAGGCTTGGAGCACTGCATAAAGTGGAGGAGATATGTCTACTAACAACAAAACAATTGATTGAGACTCAGATGAAGAGGAAGGAGGCACATGATCAAAATCTGTGGAACAACAACATAGAGCTAGGCATGTTAGTTCTTCTCCATAGACCTCATCTTCAAACACAAGTGAGAGGAAAATGGCTTCCAGACTGGGAAGGACTTTATCGAGTTAAAACAATGCTGAATTGGGGTGCTGTGGAGTTAGAGATCCCAAAAGGAGAGGCCTTGCCACTCGTCAACATATCAAGGCTCAAGGCCTATCATCAACACACTTGACGAATTATGGATCACCTAGAACCTGCAATATTTGTCCAGGTTGTACATAGCGCTCTCTTTCATTTTGCTTAAGTTTTAGTAATTTTCTTTATCCATTTCATGCTTGTTCCTTGAGTTTTAGCAAATTTAGAAGGCATTTCATAATGTTGGAGCAGAACAATCATCAATAGTGATTATATGAAGATCAAATTGAGAAGATATGTGGAAGAATGAAGATTACTTTCAGAGGAAGAAAATAGAATCAGAAAGGTTTCTTTTGTATATTACTCTTGTAAATAGTTCAATGTATTTTGAAAAAGATGACGAGTTAGACTCGTATATATATCTACAGATACGTATTCATAGTAAGAGAGAATGATATAGATCAGATAGAGAAGAATAGATGAAGAGGTGATGAACATTGTATGTATCATCAACCATATGTATGAAAAGTAATGAAGAAGAAAATGTTGTAGAATTCTGCGCGTCGATCTTCTTTCCCATTCTCCTTCTGTGCTTAATCTTTTGAGAAATCCTTCTGCACGTGTTTAAGTCCATAGCTAATCTATCTATGGCTAGAATTTGAGAGATTAATTTCAATCAGGCTGTGAGAATTTTGTTTAGGAACATTCATATGTGAAGATGTTCTGAGAGTCGACAAAACTGGCGCAGATTTCATGTTCAGAGAAATGAAGATTTCTCAGTGTGTAGTGTAAAGTTTTACACAAGTGAGGGCTTAAAATCTAAGTTGGAAGGTAAGCCATCTATGGCTAAAAGATCTTGATCAAACGGGTTCGACATTGTGAGAACCAGTGCTAAGAAGTTGCAGGTGTCAAAGTCGCCATTGCAGAGAAGCACTTTCAGACATAGGTAAAGTGTTTCACACATTTCTCAGTGTGTACTTAATCTTTTTGAGAGATTTAACTTGGCAAAGTTGCGCAACCTTAAGGCAAAGTGTTGTGCAAAGTTTTATCAAAAACTTTACAGGATTGATTAGTCAATGAGTGACTAATCTGCAGCAGACTTTTCTGAAGAAACTGAATTCTTCAGAATAATCAATTTCTTGATAATTTGGTGAAGATTCTCTAAATTAGGTGGAGTCTAAAGTTGATCTTGATATAGAGGTGATCTAAATTCAAGGTCAATTTGTTCTTTTGGAGATTAACACTCTCCATCAGTGGTATCAGAGCAGGTTGTGTCAAAATTGAAGTGAAGAAGACTCCGACTATTGCAGAAGTACAAATCTTTACATCTTGAAGGTGCAGAAGGGTAAAGGTTGAAGAAAATTTGAAGGAAGACATACAAAGAGCATCAAAAGGATCAAAAGGAGCAACATTCGAAGTAAAGGTACATTTATTATCTGTAAAGGTTAAAGATTTGAAGCTACAGGTGAAGTAAAGATGGGAGAAAGTCTCCAAATTGAAAAGTTGGATAGAGAGAACTATCCTGCATGGTCTATGAGGATGGAAGCTCATCTTATGAGCAAAGATCTGATAGGATACATCACAGGAGATGAAGAAAAGCCAGAATTCAGAGATCCTAGTGTTCCAACTAGGGAGGAGCTTGCAGATTTGAAGAATTGGATGAAGAAGGATGCTCAAGCAAGAAGCATCATCTACATGGCAGTCAATGACTATTTGCTTCCTCACATTAGAGGACTTGAGAGTGCTTGTGACATTTGGAATGCTTTGGAAGAGCATTTCCAAAATACAACCAAATCAAGGAAGGCTTCACTATGGGCAGAGTTTACTACCTTCAAGAAGAAGGCCTCACAATCAATTTCTGATTATGTGACAAAGATGAAGGACATTGCAGATTCTTTAGGTGCAGTTGATGAAGATATTGAAGAAGACAAATTGGTAAGACAAATACTCACAGGGCTAAGAGGAGATGAGAAATGGAAGCCTTTCATTTTATCTACAGAACTTTCATTAGATCATTTTACTCCTGATTTGAATCAATTGTTAGGTCATATGCTAACTTTTGAGAATGATATCAAAGGAGATGTTGATAAGAGTGCAGGTCATGCAATGTATTCTAAAGACAAGAAGAAAGCCAACAAAGGGAAGCAACAATCAGGTGAAGAAGAAGGTACATCAAACCAAGCAAATTTCATAAGAGGAAGAGGAAATGGCAGAAGTAGAGGAAGAGGCAGAAACAACAAAGAGAATGCAAGAGCTTGTTGGATATGTGGTAAGACCAATCATCTATCTCATGATTGTTGGCACAATAATCAAAACAATGGTAATTATCAGAACTTTAATCAAAGAGGAAGAGGAGGTAGATTTCAGAGAGGAAATTTCAGAGGTAGAGGTGGTAGGAATTCTTTTGGAAGAGGTGGTGGAAGAAACTTCCAAAGTCAAACCTATAATAACACCTACTACAACTATGCATCAGATCAAAAGGAGGACTCGACTCTCATTATGAATACATGTGAAACTTCACATGAGGACATGAGAGTGTTTTATATTGATTCAGGATGTAGTAATCATTTGAGTGGAAATATTGCTTTGATGACTGACCTAGATCATAATGCAATTAATCATACAGTTCAGACAGGTGATAATACAAAGCATAAGGTAAAGTCAATTGGTTCAGTCAAAGCTAAAGATGGGAGCACTCTTCTGAGTAAGGTACTTTATGTTCCCACAATTCCAAAGAATTTGATCAGTGTAGGTCAAATTGTGGAAAAAGGTTATGAGGTAAGGTTCACCAATGATGGAGTTTATGTGGAAGACCCTAGTCAAGGGTATAAACAAATTATTGCAGGAAAGAAAGAAGGAAGGCTTTTCACATTGAAGGTACAAGGGAATGTTGGACATGCTATGTTCACATATGGAGAGCAGAAGGTGTCAGAATTGGATCTTTGGCACAAAAGACTTGGACACTTTAATGAAAGAGGTATCAAAGAAATGATTAACAATGATTCAGTGCTTGGAATGCCTAACATTGCAGGTCAACATATGACATACAGATGTGAGGCATGTCAATTAGGTAAGGCTCATAAGCAATCCTATTCCAAACATGGGTTTATGTATTCAGAAAGACTTGAATTGGTGCATACAGATGTGTGGGGTCCTTCAAAGGCCTTTAGTATATGTGGTTCAAGATATTATGTTATATATGTTGATGATGCTACCAGGTGGATCACAATTTATGTGATTAAGGAAAAGTCAGAAGTGTTTAATACATTTAAACACTATCATGCATATGCAGAAAGGATTACAGGTCAAAAATTGAAGAGACTAAGGTCAGATGGAGGGGGAGAGTATTTTTCAAATGAGTTCAATGATTATTTGTGGAATGCAGGTATAAAGAGAGAAGTTACTTGCAGGTACTCTCCTCAACAAAATGGGGTAGCAGAAAGAAGAAATAGGACTCTTGTTGAGTTTGCAAGGTCCATGATGAAAGAGAAGAATTGCCCAAATTATTTGTGGGCTGAGGCTGTTAATACAGCTACATATTTGGTTAATAGATTGCCTTGTAAAGCTTTGCAGGGTATGACACCATATGAAGCTTGGTGGGGTAAGAAACCTACCTTGGATCATTGCAGAATATTTGGGTGCTTGGCATATGCATATGTGCCATCTCAATTGAGGCATAAGTTGGAGCCTAAAGCAGAGAAGTATGTTTTCATTGGTTATGATGATAAGCAAATGGGATACAGGTTGTGGAGTCCATCCACAAAGCAATTTATTGTATCCAAGGATGTTACATTTGATGAGCAAGGTACTTGGTATGCAGGTAAATATAATGTACATGCAGATGATGAAGAAGTAGTGGATCAAAGGAAAGGTAAAGCAAAGATTCAATTACTTGATGAAAGTGAGAGTAATGAAGTGCAGATTGAAGTTGAAGAGAGGCCAAGGTTTGATCCAGAATGTGATGAACCAGAGACCTCAAGAAGTGCAGAAGTTAGGAGATCATCTAGGCACAAATGGCAACCTACAAGGTATAGCTATGACACTTCATTCTTGACTACTAAAGATTATGCTTATTTGGTAAAAGCAGATGAAGACCCTTCTACATATGAAGAAGCCAAAGGGAAGAAGAATTGGGAAGATGCTATGCAAGAGGAGTATGATGCATTGATAGAGAATCAAACATGGGATTTGGTTCCTAAACCTAATAGTCAGAAGATTATTGGATGTAAGTGGGTTTACAAAACAAAGAGATTTGCAGATGGAAGTGTGTCTAGGTACAAAGCTAGACTTGTTGTGAAAGGATATGCACAGACATATGGAGTGGATTATGATGAGACTTATAGTCCTGTGGCAAAGATGACAACCATCAGGACACTCATTGCAATTGCTGCTTGTAAAGGTTGGAAGTTGTCTCAATTAGATGTTAAAAATGCTTTCTTGAATGGTTACATTTCAGATGAAGTCTACATGGAGCAACCAGATGGGTTCAAAGATCAAGTGAGTCCAAATTATGTATGTAAGCTCAAGAGAGCTTTGTATGGATTGAAGCAAGCCCCAAGGGCTTGGAATTATAGGCTTATAAAATTCTTGAATGATCTTGGATTTCAAGCATCAAAGGCAGATAGTAGCTTGCTAGTCAAAGCAAGTGAAAATGGATTCATTTATGTGTGTATTTATGTTGATGACATAATACTTACAGGAACAGATGATAAAGAGATACAAATGATCAAGAAGCAGATGGAGAAAGAGTTCAAAATCAGTGATTTGGGGAACCTATCATTCTTCTTGGGAATGGAGATTTCTTATACTCAACATGGAGTATATGTGACCCAAGAAAGGTATCTTAAAAATTTGCTAACCAAGTTTAAAATGGAAGATTGCAGGGTTGCACCTACACCTTTGGAAGTGAACCATAAATTGTCTAGGTTTGGAGGAGAAGAGTTCATAGATATGAAACTCTATCAAAGTTTGGTTGGTAGCTTGATTTATGCTACATTGACAAGGCCTGACTTGTCATATGCAGTTGGTGTGCTTTCACAATTCATGCATTGTCCTAGAAAGGAACATTGGATTGCAGGACAAAGAGTACTTAGGTACATCAAGGGTACACTCAAAGAAGGGTTGTACTATGGGTTTACTTGAGATACAAGAATCAAGATATATAGTGATGCAGATTGGGCAGGTAATGTGGATGATAGAAGATCAACACATGGATACTTGTGCTATGTAGGAGACAAATTGATTTCATGGTGTTCCAAGAAGCAACATACAGTTGCTTTGTCATCTACAGAAGCAGAATATAAAGGTATGGTGGAAGCTGCAAAAGAGGTAATATGGCTAAAGACACTTTTGAAAGTTTTTGATGTGATTCAGAGTACTCCTATTATTTGTGGAGACAATATGAGTTCATTATACTTGGCAGCTAATCCTGTATTTCATGCTAGAACTAAGCATATTGAAATACAGTATCATTTTCTGAGAGAGAAGGTCATTGAGAAGGAAATTGAAGTCATACACACCCCTACAAAAGATCAACTTGCAGATATGATGACTAAAAGTTTGGATGGACCTAAGTTGCAGAGGTTTAAAGATATGGCAGGAATAAAGAAGATGCAGGTAATCACAATTGAAGATTGAGGGGGAGCTGTTGGAGCAGAACAATCATCAATAGTGATTATATGAAGATCAAATTGAGAAGATATGTGGAAGAATGAAGATTACTTTCAGAGGAAGAAAATAGAATCAGAAAGGTTTCTTTTGTATATTACTCTTGTAAATAGTTCAATGTATTTTGAAAAAGATGACGAGTTAGACTCGTATATATATCTACAGATACGTATTCATAGTAAGAGAGAATGATATAGATCAGATAGAGAAGAATAGATGAAGAGGTGATGAACATTGTATGTATCATCAACCATATGTATGAAAAGTAATGAAGAAGAAAATGTTGTAGAATTCTGCGCGTCGATCTTCTTTCCCATTCTCCTTCTGTGCTTAATCTTTTGAGAAATCCTTCTGCACGTGTTTAAGTCCATAGCTAATCTATCTATGGCTAGAATTTGAGAGATTAATTTCAATCAGGCTGTGAGAATTTTGTTTAGGAACATTCATATGTGAAGATGTTCTGAGAGTCGACAAAACTGGCGCAGATTTCATGTTCAGAGAAATGAAGATTTCTCAGTGTGTAGTGTAAAGTTTTACACAAGTGAGGGCTTAAAATCTAAGTTGGAAGGTAAGCCATCTATGGCTAAAAGATCTTGATCAAACGGGTTCGACATTGTGAGAACCAGTGCTAAGAAGTTGCAGGTGTCAAAGTCACCATTGCAGAGAAGCACTTTCAGACATAGGTAAAGTGTTTCACACATTTCTCAGTGTGTACTTAATCTTTTTGAGAGATTTAACTTGGCAAAGTTGCGCAACCTTAAGGCGAAGTGTTGTGCAAAGTTTTATCAAAAACTTTACAAGATTGATTAGTCAATGAGTGACTAATCTGCAACAGACTTTTCTGAAGAAACTGAATTCTTCAGAATAATCAATTTCCTGATAATTTGGTGAAGATTCTCTAAATTAGGTGGAGTCTAAAGTTGATCTTGATATAGAGGTGATCTAAATTCAAGGTCAATTTGTTCTTTTGGAGATTAACACTCTCCATCACATAACCTCTACAAAAGTAAAATTTTTGAGAAATTTTGGGAAGTTTTCAACCATTTTTAGAATTTTTTCTAGAATTTCTCATCCCTTTCAATAGTCATTTTCTTGCCAAATTAGAGGAATAAAGGAAGTTCTCTGTGGTTTTGATTGAGGAAATTGCCCTAGACCCTGTAGAGAATTTTTGAGAATTTTTTCAGAATTTTTTTGGTAATTTTTTGGAATTTTTTTTATTTTTCTCTACTTTTAGGCATTTTCCATGACAAAAAAAAAATAGCCCTAGGGAATTTTTCCAAAAAAAAAAAATCAAAATCCTCTCTCTCCCCGCCCCCCCTCGGCCTCCCCTCCCGCCACTCCCCCCCCCCCCTCCCCCCCCGTTCTGACACGCCTTCCCCCCCCTCCCCGTTCTGACACATCCTCCCCTCCCGGGGTTCTGACACACCCTCCCCCCCTCCCACTCTTTTACTTTTTATTTTTTATTTTTTATTTTTTATTTTGTTTTTTATTTTTATCTTTTAATTTTTATTTTTATCTTTTAAATTTTTCCGACAGCGTGTTCAAAAAAAAAAGAAGAGAGAAAGTTTTATTTTATCTTTTTTTAATTAAAACATATACAAATATATATATATATATTTTAAATTTATTGGCTCAAACCTTTTGGCTCTGGATCATGCCTCGGTTGGCCGTTTTTTCCAAAAGTAGGGTCATTTTTATGTATTTTGCACCTCTAGACTCATTTTTTGGCTTTATTTTTTCAAAATCCCACCTTTTGTATGACTTTTGATCAAACACCACATGTTATGAGCACATTTATCACATGTTTTTATTTCACCACAGGGTCCACATTGTCTATTCTCACCCCATTTCACCATATGTTGCACATTTTCACATATGCACACTCTGTAGCTCATCTGTTTGATCATTTTAGCCCTCCCCAGACCCATAATCCTACTCCCTCAACCTCCCCTTAGCCTTCTGCCTATCCACATCCTCACCCCTCCCTACCTATCCATCTCAACCCCCTCAGCCCTCCCTTCCCCCTCCTTTCTAACCTCCCATTGCTCTCCTTTGCTTTTCTATGCAAAATCCAATCTTGGGTTATTCTCTAGTGCTTGTTCTCTCCTGCTCTTAGTGGACTTGGTTGCTGCTCAAGTGTCCTTTTGCAGATTGTGTAGCACAAGAATCATGTTATCATATCTGCTCAGAGTTTTGGCTGTAGCTCTCTGGGACGGAGAGCACATTAGGTTGTGGACAACTATTGAGCCCATAAAAGTCATATTGGTCAAACTCAACTGTAGTCAAAGTTAACTATAGTCAAAGTCAACCACAGTCAAAGTCAAAACATCAAAGTCAAATTGGTCAAAGTCAATAGGATCAAGGTCAAAGTCAACATGGATGCAAATTCAAAGTGCTAAAGTGCAGGTGTCAAAGTGCACAGGTAGTGCACAATTAATTGTCCACAAAGGGTAAATTGGAGAAAGTGGGTTGCAGGTTGCAGAGGTATTTCTCTAATTTCCCTAAGGTTCAAAGTATTTTTTAAAGTGTTTTGGAAGGTTCAGGTGAACCCTCTCTTATGTGCAAAAGTGAAGACTTAAAAGGAAAATGTGAAGCGGTAGCGTACGCAGAAGTGAAGGTATGGCCTCCCAATTAAAATTTTTGTTTGAGCCTAAAGTCACTATAGGACAAAAGAGGGATTCATTGGCTGCCACTTGAGGAGACAATCTTGGGACATCAAAGTGAGCACCAAGATACTCTTGCAGTTAAGAGCGTACGTGAATCAACACTCAAATCAAGGCAAGGACTATTCTTGGACTATTCTAAGACTAGGAGGTATGAGCATAGTCTAAGCAAGGCAAGAGAGAGAAGTGCAAGAGACACACAGTGAGCGACGCAGAGAAGTGAAGTGCAAGGTGTGCATAAAGAGTGACCAAGGAAGTGTGCAAAGAAGTGCTAAGCTAGTCCCCCAAGGATCCCAAGGTCTTATTGAAGTGTGTGCATGTCGACAGAAGGTACCACTCCCTCCCCCTTAGTGGAAGCTTGGTGCAAGGTGTGCACAAGTGCAGGCTTGGAGAAGGTGGAGGTTTGGTGCAGAGGAGGCCGGCAGCAAAAAGTCCCTTGGTTATTTGGTATTTTGTAATTGAGCACTCTGTGGGATTTTGCACAGAAGCATTGGATTGTATTGTGCTTCAACATTGTATTTGTCTTATTATAATCAATCGACAAAGGCTTCCAGTGTCTATCTTTCTTCTTGTCTTTCCCTTTTCTCCTACAAACACTCAAATCTCTTCTTGTCCAAGAATCCCCCAATAGCTTGTCTGCTAGCTTGTGGATGATAGGGGGTGGACTTCTTATGTATCAGCAAGAATTCTTGAAGAAGGTTGTCAATGACTTCATTTCATTAGGCCTCGTTGCCGGGTTATGCTTGACTTCTCTTTGGTGCATGTATGCTCTTCTTATAGCTTGTATGCTAACGATTCTCAATATCATTAATCAAGTGTAAGGTATCATCACCAGTTGCCACATACTCTTTAGTCTTCAAAGACTTTTTTGACTCAAAGCAATTTCCTTTTCTCGTCATGTGATTTGTGCAACCAGAGTCTATGTACCAGTTCATATCTTTTCTAGGTTTTGACATACTATTCAACACATGCTCCATTGCAAACATATTATCTCTACCATAATCTCTATATGGAATTTCAGTAGAGTAGTTTTCATGTGCCGCATAATGGCTTCTATCTCTTCCTCATTGACTATTCTTCTTATGATAGCAATCTTTCTCAAAATGGCTATACTTGCTGCAATGGTAACAGTGCCCAGGTGCCTATCTTCCTTTACCTCTTGAGATTGATCTTGCCCTACCTCTTGGCATATCCATTGTGTTTACATTTCTAGAATTTGAACAGACTAGAACCTCTTCCTCTATGCTGAAAGAATGCATCATCTCTTGAATTGCCACTTCTCGATGCATTCAAATCAAGCTTTACTTCTCATGCTCTCTGATATACATCTCAAAATCCAATGGAGAACCTTTCTAGATTTTTCTATCCATGCCTTATATTCCGTTTGTTCTTGTGCATTCAGATTATCTGGCAACTTAGGACACTCGTCCTCTCCATTCACTAATTCCCATAGACCTTTTCCCATCAAGAAAGTTTCCATCCTATACGACCATATGTGATAATCATTTTTATTCAACTATTCATCAACTATTTACGGAATGTTATCACCCATCCTTGCAATTTAAGCACTTCTCTATGCAATGACGATCTTATAGAGAGGCCTAGAAAAAAATCCGCAGCATTTCAACTGTATTTCTAGATATATGCACCAAAACCTGAATGTTCACAAGTAATCCCCAATGTTTTTCCTCTTGTTCCAAGCACTCCCTGCGTCTCTATGCACTTATATGCTCAATTTTTACCTCTCCAAAAAAATTTCGACAGAGTCTCCTTTGTCCAAAGTGTATATGAGCCAAATCAACTATAGTGAATCCACTCCAAAACCCGAACTCTCGATAAAAACATGAATAACAACACGTAACATAATCAAATATACTCTAATGGGAGGCCATAAAATCATACATTCATCTCGTGATCGGTACACAAGGTCTTTGGACTATCTTCTCTTTAGCCTTCCACCTACATGACGAGGGTATCTCCAAGAGACGAGAATACCCCAGTTAAAAACCTCACCACGTCCCTCAGTTTTTGTTTAAATTCAATGGCTTTGAGCAGGGTAATATAACCTCACAAGATGTGTGAGTTGTCCACATTAAGGACCCACAAAATGCATACATTCGTCTCACAGCGTGTGAGTATTGCCCATTCAAGGACCCGCAAGAGTATACATACGTCGCCTGCCACTTGCAATCAAAATGAAAAATGGAATTCAAATATATGACTGGAATAGAATCCTCACACTCTTGTGTCAAATTTACAGAAAAAGATTTGTTTCTACACCTCAATAGAATAAGGTAGACAGCACTAGTAAGGGAGGCGGATTCAACCTACACATCAGCAACTATTCTCCTATTGCGCATGTCAGTCTGCACACAACTCTCAGGTCGGCTGCACTTTTTTTTTTTTATAAAGGAAGTTCGGCAATAGCCTACTCTCCCGGACTTGAATTAAATTAAGAAACAAAGGTACTCAGGTCGACTGCACTTGTCTTGGACAAAATTGAAGGACTTCAAGTCCACATGCGAGAATATTCAATTCTTCCATTACAGCTTCGGTAGTTCTCTACTGTTGCGTCATCGGCTGATAGTGCATCACATGGACTGAACTGCGCCACTGGTACGTTGAAGGCCTTTTGTTTATCGAGAGTATGAATTATTTCAATTACACTATCCGTGTCGGTTCTTTATCTCTCCATCCTGCTGCGCGCACTTTCTCGTCTGCCATTAGAGCCTTCTGATGAAGACATGATTGCTGCGACTTTGAAGATAGGCAGAACGACGATCTTGAGCTCGACGGAGCGCTAACCAAGGAAGGGGTTCGACTATCCCTGTTTAAATGTGATGGAAGGGCTCCACGAGACGAGAACACGCTCACGATCAATGGACAACCGGATGCTCTCTATAATTGTCACACTATCTGGTGTGCATTGCTCTGTGGTATCAGAGCATTACAACACGACGAAGACAGAGAGAAAATTTCGGATGATGCTCTCACGTTCACGGAGGTGGAATTACATTACAATAAAAGTGTTTTACAATTCGATTAATGCCACGTCATCAGTGATGAGCAAAATGGTGCTCGACATATCTTCGAATTTTCCTATCCAATATTCTCCACATGTGCAAACACAATCTGTGAGGTTGCTGATCTTGCCATTGCAACCGCATCTTCTTCGAGCATTTTACGTGTTCATTCAAAAGTCTTCATATTCCTTTTTGGTGCACTTTCGTTCTCTCGGTGTACCTTATAAGTGAATGTACAAATTGTCTTCTTTCTCTACAATGAAGTTTGTTTGTGTCTCAACTTCGAACTACAGCTCTCAAGCTGATCTCTATGTTCATAAAGTATTAGATAATTTTCGTGTAGGTTTCTCATACGCTGTCATTGTTTTTTTTTGTTTTTTAATGACTTGGAAGCTTATTAAGAATCGATTTAAGCCTCTAATATAAGCTACATAATGGTTACAAAAAGGGTCAATAAATGTTCCCGTGAACGATATATTCCTTAGCTTGGTCCTACACACTGCCTATTCTCCCTTTCCTACAATTATGAATTAAAATACTTCTTCAATAATAAGAGCACTCTCAGAAATCATTGAAAGATTCTTAAAAAGGTGTTCAAGTATTGAAGAAAGAAGGAGAAACCATCAAGTCTACACAAACGGGGAGATAGTACAAGTGCAAGTGTACAAATCGATACTCTAAAACATTTGAATCTAGATTCTTTATGTGTTAGGATCTTTTCTTCTATTATTTATGTAAACGCACTTTGAATTAAAACATAGAATAAAACTACAGAAGATTAGAGCGAGTTACCTTTTCTTTGGATCCTAATTGTTTTTCAACTTGTTGCTTTTAACAATGTTTGAACACGCTATGGTGGTAAAAACGGGAGCTTTGTTACAATGAAAGACCATTCGCTATGAGGCTTCTCAAAATTAACCCTGCATGTCTCTTTCGAACGTCGCCTTTAATTACATTCTTCTATTAGCCCCCCTTATTTTACCGATTTGGGAAAGTACATAAAAATTTAGATATATAAAAGTTGGATGTATAAAGCTCATAGTGAAGGCCCTACCTTAAAATACTACTGAATTGATGTCTAGTCCCGTTGCACAAGCTTCTCCTTTATGAATGAGTCTCAGAAAGTCTCTTACATTTTGTCGCAATGAGTTCGAATCCAAATGCCTGATTTGCGTAAAGCAATAGAAGATCATGGGCTAACAAAACGTTCGCTCGACATGAAATACCCTTTGCGGTCAGTTACTTGTCTCTCGTTTGTGGTAGGATTCCCTTATTGAGTGGTTATCTTGCATTTAAATGCGAAGGACTCGTGACGAAAGCAAGTGCAAGTTTTCATACCCTGTCTATAGAAGACGGAATATAACTACAAATGCAACGTCTGTTGTAAAAGTAAAAATGCAAGGTTTGATGTCCCCTTTGTAGAAGACGGAGGAAGACTTCAGCTGTTGAAAACTCCATGAGGAATGGTTGGATACTTGAGACTTGCCAACCAACAGAGGAATGTGTTGTGTTGGACTAATATGACACTTTCTTGCACTTTAAGAGGCCTTAGCTTCCCTTGTCTCAAGCCTCGGCTTCTCTTCTTGCAAATGCTTAGAAGCACTTACGTTGCAGATTGTACTCATGACATACATTTAATTTGTCTTCATTAAAATAGTGAGGATGCACAGTCCATAAACTGGAACATTGAACAATGAAAATATGAATTTGAGCGAGGCAAGAGGGAAGAGACCATAATAAATGTGCTACCATCACAAAATGCTAAGTTCTCATAAACAAATGAAATCGTAAACGTAATCTTTCGTGCCATCTTGGAACGGAAAATACATTCCCACTCTAGTATGAATCACGCACTAGTAAGGTTATGAAACAAGAAATACAAGAAATGAAAAAAAAAAAGAGCCACATGAATAGAAATAAACTTACATTAGAAACTCTATGAATCCTTGAAGAGTGAGTGTGGAGACTCGTACCAAAGACTTTTTTGTAATCAAAAAGAAGTTCAGCCATGACCTACTCTCCCACACTTTAATTAAAAAGGAAGAAAATGTTACAAGTGAATGGGACCAGTGCCCGTGGGACCTCCCAAATCCCAAATAGGGTCAGAACTTGCGGATCTAGAGAGTGTTACAAAGGAGGTTAATAACGCTCTAATCCCCCTCATGTGGGGCCCACTTGAGTTTAAGCTTTTTGTTCTCGATGCCTAAAGGGAGGGGACCTCTTGCAGTTGGAGATTCTTTTGCCAAGGAGGAATAGAGACTTCTTGATCAACCACTCTTTAGGAGGGTTTCCAACATTGTAGGCACACCATTCCCTCCAAATCTTCCAAAGAGTTTCCCCTCTTACAATGTTCCACAGTGCTGCAAAGAAGACAATTGCTTGCATAAAAGTGCTTGCTTCCAGGTGATATGTTCGTGTAGTCTCAAGATATTCCCAAGGGTCTGGTAGGGTAGGAGAGACTTGGGGCACACGAAGAAGATGTGACCGAGATCCTTGTACCAAAGACTTAGAGTGAACGAGCATGTGTCTATACCTAAAACCCTAAAACCCTAACCTATGTGCATATGTGAGTGTATGTGGGTTCCTTATGTGTCTGTATGTATGCATGTGCGTGTACCTAAAACCCTAAAATGCTAACCCTATGTGTCTATGTGTGTATATGTATATATGTGTGTATGTGTGTGTATGAATATGTATGAATATGTGTGTATGTGTATATGTATATGAATGTATATGTGTGTGTACCTAAAACTATAAATCCATAAAACACTAACCCTATGTGTGTATGTGGGTGTATGTGTGTATGTACATGTGTATCTCTATTTGTGTGTATTTATATATGTTGTATGTGTGTGAATGAATATGCGTGCATATCTGCATATGTGTGTGTCTGTATGTGTATGTGTATGTGTATGTGTATATGCGAGTGTATGTATGTGTACCTAAAACCCTAAAACCCTAACCCTATGTGTGTATGTGAGTGTATGTGTGTATGTGTGTATGTATGTGTGTCTCTATGTGTGTGTATGTCTCTATATGTGTGTGTATGAATATGTGTGTGTATGTGTATATGTATGTGAGTGTATGTGTGTGTACCTAAAATCCTAACCCTATGTCTGTGTGCTTTTATGTTTGTATGTATATGTGTGTGTATGTATGCATGTAAGTGTGTACCTAAATCCCTAAAACCCTAAAACCCTAACCATATATGTCTATGTGTGTGTATGTATATATGTGTGCATATATGTGCATGTACATGTGTGTATGTGTATATGTATGTGTGTATTTGTATATGTATGTGAGTGTATGTTTGTTGTACCTAGAACCCTAAAAACCTAACCCTATGTGTATATGTGAGTGTATGCATGTATGTATATGTGTGTCTCTATGTGTAAGTTTGAATATATGTGTGTATGTGTGTGTATTTGTATATGTGTGTCAAGCTTGGTAGGCCTTGAACATCATGTCCAAGTCTACTAGGGTTGGATCTGCAAGAACATACCCTAGTTGCGATCTATTTACAATGACTAGTGGGGTGGGATGAGGTGGTGTGGAGGGAGTTTTGGCATGCGAGGGGGTTTGAGATGCAATGTCTTTTATTTTTGTTTTTGAATCTTTTAGGCTTTCCTCTAGTTCAGATAGCTTCTTATTCCACTTAATATTGGTTCTCTCTCTGGTATCCTTCAATGTTCTTATTTTCCTCTTATTAGGATCTTCTCATTCACTTGGATCTGATTGTTCAGCTGGTTTATCCTATTGTATGGCTTGTGCCCAAGTGAGTGCTTGTATAGGGGCCACAATACTGCGTTTACCACTTGAATCCACCAGTAAGCCTACCACATTGATTGGTGTAACCTTGGGTGCACTAGAGGGGTTTCTAGGACAATCTCTCAGAAGATGTTCTTTACCGCACTCATGACAAAAACCTTGTATTGATGTTTTGTCCTTGTCACGGAGTCGATGAATGGGGACATTCACGAATGAAATGGTCGCCCTGACATCTAAAACAAGGTCCTCTAGGGGTTGGTGGTCTCATTTGTCTTGATTGGGGCGTGGGGTTGGGATTCGTGTACATGACATTGGAGTATTATGGCTCCCAATTTTGTTCCATAAGCAGTGTCTCATATTGATAGGAAAAAGCCTCACTATGCTCAGGTGATTCTGTGTAATAAGCTTGTGGACTATCTTCATGGGAATAGTCAAAACTATGAGCATGAGAGTCATTTTCTGAGACCAATGGGGTTATTGGCACCAGTGCTCTATTAGGGTTTTCCTCCGCCATTGTACATTTAACTGGAATCACATTGGCATGAGCTAATGGTTGGTTTCCTAGGACTCGTTGTGGCCTGTATGGTGCTTGATAATGCTGTTTTAGCCTATAATACTGTTGTTGGTATTGATTTTGACATCTACCCTACTCGTAAGGTTGCTGATAATTTCCTCTGTAAGGTTGCTGATAATACTGTTGTTGGTATTGATTTTGACATCTACCCTACTCGTAAGGTTGCTGACATCTACCAATGCTCTATTAGGGTTTTCCTCCACCATTGTACATTTAACTGGAATCACATTGGCATGAGCTAATGGTTGGTTTCCTAGGACTCGTTGTGGCCTGTATGGTGCTTGATAATGCTGTTTTAGCCTATAATACTGTTGTTGGTATTGATTTTGACATCTACCCTACTCGTAAGGTTGCTGATAATTTCGTTTTATAGTTTGCCTATTGTATGGACAATCTTGAGCCGTGTGGTTCGTGTATTTTCTCTCAATTGTGCAGTATGGAGCATTCAAGTTTCGTTGGGGTTGAGCCAACATTGGGCAAACATTAGCCATGTTGTCTCCTCCATATTTGTAACATCGGTTCAACAAGGTGACCCTTGGTGGTTGTCTATTTTGAACTCCTAGCTTCTTGGCAACTTGCTCAGCTATCTCATCTATCTCCATGGAAGTCCTTGATGTATGACAAGTAGAATTGTCAGAATCCTTATAGAGTTTGGACAGTCCTAACTCCTCACCCAAATTGTCTTCTATTTCAATACACATTTGCACGCACTCTTCTATGGATATCGGCTCCTTCAAGTACACATATGATCTTAACTTGGTACTTAGTAAGCCATCTAAAAAAAAGGCCACTTGTTTGGCCGGTGTGGGTAACTCCGAAATAGGGCATCTTTTTAAGTATTGTCTGAACCGTCTTCTTGAAAGTTGCATTGTTTCTTGGGGTGTCTGCTTGAAGCTGTGGATCAAGGATGATGTGTTATGCCTAATGCCACTCTTGGAGAATTCTACAATGAATTCTTCTAGTAGTTGACCTACCCCTTGGTAGTTGTGACTATTCAGGGGTTGAAACCAAGCTAGGGAAGTACCCTTAAGAGTCAAAACAAATGCCTCAAATTGTGTGAATAATTCCTCAACCTGTTCAACTCTTCACACTTGTTTGGACTCGACCACATGATCATAAGAATCTCCTGACCCATCAAAATAGTTCTCCATTGCCTTGACCACTTGAGAGGGTCTAAGGGTTCTTGAGTGCTCTCAAGGGTTGGGCAATGGGAACTCATGCTCATCTCTTTGATGCCTATGTGCTCTATGTCTCTCTCTTTCAGGCCTTTCACCCTCATGTCCTGACATATCACTGCCCTCCATGTGTGCAAAGCTTACCTCAAGTCTCTCTTTGGTTCTTTCCCTCTGGGTCTCATGAGCCTTGGATGATCCTGCTCCTTGGAGGCCATGGGACATATTAGATCTTGGTGGAGGGAAAATCAATTCACCTTGCCAAGTGTATGCATGCCTTTCATGCTCTGATACCAAGAATATTTTCTCTTATGTGTGATCTAGATAGACAACTTTGCCTAGTGTCTCCAGATCTTTGAACTCATAGATTTTTTAGTTGGACAACTTATCACCTCAGACCATCCTCATAGATGGGAGCACCTAATTGATTGGTCGTGATATACTCCAATTGTGTCTTATAGGGACCTTCTGGTGTTTGTAAATATGCAATGCCTGAACTATGTGTGGTTCTTTCCATGTTGAAGGATATTTTTGACTCACTTGTGTCCAAACTTAGCACATAGGGATAACCGCTAAGTTGTTTCTCCAACGACCTAGCTGTATGGTTGACACTAGCCTCCGATGATCTAATGCTTTGTCTATCCTTGCCTAAGTGTCTACCAGACCTCAAGTTCATAAGCTTTGTCTATTAGTCCAAATTTTCCCTTTGTGTTGCTCAAAATCCTTTGGAGTCCCCTTGGTTTCCTAGTCCCACATGAGGGTCAAATTCAAAATACTATATCTAAAAATCCACGAACCCAAAATCACAAAAAATGGATTTTGTATGAGAAAGTCATGCCAGTTCAGGGTTCTAGCGGCTAAAGTAGGGAAACAAGGTCTCTCTAGAATCACTTTAGAATAGACAATACACAATATTGGGTTTGACGATACAATACTTGTGGTTGGTGATACTTGGAATTCCACGATACAATACCAGATTTTCACGAAACGATACTTGAGAGTCACGATACGATACTTGTCTTTAGGTGATACCACCTTTCGTGATACGATATTGCTATCAATACGATATGATAATGGAAGTGGTCATGATACGATACTCTTGGTCCATGATACAATACCAGCCTGTCTCGCGATACAATACTGTTGGCAAGACGATACGATACCATGAGATCTAAGGCAGGATACGATACCAAGTCACCTCGTGATACGATACCTCTAGTTGGACGATACCTCACGTGTCATGATACGATACCACTCCAACCATGATACGATACTGCTTGTGCTACGCGATACAATACCACTACACCGACACCATACAATACCTCCTGCTGTGTGATACGATACCACAAGGTGCATGATACAATACCACTTAAATGTGATCATGATACCTCGACCTGGCGATACACGATACCTTGATGGTATTGCGATACCTCAAGGAGGCAATACACGATACTCGACAAGTATCGTGACACATGGAAATCTGGTATCGGGATACCAAAACTCAACCAAACACGATACTTGGATTTTTTGACACCCAAATTCAAAAATTATTGTGGATATGTGTACCTTGTGCCCTCCTTGTCACTCCTATATGCCTGTAGATGCAAGGTCATCCTCCGAACTCATGATACAACACCCGCGATACTAGATGCAGGTCATCTCAATCTGCTTGATACTTCCTTGAGTTTCTCATGTTTTGAGAAGATTTTGTTGATATATTTAGGTAGTGATGTGTGTGAACACTCTAGGACCGCGGGGCACCCCTCTTTAGGAGGTCCCCCCCCCCCTTGTATATACGCCTATTTCCCTAATGGGCTACTTATCTTTGTACATTCTCTAGTAATACATTCAGTATTGTGTGTTGTGCTCCAAGCTTCTTCTCCTTCCTTGTGATGTTCGCGTGCTTTCGTAGACGGCTATCTCCAACAATTGGTATCAGAGCAGGTTGTCGCTTCATCTAGGGCACCGTCGACACTCCTCCGTTTGCTGTCTCAGAATCGCACGAATTTTGGTGAGCATACTCAGCGTGTTTCCGAGATCAAAATTGCTTCGCTCTGTGGTGTCGAAATCGTGATCTGAGCTCGTTTCGGCCTCCGAATGCACTATCACAGTGCTTGTGAAGGCTATTTTGTCTTTTTGTGCCAAAGGTATATACCAGTTTCTATTCGCCAGTATAAGTGTCTCAAAGTCTGCTACAGGTTTAGCAGAATTCGTCTGGGCAGTTTTGTTCAACTTTTTGAGATACAATCAATTTTTTGCATCAAGGTATTTTAGTCATTGGCCATGGCTGAAAGCAATGATATATTCCGTATGTTGGCTGTTGAGGATAAGTTGGATGGTACCAACTACCCATTATGGGCTTATATGATGCGACATGTGTTGGTTACAAAAGGACTGTGGAACATTGTGCAGGGTGTCAAAAAACATCCTATCACACTTGCAACTATTACAACTGCAGGTACTGAAGTTGATGCAGAAGGTGTCGAAGATGATGATATCATTAGGGGAAAAAATGGTCCCTCCCTCCTAAAGTTTCATCACTCATTGCATGGTCCATAATTTCATTCATTAGCATCACACTCAACCTTTCTAGTCACCGACCCTTTATGATTTGACATTCTTCAAGCTTCAGTATGAACTTTAACTTAACATTACAGTTTGCACAAAAGAGAAAACATTATCTTAATATGACACTTGAATGCAACAAAACTTCAACACCAAATAAAATGTAGTAGGGGTACCTTTGATTGTTGAACTATAAAAGTGAACCATTGCTTGTTGAAGCTTTTGAAGATCCACAAATATATTGTTGGATTTAGTGTAAGTAAATCCTTGTGTAGATAGGATTTTTTATTGCTTCTTGGGAATATTTGGATGATAAACAGAGGCAGGCATAGTTTCTTCCATGAATAAATATTGTCCAATAGTACGAGTCACATCCTCATTTGAAGTTTTTTTATTGATAGACACTTTATATGGGCATGGAAATATACTTTGAGAAATACCTTGTGATTGTAAGGGTTGCCTAAGAAGGGTGTACATTGCAGTAAACCTATTTCTACTGATGCCCGCTTCGTCACATATTGCGTGCACATCTTGCACTGTGATAAGCTTTTTTAATTTCTTTGAAAACTTAGCTTCAACAACAACTCTAATACACTTTCCTATGCGTGAGTCTAAAGTAGAAGTGATTTCTTTGGTGTTTATACAACTATTCATTAGCTTGAACTGGTCTTGTGTTGTTGATGAAGCAGTTATGTCTTGAATAAACGACCTACACAATGAAAGATTACATTACAAATCTTCATTAAAACATATAAAAGTAAAACAAACACTCACCTTGTTGCATATATACGTCGTTTGCATGCTCCACCACCTTTTGAAAGAGCTTCAAAGGATGACAATGCTCTTTTCCTATGTCTCATACCAAGTGGAGTCTCTTTCAGCTGCTGGAGATTGGCAGTTAACTTTGAAATTGTGCTTTGTTTTGCGTCAATATCCTGTTCCAAATCTGCAAGTTGTTTTTGTAAAGATATGATTGTGCTTTCTAAAGTGACTACCCTCATATGATGGATGTGATATTGTTGGAACCAATACTTAGCAATAGCAAGTGAATGTGTAGATAATCGCTTGCAGCAACCTAATAGTCCACCTTCACATGCACCAATGAACTGATGTAAAGTTGAGAGGTTATGGAATGTTGGATGGTAAGAAGATATTGGATCAAGAGGATATAGTGAACCATGAGCCCAAAGATCAATACTTTTTTCTCCAGTTGCACGACATTCATTTTGAGAATTGGCATCATTGTTGCATCATGTATTTGGAGCAAACTCTCTAGGCACACGAGCATGGATACTTGTTGATGCAGGAGCATGCGGGTATTCTACTGTGAAGTTTGTGATACATGTCAACACCATCTTTGCTAATGACCAGCAATATCAAAAACAAAGATGAAAAACTGGTTGGAAGGGACTCTAAAGCATATGTTTTGCTCAAAAATGTGTTTTCTTGTATGTGTATAGGTTAAAGTGTATTTTTCCACTATGTATGGCTGAAAATGATGAAAATTGAAAAAAATCATTTTTTGGGGGAAACATAGTCACGGATTTGATGATGTGGCACTTACTTTTGGAGGGAGTTTGAAAATTATACTTTTTCTAAAAGAAACTTCAAAAAATGGGCCCAAAAAAATGACTTCAGATATATATATTAAAAAATAGGCCCTTTTGAGTTAATATTAAGTGAAAATGAGACTTTTTAAAAAAACTCATTTTTTTATTCAAATACATGTACGAGTTTGATGATGTGGAAAGTAGATTCTCTTTCTCTCTCTTTAGAAGAAGAAAGAAAGAGGCCTACTGAAGCCTAAAAGAAACCTACTCCAGCCTACTAAAAAGTGCCCTATTAAATGGACTTTGTCCCCTTAAACAATAACAAAATTAAGCTTAATCCCTAAAAATTAGGGATCCTTACAAGGCCCATGCAAGGTTCATTTTTTCCCCTAATGTTCTGCATATTCTTGTTCATGCTACTGTTTCTGCTACACCTACTACAGAGCAGATTCGCTGGGATGGCAGAGATGCCCAGGCACATGCATTGATAGCTTTGTCTGTCAAACGTGCCGTTATTCCTCAAATTCGCTCTTGTAGAATAGCTAAGGATGCTTGGGATACACTTACCACATTGTACCAAGCTAGGAATGAGGCTCGTGTTCCTTACCTCCGAAAACAGTTGGAGAGTGAGCACATGAATGAAGGTGATTCTATGGACAGTTTCCTAACGAAGATCAAAGATTTGAAGGGAAATTTGATTTCTGCTGATGAGGTTATACCAGATAGCTCACTTGTGTAGACCGTTCTGAACGGTCTTCCTGATTCATATAAGAGTTTTTCTTCTACTCTTCGGTTGATGATGAAAGGGAATCCAAATGCTCCGTGATTCTGCAAACCCCATCCCACAATCACTAGATAGGTTATAAATGGAGCAAGGTGACCACAAAGAACGACAAATGCCCATATTGTAAATATAGCCCTAATGGCTAAGCTCAATCAAGGACAAGCAAAGGAACCAACCGATGTGGAAGAGGGACTCTAGGATCTTAATTGAGGGATACCATGCAAACAAAATATTACAATATCATGAAGAATGGAACTTGGGAGCTAGTGGATTGACCCCCTAAGCACAAATTCATTAGCACCAAGTGAGTACAAGGTTGATGGTACTTTGGATAAGTACAAATCAAGACTTGTTCCACAAGGCTGCTCACAAGTTAAAGGGATTGAATTCTGTGAGTTGTTTGCCCAACTACAAGGATGACTACTATCCGAGTAGTACTAGCTATGGTTATGCATAAACAATGGCCAGTGTATCACATGGATGTCAAATCATCATTCTTGAATGGAGACCTCAAGGAGGAGATATGTACATCTTGGCCATGAGATATTGAGGTTCCGCATTCAGAGAACAAGGTATGTAAGCTAGAGAAGGCATTACATGCATTAAAACAATCCCCTAGATCATGATACCAATGGATAGATATCTCTTGGATCTAGGTTTCTAAAGATGTGCTTATGATGCGAACTTGTATGCTTTGAGGAGAGGAAGGAAGAAAATACACAAAATGATGATGCTCTTCTTCAATGAACAAAGATGCCCTGAGTTTAGAATCTAAAATGACACAATCCGGATTAATACTTTATTTCTTAGGCCGTAAAGTATGGTAAGAACCAAGAAAGATTGTCATTTCTCAACAAAAGTGCACAAGATAGATTTTGGAGGCATTCCATATGGAGGATTGCAAGGAGGCTTCTACAGTGATGAAGGTCAACACAAAATTATATATGAAGACACTTCACCTCTAGTGGATATTAAAAGATACAAAAAAATAACTGGAAGTCTCATCTACTTGTGCAACAGTACATGAGACATTTGTTAGGCTTTTGGAGTAGTAATTAGCAGGTTCTTTAATAAGCCTTGCCAACTTCATTGGAAGGCAAGCATGAAGATACTCAGGTGTGTGAAAGGAACCATTGATTATGTCATTCTCTATGAGAAGGATCTTCTCTAGTTAGGTACTTTGGTTCATATGGGTAGCATATATTGATTCCTAAAAATTAGTTTCTAAATATTTCTTTTCTTTAGGATTTGGGATTTTGTTTTTGCATCAATAAGAAGCAAATGGTTGTAGCATTATCGTCTGTTGTAGCACTATGGTGGAGAAGGATTCTATTGCACATAAGAATATAGGGACGAGATGCTATAGGTTTGAAGTGTGACAAAAAAAGTTGCATGGTTATCACCAAGAATCTTCTTTTCCAGGCATGTACCAAGCACATAGAAATTCAATATCACTACATGTGTGAGTTGATCGAGGATGGATTCTTGGAGAGAAGCTATTGTCCAACTAAAGAAAATGGAGAAAATATCTTCACCAAGGATCTTAGAAGAGCGCAACTTCATTGACACTTTTGAAATCTTGGCATTGGACCAAGGAGGTAGTTCACCATACAGTGGACATTGAGGGGGTGTGTTAGATATACTCAATAGAACAAAAATGATCCATCTCACTCTAAGTTGTAAGGCTTCCATTATGAGGAGAAGCCATTGTGAGAGTCAAGACATTTGTGGAACCTTAACCTCCAAGTTAGATGAGATCTATGTGTGACCATTGATTATAACATATGATCTTTGTTAGCCTAGCCATTAGGTTACGTATAAGGGCATAAACTTCTAGGCCATTGGGTTGCCATTTGAGGTGAAAATAAAGGCCTTATGGTGCCATGTGGGTTTTTCATTGAACCTTAATGGGGAGGAGGGTGTAGAGGGGGGCCTTCCCCCCTCTGCACCTAGTCATGAGGAAGGAGATAAGGAAGAGAGCTCACACACACACTCTCACTTCCTAGGAGAAGCACACACACTGAATGAGGCAAACAAGAATGATCTTCTTCTTCTTCTTCTATTACATTAAAAGGAATGTACAAGAATGACCTAAAAAACAAGAATACAACAAGTGCAATATATAAAGATCACTACATAAGGAAAAACCTAATGTCTGTGAATGAATGAGATGGCAAGGAACAAATGTGTCATCACTCTCGGTAGATAAATCTAATAAATCTCAATGAAGTTTCCCTGACATATACTGGTGTGACCACTATACATGTTAGAGAAATGAAAAACTGGTACGTGTCATCCTAGATCATCACATGTTGAGCTTGGTATCTTAGCACACCCCCTATTTGAGGTGAAAATAAAGGCCTTATGGTTCCACATGGGTTTTTCATAGAACCTTAATGGGGAGGGGGGTGCAAAGGGGGGTGCTAGGTCCAAGATGGTAGGATTTCTAGTCCTAGAGATACTCTTGATTTGTATATTTTGCCAACTATATTTTTGTATCTCACTAAGTTTATCTATACTGACTCCCCTTGTACAAGTTATAAAATAATGTCCAATGTGTAGATTTACATAGCATTGCACACTAGCAAGCCCTTCATCTAGAGTCAATCTGGATCACCATCAAAGCTCCACATTGGGAGCTGCCTTACTCTTGGCAATGTGAGAATTTGAATTCTCTATTTCTTACTCTATGTCTCTCTTTCTCTACATTATTTTCTCAACTATGTATACTAGTCTATTCTGCTATGCTATTATTTATGAAAGTATAAAGTCAGGGACTATGCATATACCTTTTTTCATGAAAGAGGGTAGTAAATGAATTCATCAGTATCTCTTTTAAGGAGATGCAAAAGTAGGGAGAGATCTCACATTAAATTGTATTCCTTGAAATAGATGAAAGGAAAGGAAATTTTTTTTGGGATGGTAATTGAGTACATTTTAATCTTACTAGAGGGTAGTCATGTAGTTCCTCTTATGAGAGAAAATTAGGACTCATCTCTAGAGGAAGTAAATACAAATCATTATCCCTCAAGTATGTTCTCTGTTAGATGGAGAAGACGTGTGTGGTGAACATCTTTTAGTTGATAGTTTACAACTAGAGTTGCCAATCTATTTAGGAATTCATTTAGTCCATTTTCATTGAGGTTTTCCTTCATACTAGAGTTGGAAAACACGGACAACCTATGTATAGTTCTCACTTATGGGTGAGTACCACAAATGGATTCAACAAAGTATTTTTTAAGGGAAAGAGAAACTAGAAAAAATTCCATTGTTAGAGTTTTCTTCCTTAGATGAATAGAGAGAATTTGTATACTCTTTAGAGTATTTGATAGGAGTTGCACTATCTTACCATAGGCAATAGAGAGATCTAATAGTCACAATGGTTAGATTGATTGCCACATGATGACTATGAGAGAGAGATTATTAGTCCTAGTGGTTGTCTTCGACTAGATGAGGAGTTCTAGTTGTTGGAATTACAAAGAATAGGTGTTATGTGATGATCTTTTTCTTAGGGTCTATAGGAGATGGGGATAAATGTGATTTTAGAAGCCTCAATATCTTTAACTATGTTTTTTCATGAGGATGATAATTGAAAATGAGTTAATCCTTCAAGAATGCTTTTGCATTCATATGAAAAACTAAGGGGGACAGAAAGGACTAGAGTTTGCACTTGTGCCATTAGATGCACTTCTAATAAAATTTAGTCCATAGTTTGTGAATGAAAAACCAACTATTTCTTAGTTAGTTGGACATAGTGATTTCATTCTCCAACCAAGAAACTTCTTACATATAAGATAGGATGATGGATTTACATAAGGCACACGGATAGTTTAGGTTAGAACTATTATTTCTTAGTATACTCAAGGTCGGGATTACCTAGAGTCAAATGAGAGAGAGTATATCATTCCAATTCTTCTAGTATATTTTTAGAAGGATTACATGTGTGAGTGATTACACAACTCAAATTTGGGAGCTAGGTTGCATTATTCGTTATTCGACAATTCGTTTATTCGTGAATATTTATGGAATTTTACGGAAACCCCCCATTATTTGGTGCCACATCATCTTATTCGGAGATGAGAAAATACTTTTTGCATGGTAATTCGACAATTTTTTATCGAATGCACTTTCGATCAAAAAATTTTCAATCAAAAATTTTATCGATCGAAAAATCTTTGATCGAATTAAATTTCGATCGAAACAAATTCGGTCGAATATTTTTTTATAAAACAACACAACCAGACTCATTTTTCATAAGAGTTACTTTGTTTTTTACAAACTTATAGTGTCGTAGATAGAACAAAGTATAAACTCTTGCTATACATATTGACTTTTGTACTTAAAGCATGAAGAAGAATATATTTTTTTGCGAATTAAAAACTATTGTGATTGTTTGATTCATCATTGATTCTTACTTCAAAATAGTATATGTATATGTGTGTATCATTGTGAGTAACATGTATTGTGATTGTTTGAATCAATATTGATTCTTACTTCATAATAGTATATGTATGTGTATTTGAGTGTATAATTGTGAATGAAATCTATTGTGATTGTTTGATTCAACATTGATTCTTACTTCACAATAGTATATGTGTATGTTTATGATTGTGAATAAAAATGTATTGTGATTGTTTGAATCAATATTGATCTTACTTCACAATACTATGTGTATGTGTATGTGTATGTGCGTGTATGTTATATGGTTGTGAGTGAAAATATAATATGATTGTGTATGTGCATGTATATGTGTGTGTATGATTGTGAATTAAAAACTATTGCAATTGTTGGAAAAGATTTTATGTTTTTTTTATAATTCAAGGATTCAAAGGGTATTAATAGTGAAGATCAAAGGCATCCATGGCTGCATATCAGCTAAGAGAAGGTTCTTGTTGTATCGATTCAATATAACTTCATAGATCTATAGATCTTCTTTAGAAAGTTGTATTGTATTGATACAACAAAAACCTTCTCTTAGTTGAGATGTTGGGCCTTGGCATCAAGACAAAACCATCAAGAGGGATTTGTTGCGAGGAAAGAAATCAATTTGTTGAAACAATAGTATCAAGAGGGATGATGAAGTTTTGATAGAAGTTGACTTATGCACTTGATCCTTGGATACTTATGATAAAAAAGATGCAAACAGGTAAAATAAAGATTTTACTTTTTATGATGTAGTTTAGTATTTTTTTCTAGCATATAATAATGAATGTGCATATGCATGTGTATGTATGCATGTACATATGCATGTGAGTATGTATGCATATGTGTGTGTATGTATGCATGTGAGTATATGTGTATGTGTGGCCATGTGTGTATGTATATGTGCAAGTATCTATATATATGTATATGTGTATGTGTGCATGAAAGTATGTATGCATATGTGTATGTGTGTGTATGTATGCATGTGAGTATATGTGTATGTGTGGCCATGTGTGTATGTAAATGTGCACGTATCTATATATATATATATATATATATATGTATATGTGTATGTGTGCATGAAAGTATGTGTATGCATGTGTGTATGTATGTGCGCATGAAAGTATGTGTATGCAAGTGTGTATGTGTATGTGCCTGTATGTTATATGATTGCAAGTGAAAATAAAATATGATTGTGTATGTGCATGATTGTGAATTAAAAACTATTGTAATTGTTGAAAACAGTTTTGTGTTCTTTTTTATAATACAAGAGTTGAGAAGGTATCAACAAGTGAAGATCAATGGCATCTTGGACAATGTATATCAGCTAATAGAAGATTCATGTTGTATTAATACAATACAACTTCACATATCCATAGACCTTCTTTAGGTAGTTGTATTGTATTGATACAACACAAACCTTCTGTTAGCTGAGATATTGGCATCAAGACAATCACATCAAGAGGGACTTGTTGGAAAGAAAGAAATAGGCTTATTAAGATAATAGCATCAAGAGGGACTTGTTATGGCCAAGTTTTGATAGAAATTGACTTTTGCACTCAAACCTTTGATACTTACGACAAAAGAGATATAAACAAGTAATAAAATATTTTACTTTTTATGATATAGTTTAATATTTTTTCAAGCACAAAATAATGAAGTTTTACTTTTTTATATTTTTATAGGTTATTTTGAAGGTTGATTGATTTTGAATTGAGTATAAAGGTAGAAATTTCCCATGAAAAAGGGATGTAAACTTGAATCATTTGAATCGTTAGCTTCGTTTCTTTTTAAGACTTAAGTCGATTTATTGTGTGTATGTGCTTGTATTTCTGTATATATACATATGCATGTGCGTACGTGTGTATACATATGCATGTGTGTGTATGAATGCATATAAGTATGTATGCACATGTGTGTGTATGCATATGTATGCATGTGCATGTGTGTATATGCATATGTAGGTATGTGCATGTGTGTATATGCATATGTATATATGTATGTGCATGTGTGTGTATACATGTCTATGTATGTATGCAAATGCGTGTATGTATGCATGTGAGTGTATGTGTCTGTGTGTCTATATGTGTGTGTATATGTGCAAGTATCTATATGTGTGTGTGTATGATTTTGTGTGTACATGTGTACATGTTTGTGTGTGTGTATATGTGTGCATGTGTGTGTATGCATATGTGTGTATGACATGCACATACATACACACATATGCATATACGTACTTTCAAATCTGTAAAACAATAACACTAATTTTATCTTTGAAGAAAAGTCGAGAGCTCTCTAGACCCTCAAACATGCTCGATAATAATGTTTCGATCGAAATGTTTTTCTTCGAAAAAACTTTCGATCGAAAGTGTATCCCTGTCCGTTTTTTTTCGGTGTTTATTTGGACAACCCCGAATAAAGCGAACATATTCGGTATCTTTTAATTATTTGATCGAATAAATGCAACCTAGTTTGGGAGAACTATAAATAAATAAATATATAGGGATGGACTTTGTTATATATTTGCAAAAAAATACATGTTCTATTATATTGCTTGTGATATGTTCAAGCTTATATAGATTTGCACTCTACACTTGTGTTTCAAAATGTTGCTCCACAAAGGAGGCATCACATGGACTTGGCATAATTCAGTGATGATAGATGTTATGGGAGTGATAGTTTGGAAGCTAAGTGTATATGGGAGATAGTAGACATCACTAAGACGGTTTTCCACGTTTGAGTTGTTCTCATGTGAGGCCTCTCAAGGGGAAGGATACTAGGAAGCAACACATAGGGATGACCATAGTACAACGAGTTTAGATGAGTCTGAGCACTTTCTCCTACCATTATGGATATTTCATCTACATTTTCGAGGAAAAATGTTCTCACGGGGAAACAAATGTCACAATCACATTATATAGGTGGTAACACCGTATGGGTCATAATGGATGTTGTTCCATTTTGAGAGGTAGGAGAAGAGAGACTGTTAGTCACTCATGTGATTCATGCATGAGGATTATGGACTATGCTTGGGAGGTTGGATGACGAATGTCTGCGTGTATGTCTCTCAGGTAGTTATCGAATGTGAGCTTCACCTTTATAGGAGGGGTAAAAAAGGAGAAACACCATACTTTTCTTCCATGTATAGGAGCTAACTACTTGAGATTTTAAGATCCCATCTCATTTCCCGCTTTCGGGTTTTCCAGCTTTAACTTATCTTTATATACATTTCTTTTTCTTTATGGGGAGAGGAGACGTCTCCTGCCTTCTTTTTCTTGTATGGAGATTCAAGGGATGTGAAAATACTTAAGAAACACATAAAACAAACAATTTGGGAAGAAGTCTCATTAGTTGTTGCATGTCATTTTGGAATGGCATTAGACAAGAGGCTCCAATATAGAAGGTCGAGATACATGGAAATGGAGGCGAAGGAGAAATCTATGTATTCTATGCATACAAACTCACTTGTTTACTTTGAAAATGGAAATAAACAAATATGAATGACAGGAAATTCAGATATTCCAAAACTAATCTGAAACGGATTTTTTAATCCAAGAGATGAAGATGTCTTCCTAAAACTTTGTATTTTCCGATACGAATAGTTGTTACTGTGGTGAAGAAAAAAGAAAAGGCAAAAGGGAAGCACCCATGCTCTTCAGAGGCTTCGGCTGAGCTGTCAAGGGAGAGTTTTAAATGTTCTTCAAGGTCGCTTGAAAACCTTTGAGCCTTAACTTTATACTTCCGGTAATGTTAAAAGTAGCTTTCAAATTTAAAGAAATGAAATTGCGGCATGTACAAATGTTACAGCGTACCTAATCTTCAGAAATGAAATTGCGGCATACCTAATCTTCAGAGACAAATGATGGAAACGTCATTATGACTAAATAAGATCGTCATTCATAAATGTGAACGTCATTAGGACTAATAAATAAGAAGGTCGATTGGGTTGCAACAAAACATGATGTGTAGGAAGGCAGTGATACGATAGTACTGAACTGAGAAGTCTCACTCTCTCTCTCTCTCTCTCTCTCTCTCTCCATATATAGATATCTGCTGAGAGAGGTTTGTAAAGAGACTAGCATGCCGCCTCCTGCATCTCTACCTCTTCCATCCCGCACCCTACTAAAGAGGAAGAGAGAATCCACTACCTTCCCTGTAATAAAAGTTATTCAGGTAGATATGCCCACTCTGGTGCATACGGACATCGCCAGCTTCCGCTCGACGGTCCAGACCCTTACAGGTAACGCTTTGCCCACTCAAACGCTGCACAGGGATGAAGATGAGTGGCTCTACACCACACCCCCACCCCCTCGAGTCTGCAGTACTCCTGCGTCTCCCTTTGCCCCTGCACGATGCTTATACCATGACAATTCTCTGGCGGCTATTCATGCGCTTCCCGATCAGGTTCCTCTCTCGCAAGGGGGCACTGAGCGGTCAAGCGGATCGTACACCTTTGCTGTAACTCCTCTTCGTGAACAATCTTTGTTCGATGATTCCCTTGTGCATCAACAACCTCCACATGTTGCTAATAACATCAGTATTCCTGGGTCTAACGTAGACCTTGGGCATCCCTTGAAGAACAATCAACTGGAAGATCTCTATAAAACATCACAATTTGTTGGGGAAGGAGAAGACGCTATTTCTGAACTCTTTGCTTTGCCATCCATCGATCTCGACATGGATATCCTACTTCCTCCACTGATTATCAGAGAAACTTCTTTGATTCAGTAAGGCGCTAACCAAATACCACCACCTTCTCAAAACCATTCATTCGGTTTCTTTCACCTCTAAATGATGAAAGTTTTCTGCACATATGAGCAGATATAAAACAATACTCTAATTTCCAGAATATATACTCGTAAATTTGTATGTACCTGAGGCTGGTAAAAGCAGCGTGCGAGCTTAAATGTCATTACCCTCCAGTAACGCAATTATTACAATTTGCGGTTACATAGCTCAAACTAAAGAAAACCTCAATGTGTAGAGGAAGAACATAGTGCTAAACTAGTTACAAGTTGTGAATCCATATCTAATATATAGTTAGTTTCATGCGCCCGGTAACTCCGAATTACGTTTCATCATTCTTATATTGAAATCATATGAACAGCATCTTCCGCCATGTTTGTATACAACAGCGGTAATCAGAATTCATCCTCAACTTATCGGCTCAAACAAAGTTTTGTGATCACAGCCAAACAAAGTATCTGAGAAGTACACAGATGAAAATGCCCTCCGGATTCCCCGTGCTATGGTTACAAACATTTTCAACGATTTGAAACAAGCTCTCTATGGTATCCCATCTGTGTGCAACCGCCATTTAGGTCCACTGTATAGGACCTTTTATCATTTCAATTGTGGAGAAAAGAATCAACCTTCTAGAATTGTTCCCAAAGTAGAAAAATGTCTAGACAAAACAATGCTAGAGGGTTGTAGAGAGATAAGTTTAGAAGAGGAAAATTCAACCATTAGCGGATGTAAGCCCATAGAATTGAGATAGAATTCAGCGACGAAGTAGAAAGCATGAAAAGTAAGCACTATGAATGAGTTTACATGAAAAGAAAAAAAAACATCCCAGCTCATGTGGCTAAGAATTCCATACTATATTTGGACATCTCCATATATAATACATCATGTATTCTCCTTGTTTAATCATCATCTCGGTCACATTCATGGTATGTTGCTTCCTCATATGGAGACCCGATGATAATGAGACTCTTCACTGATGACACGAATGCTTTTGTGCATAATGATATTAATAATATTGCCACCTTTTGGCAATGTCTAAACACATTTTCCATTACTTCTAGTTCTAAAATAAATCACCTAAAAAATAGCTTTCAAGGCTATTTTTGGAGCCCCTCCAAAAATTTTGGTTAATCAAGGATATTAGGAGCTCCCTAGTCAAACAAATCTTCTATTTTCCTTGAATTTTGACGGGTTTTGATGTTTCAATGGGTTAGCAATGGAACTAGGTTCTCTACAAGCTTGCTAATAAACTTGCTTACTATAAGGGCATGCAACTCAACTCGATGAGGTGTGTCATGGTGATCAACACCTTCCATCTTTCATCGATTATCTATTTTTTGGCATATAGGAGACTGAAAGACAAAGATTTAGCGAAGTTGGAAAGAACTTGTAGAAATTTCCTCTACACAAGAGACCCCAATAGGAGTGGTGTGCCTGAAATTTCCACCGCTTTCTGAGTTTGTTCGTGTCATGCATGTACTTTCTTTCCCATTCTTCTCAGATAGTTTGCTCTTGTTTTAGCTAGTCTTCATACTTGGCAATTTGATCTTCCAATGCCTTTGTGACACTTGCGGTCGTTTCTGGAACTTCTATTGGTTGCTTGCATAGTATGGCAACCATAAGTTCTTTATTCCTGTTTCTTAGATTGTCTACCTCCTCCATATATACTTTGATTTGAGATTCAAGCAACTTATTTCAGACATTCATTCTTGCCTTCTCTGCTTCACTAGCTTCATATTTTCTTTGTAGATCTGTGACTTGATCTTGGAGCTTCCGGTTTGTCGTTGTTAGCATGGTGCATTTGTTCTTGGCTTCTTGAACTTCCGATTCCTTGGTTGAGAGTGCCTATCGGACTTGAATTAATTGTGTGGACAAATTATCACTTATTACCTGAAATTGGCTTCTCTCTCTCATAGCCTTGTCATAGTCTGCATCGGCTTCAAGCATTTGTTGTTGAGTGTCCATAGTTGTTTGTATCATTTTCTTCACACCTAGTTTTAATTGGGCCACATCCACATTCAGCCATGTTTTGGGGATGCTTGGTTCTTCCCCCATTCGTACATCCTTGCGTTGTTCCACGTGTATGGTTTCGTTTTGCACTTGTCTTATTTGAAGTTGCACTTCTCTCTCTTTCTCCTCTGCTTCAAATGTGGTCGACTTTGTAGCACTTCCTTGAAATTTGACATCCAAAGGAGAGGGTTCCGCTACCACCTTGATTGGTGTGATTCGCTCGGGCTCTACTATTGCTTCCTCTACTTTTTCTTCCTTTGGGTTCTTCACTAGGGCTTTTCCATCTAAGTGAGTCTCTATAGTTTTGAGGTTTGTCTCTTCATTCATCTTGAGTATGTGAACTTCTTCTTGAGATGAGCCTTTCCTTGTTGTGTCCTTGACAGTATTAGTATTTTGATCTACCTTTGTACCATCCACTCCAAAGTCATCTAGAACTTGATTCAATTCCTCCCACTTACCATCATCTTTTGAGTCACTTCTAATGTCCACATTCATCATGGATAATTCCAGCTCTTCTTGTGTATCAGCTGATGAACTAGAGTTGGTCAATCTCAACTCTCTATATCGATGAACTTTAGTCAACCTCTTTCTTTGTTTCTTCATGAGACTGGTGGTAATGATGCCCTTGTACGAGCAGGTTTACCTGGCCTTCCATGTACTGATGAGTTGCTTCCATTGCTTTGGTTAGTTCCTTTTTTGTGATGGGTGTATTGTCTTTTAGCCTTTTCCTTGGAAGTACATGTATCCTTTTTGACGCTGGAAGGGCTTCTTCTACCTTCATCATTTCTCGTAGTCTTTTGGTGCCTCTCATTCTTGGTTGCAAGTTGGTTTTGGCTTCTTCCACTACTTTTACTCCCTTCTTCTTCCTTGGGACCGTGGCTAACTTAGCATACTTCACCATCTCCGAAGATGAGGGCATTTCTTTCAAATGTTCCTAGATACCCAATGCATGGTACATGAGTATTGTCAGTGCGACACTTCCATTCAAGAACTTTTTATGGTTCCATTTCTTATTAGCTTCAAAAAGACATTCTTGGATGTATAGAGTCATGTTTACTTGATTACTGATCTGTTTGATAGCATGAGATAGCATCTACACTATGTTTTCTATGGTGTGGTGTATCCATGCATATTTGGAAAGCAAAAGTGTTGATGAATCAGATGGACTTCTTCTTCGATATCGATACGATTGATGTCTGTGAATGTTCGTGTCTTAGTCCCTCGACTTTCATCTTTCAAAATTGTGTTTCCATCCTTTTCCCATTTGAAAGCTTCTCTGATTGAGTCATGAGTGAATTGGATGATTACCCACTCTCTTGCTGTCATGGACAAAGGAAACTCTCAGATTCCATGTGAGTCCTATATCTCATGATTGGTTTAGAATTTGGGGAAACTAATGCTTCCATTGCGTCTCGAACGTGCCAAAACCCTAAGATCAACTATCTTCTTGCTTGATTTTGACATCCAGAGACCATGCTACGAATTGATGATGTCATCGATGATATCATCAATTCGTAACCGCCCTAGAACCGCCCTTGGAAAACCTATATAAGGAGGGGTTGGCCACATTCATAATCAGTCTTGCCAATACCAGTCTTGGGAGCTCAAGGAGTTGTGGCCGCCAAGTAAGTACTCTTCAAGTTCCAGTTCTAGTTCTTGTCTTGTTCCTTGTTCTAATCTAGTTCTTGGACATCCTATCTTGTCCCCTTGTAATCTCGTAGTACGAGATCCTGTCGAGTTTTTTTGTGTATCCAGTTCATCTCCCAGAAGGGAGTTCTTGTAATCTAGATATCTTGTCTCATACTTACGATCCTGGGTTGTGGGATCTCCTGTATCATCTCTAGTCCAGTTTTCCATACCTATTGGTCCCGGATTGTGGGACATCTTGTATCAGTCACATATTCTTGTATCATTTTCCCTACGTGGGTGTTCTTGTAATCATAAGTGTATATCGGAAATCTTGTCTACTATAGTCAGAGAGCACAATCGAGTGCTCCCCTAACATTTTGGCAAGACCATCTTCTATCCAAGACCAGACATCATGGAGAATGCTTATGAACAGATCGTAGCATCACTTCAGAGTCTCCAACAACAAGTCGAAGATGTAAGTCATCGACAAACACAAGTCGAGGACATCTAGTGCATGTAGGTGCACTCCTCCAAGAATTACAAGAACGAATCGGGAGTCTTCGAGCAAATCAAGGGAGTATTCAAGTGAATCAACGGCCTACTACATCATTTATGAAGGAACCCAAGATTTGCATGCCATAAAAGTTCAATGGGGATCGCACAAAGTTTCGTGGATTTCTCCAGCAAGTTAAATTGTACATTCGTATGCAACCTGATAGATACCGTGACAAGGCATCCAAGGTCGGGTTTATTGGAACCTTGCTCTGTGGCCAAGCATTATCATGGTTTGCGCCAATCTTGGAGAAGAACATGGTAGTACTTCAGGACTATGAGGGATTTCTTCGAGAACTATGTGCCACATTTGGAGATGCAAATACAAGTCGAGTAGTAGAAACAAAACTTCAGAAGCTACGTCAAGGTAACCGCCCTGCCTCTACCTATGCATCTGAATTTAGGCAGTTGATATGTGATCTCACTTGGCATGAAGATTATTTCATAAGCCAATTCAGATGGGGTTTAAGAGATGATGTGAAGGACCTGTTGCTCACGATGCCAGAGGTTAAAACATTGAATGAATATATCATGCAAGCTATTCAATGTGATAACCAACTTTTTGAAAGGAAACAAGAGAAACAAGTAGAAGGAAGACCTCGCCAGTGGAAACCTTTCCAACCGACTACTAAAGATGAGTCCATGCCTGGACCTATGCAAATAGATGTAACTAGGTTTCAACCTTTAACACTAGAAGAGAAACAAAGAAGGAGAGTTAATAAGTTATGTCTCTACTGTGGAAACCCTGGACATATTGCATTGTCCAAACAAGAGAACAAACTCTAGAGTCGCAACCACCCTTGTAGAGCAGGGAAACAAGGAAGTCTAGTTGTAAAAGAGACCCTGTAGCCGGACCATGATATAAGAAAGGGTCTCATAATTTCAGCTACACCCATAGAAACATGTCTTGCACCTCTCAAGTTAATCATGCCCAAGAAGACCCTTTCCCTTATAGCCCTAGTAGATTCAGGAGCCTCCTCATGTTTCATCGATGAAGGATTGGTTAAGAAACATGGAATTCCTGTACTTCGAAAGAACAAACCAGTAGTAGTTGAAGTAGTAGATGGACGACCTCTAGCATCTGGGAATATAACCATCGAAACCACACCATTAAGAGTACACCTTGGTGACCATGAATCCCATATATGTTTCAATGTAATATCGAGCCCAGTACATCTAGTTATCATTGGAATGCCCTAGTTAAAGAAGCATAATCCAGACATTAATTGGGAAAAGAATAAAATCACCCGTCGAGATATCCAGAAGAACCCAACATATGTCGGAGCCAAAGCCTTCATACATGCAGTAAGGAAGGAACCTACATATATGATCTATGCCATACCAGCTCAAGAATCCAAGAAAGATGATCCAGTACAGCTACCCAATCGGTACAAAGGCTTTGAAGATGTTTCCAAAAAGAAGAATGCAGATATCCTCCCAGAGCATAGACCTTACGATTGCCCCATAGATCTTCAAGAGGGAGCACAACTACCCTTTGGACCAATCTACAGACTATCTCCAGAAGAACTTACAGAACTACGCAAGAACATTGATGAGAATCTAGCAAAGGGGTTTATCAAACACTCGAAGTCTCCAGCAGGAGCTCCTATTCTATTTGTAAAGAAGAAGAATGGGACTCTCTGGATGTGTCTAGACTATTGTGGATTGAACAAAGTCACTATAAAAAATAGATACCCTCTACCACTCATATCAGAGCTCTTGGAACGCCTTGGAAAAGCAAAATTCTTCATGAAAATTGATCTTCGAGGAGCTTACAATCTTGTCAGGATCAGAGAGGGAGACGAATGGAAGACAACATTTCAAACAAGGTATGGGCATTTTGAATATGTAGTTATGCCATTCGGTCTTACAAATGCTCCAGCTGTCTTCCAACATATGTTGAATGATATCTTTCGAGAATATTTAGATGATTTTGTTGTAATATACCTTGATGATATCTTGATATTCTCCAAAAATCTTGAGGATCATGAATGTCATGTAAAGATAGTCCTAGAGAAACTAAGAGAAAAAGGATTATATGCGAAATTGGAGAAGTGCTCTTTCCATAAGATAGAAGTGGAATTTTTAGGGTACATTGTATCAGATAAAGGAATTTTTATGGACCCTAAGAAGGTTCAGACAATCCTTCATTGGCAACCACCTTCATGTGTTCGAGATGGACAATGTTTTCTCGGTTTTGCCAACTTCTATAGGATATTCATCAAAGATTACTCCAAGATAGTGACACCTCTTACCAAGCTTACAAGGAACTCCAAATTCTCATGGACCGAAGAAGCAGAAAAAGCATTTCAGACCTTGAAATCAGCATTCACTACTACTCCAATTCTAGTTCATCCCGATTCTACGAAGCCCTTCTTCCTAGACATAGATGCATCAGACTTTGCCCTAGGGGCCATTCTCTCACAATATGGAGATGATGGACACCTACATCCAGCTGCATATAATTCAAGGAAATTTTCTCCTCCAGAAATTAATTATGAAATTCATGATAAAGAACTTCTTGCCATAGTGGACGCATTTGATACTTAGCGTCACCATCTAGAAGGAGCAGCTCATAAAGTTATCGTGTATACAGATCACAAGAACCTAGAGTATTTTATGACCACCCGCATCCTCAACAGAAGGCAATCTCGATGGGGTAACTTTTTATCCAGGTTCGACTTTTCATCACATATCGTCTAGGACGGCAACAATGTGAGTCAGATGCCTTGTCAAGAAGATCTTACCTTGCACCAAAGAAGGGTGAAGAGGCCTTTGATCAACAAGAGAGTGTATTACTCAAGCCTGAGCATCTCCAGTTAGCAGCTATCTCTTCAACCCATCCTGAAGATTCATCCTTGAATCATTTGATCCGTGAGACTCTACCACAAGATGAATTATTTTGTAATGTTAAGCAAAAAACTCAAGAAGGAAAAATCCAAGAAGTAAATGAATTTTAGGAAAAGGACGGGTTACTATTCTATAAGAACTTATTATATGTCCCTCCAGGAAAGCCCAGGATCCAAGTACTTCAACAACGTCATGACAACCGTACAACAGGACATTTTGGAGTAAATAAAACAATAGAACTCATATCTAGGGATTTTTGGTGGCCTCAAATGTGGAAGGAAGTCAAAGAATATATCCGAACATGTGACACTTCCAATAGATCTAAGGTACCACGACATAAGCCTCATGGCCTCTTGCAACCTTTACCTATTCCATAAAGGCCATGGGCTTCATTATCTATGGACTTCATCACAGATCTACCAAAGTCAGATAAGTATGATGCCATTCTTGTTATTGTGGATAGATTCACAAAGATGGCACACTTCATTCCAACTACAAAGGCAATCACAGGTGCAACCACTGCTAGACTCTTTCTCAGATACATCTTTAGGCTTCATGGATTGCCTCATGATATTGTCAGTGATCGAGGTCCACAGTTCATATCCAGCTTTTGGAACAATCTTTGCGAGCTCCTTGGTGTTCAAGTTAAACTATCTACAACAAGTCATCCACAGAATGATGGACAAACAGAACGGGTGAATCAAGTCCTAGAGTATTATCTCCGTTGCACTAGCAACTATCACCAAAATGATTGGTTTGAGTTGTTACCCTTTGCAGAGTTTGCCTGTAACAATAGTGTTCATGCACCTACTAAGCAAACTCCCTTCTTTGCAAACTATGGACAACATCCAAGGATGGATATACAGCTCTCAAATCATGTCAAGAACCCAGCTGCTAGAGACAAGGCCGAGTACCTGATCGACATTCACAAAGAACTCAAGGAAGAGATCCATAAAGCTCAACAACAATATAAGTACTATGCAGATCAACATCGTGTCCAGAATCCATCGTAACAAATTGGGGATAAAGTATGGTTACTCAGAAACAATTTGCAAACTTCAAGGCCTTGTGCAAAGTTAGATCATCAAAGATTTGGTCCATTTACCATCTTGGCCAAGATTAATCCAGTCACCTTCAAGCTCCAGTTACCAAGTACCATAAGAATACATCCAGTTTTCCATGTATCCATGTTGGAACCATATCATTTTTCACCATTGAGGGGGGAGAGACCTAGTCCTTCACCACCTATCGAGATTGATGATCATGAAGAATTTGAAGTCGAGCATGTCCTAGATTCGAGAATATCCCGCGGAAGATTAGAGTACCTTATTCATTGGAAAGGGTATGACATCATTGATCGTACTTGGGAACCTGCAGAAAACCTTCAAAGAGCACCAACCAAGGTTCGAGAATTCCATAAGAAAAATCCAATGAAGCTGAGACCAGAGAACGTGACCGCTCCTCATGGAACTCGTCGCTTGAGGGGGAGGTAATTTCATGGACAAAGGAAACTCTCAGATTCCATGTGAATCCTATATCTCATGATTGTTTCAAAATTTGGGGAAACTAATACTTCCATTGCGTGCGGAACGTGCCAAAACCCTAAGATCAACTGTCTTCTTGCTTGATTCTGACATCCAGAGACCATGCTACGAATTGATGACATCATCGATGACATCATCAATTCGTAACCGCCCTAGAACCGCCCTTGGAAAACCTATATAAGGAGGGGTTGGCCACATTCATAATCAGTCTTGCCAATACCAGTCTTGGGAGCTCAAGGAGTCGTGGCCGCCAAGTAAGTACTCTTCAAATTCCAGTTCTAGTTCTTGTCTTGTTCCTTGTTCTAGTCTAGTTCTTGGACATCCTATCTTGTCCCCTTGTAATCTCGTAGTACAAGATCCTGTCGAGTTCTTTCGTATATCCAGTTCATCTCCTAGAAGGGAGTTCTTGTAATCTAGATATCTTGTCTCATACTTACGATCCCGGGTTGTGGGATTTCTTGTTTCATCTCTAGTCCAGTTTTCCATACCTATTGGTCCCGGGTTGTGGGACATCGTGTATCAGTCACATATTCTTGTATCATTTTCCTTACGTGGGTGTTCTTGTAATCATAAGTGTATTTCGGAAATCTTGTCTACTGTAGTCAGAGAGCACAATCTAGTGCTCCCCTGACACCTGCCGCATCTAGAACTCTTGCTTCTGGCACTAACAGGTCATGTACAGCTGGTTGGAGGGTATTCATCATGTGAGTACATCTTTGGAAGTCCGGCTTGTAGATTGGTAGTTTGAAGTATTTCTGAATTCGTGCCCTTGTCATTATCTTTATGGTTGACGTTCCTATTCATGTACGACTTTTAAATCGTGAGACATCATTGGGAACTGATGGTCACTGTCCATAATATTTATTGTTACTAAGAAAAGATAATCCCTAGTGGGCTGATCCTCTCAAAACCAATGACCTTTGGCTTTCGTCAACACTCTGTAATGGGAACTCTAGCACCTGTTCTTCAATAGTTGCTTCCGAATCCTTAGAAGCCATTTGCACTTGTAATAGAGAGAATCAGCTTCTAGTACAAATCAAGTCATGTGTTATGGGTGGTTTAGTGATATGTCGCTTATTGCATCACTCCATTTTCCCTTGCTTAAGTAAGGCCTCTTACCACACCTCTTTTGACTTTTACTCCTAAAAGAAAAGAAAAATTAGTTCTATCCAAAGCATTTATTTATTTACATTGTAAGTTCATTCCTATGGAAGTAGAATCTAAGAGCTATTCCCATGATGGAAATGTGCACCACTAATTTTGTCAAGAAGGTAATGTGCCGAGTGCATGACCTTGTAATGCGGCCCAATTATGCATGCTCTAGGTGTATTGGACTCTTCATGAGTGCAAGTGGAATCTTATTGAGTAGGTTGTTCTTGTCCTGACTTCTTCTTGGGTCTCCATATCCATTTTGTAGTCGGTGTTTGAGGTATTTGGTTCCGTCATTCTGATCGGTCTCTAGTCCTTGTTGCCTTCTTTTATGAAGTCTTATTGGTTGACGTTGTGTTCCTTTTGTGCTTGTGTTGATTCCTTTTGGTCCTCCTTGTTTTGCTTTGCCGACATAATATTTCCTCGAGCTTGTCTAGCTCTTGATTTGCAATCTATGTGGCCTTCTTTGGAATCCACATATGCTGTTGTGTTTTCTCAGCTCTTATTAATGATTTTGGAAGCCACACACGAAGGAGTCTTGGTGATTCTGATTGCGGTTGTGAGTAGTGGTTATCTCTCCTTGTTTTCATTGAATGTCTGGTTTACTTCTGAGTTGAATCATTTAGTTTAGTCATTCGATCCTTCTGCATCCATTGTAGATGAGTATTCCATGGATATGATGCTCGAGTAGTAGACTTCCATGTAGATGTTTTTCCCTTGGTGTAGGTAATTTTAGGAGCATTGTCCTCACGTTCTCTCTTAGATTCATCTCTCATGGGAAAAAAAGGCACAACATCAAGTAACACGTTCATATTTGCAGGCAATTCTAGATTAGGGTGTTCTTTGGGTATGCTCTCGCTTGATTCATCTTCTATTTCCTTTTCTAGGGTGTCTTCCTCAAGCTTGATAACTTCATGAACATGAGAAGGTCTTTCTTCTAACAAGCTAAAGATTTCTTTATGTCCTATTTTGGCTGATATGTATCCTTGTGCTAGATGAATGCTCAATTCACTCTCGATAATCCAATCTTGCCCTAGGACCAGATTTTCAATTAGGTCTTTTTTCCTTGCATACCAAAACTCTTTGTCCATCGAAGAATTTTCTAGGTGGAGGGATATTAGGGCTTCTCCAACACATTGTAGGACTAGGCCTCCAATTCCGGTCATGCATGATTTAGTTGGGCTTATGGTTGTTTGAAGATGCGGGATTAACGTCATTCGTATGCAGCTTAAGGCTGCTCCAAAGTCGATCAGGGCATCTATCAATCGGTAGTCTGTGGTTCTGATCCCTAGGTTTAAATATGGTTGGGATATGTTAAGGTTCTTTTTGTTAGTTTTATGGACTTGTTAATTGGCCATGGGAATGGGTTCTTCTCCTTGTAGATATCATTCATCCCTTTGCCTTATCCACTCCTTTCATTTCTTGATACACTCTAGGGATTCTTGGCATGCTTCTTCTTTAATTCTCTCCTCTTCTTCTTTCTGATTTTGGGTTCCTATGAGTCGTGATAACATCTGATCCATCAATGGCTCCATATATCGTTTTACTCGGAAACCACTTATGTAGTTAGGAAGTATATCTCCATCTAATGTGGCTAGATTCACTACTCTACTAGTTGAGATCCTATTCATCAGTAAGGGTTCATATCCGTGTTTTTGAAGTTTCTTCGCATGTTGCTTCAATGTATACACTAGGACTAAATCTCCTTCTGTCAAGCCTTTATCTTTGATGTGTGCATCATAATACGTTTTTTGTCTCCTTTTAGAGGCACAAATTCTCGTAACTGCCTGTAATCTTGTTTCGTGTAACTTCTCAATCTGCGTAGATGGCTCATGTCCTGTCCACTCATATTGTTGTGCTACTTGTAAAGTAGGTACCAAGAAATTGATTGGCAGGATCACATTTTGTCCATACACTAGGTTAAAAGGAGTAGTTCCAATGGCTGTCTTGTAAGCCACATGAAAGGCCCAAATTGCATGATGCAATTGTTTGTCCAAATCTGACCTTCCACTATTGGCTATCTTTGTCAACATTGTACACAACACTTTATTGGAGTTTTTTGCTTGACCATTGGCTTGAGGGTGATAAGGGGCTGACTTTTTATGAATCACTAGGAATTCATTCATCAAGGACTCTATTACTATGTTAACGAAGTGCGTTCCTCAATCACCTACTATCTCTATAGGTAGTCTAAAGCGGGTAAAGATGTGCTCAAAGAGAAACTTGGTTGTGGTCTAAGCATCGTTTTTTCTAGTTGCTTTTGCTAGTTAGATAATTTGTTGCCACTATTATGTACTTAGCGTGTGATCCTTTGGCTGGTGGTGGGTTAATTACTCCTATGAAATCAATACCCCATTTGGGAAAGGCTCTCGCACAAACCATGGGTCTTAGAGGCATGTCATCCCGTCTAGCAGGGTACTTAGCTCTTTCGCATACCTCACAACTTCGTGCATAGGTGTCGGCATCCATGTGTAGAGTTGGCCACCACAGGCCTGCAAAGAGAATCATTTTTACAATTATTTCTGTTGAAAAATCTCCACCTACAGCACCTGCATGTGCCATTTCTAATACGGTTAAGTACTCCCCTTCATGCACACATAGTCTTAGCTGATTTTCTTTTCCTCTTTTGAATAATTCCTTCCCCAATATAGCATATTCCTTACTTATTTCTTCTAGGGATCGCTTCCTAGCTAGACTGGTTCCTTCCTCATGCTCTCATGTCTTTAAGAATTTCACCAATGTCCTACTCTAGCCTGGTGCTATTGTAGAGAAGGGTAATAATGTATGGTCTTTCGGGGTAGTTCCTTGACATTCCGTGCAACTACCAACATACTCATGAACATCCTTAGGCATATCAGGCCAATAGACTCCTAATCCTTTTAATTCCCTTAGAGTTCCATGGGTTTCGTTGTGCATTCTCCATCTCTTTCTATGAGGTTGCTCAATCAAGGTCTTTTGTTAGTCTTCTTCTACACATCTTGACAATACACCATTAGGTTCTTTATGGTACACACTTCCTGCTACGATGTGTAAGTTACACGATTGCAGAATTCCCTTCCTAATCTCCTTGTTAATTGGGTGTTGTGGTGTGAGTATTGAAATTAAATTCTCTGCCCACTTAGGACATACTTCCAAATTGAATAGGTAAGTGTCTGGTAAATCATCTGCTACTCCATTAGGTGGTTCTCCATGTCTTAACCTAGATAGATGATCATCTCTTACGTGGGTATTTCCCTTTTTTACTATCACTTTGAAGTCGAACTCCATTAGTAATAGAAACCATCTTATTGGCCTTCCCGTGTGATAGGGCTTATTGACTAAGTACAATAAGGCCTGATGATCTATGAAGAACTTGAACTTGTTGGCTAGAAGGTAGTGTCTAAATTTCTTCACTACGTACACCATTCCTAAGCCTTCTCGTTCCATAGTTCTATAGTTTCTTTCATCTTGATTCACTTGTCTGCTCGCATAGGCAATAGGGCGGTCCAATTTTCCTTCATCTGTAGGTTGAGCTAGAATGCATCCTATTGCGTGGTTGGAGGCATCTACATGGATATGAAAAGTCTTGTTCCAATTGCGTGTTTTCAAAATAGGTGTTGTGCTAAGTCATTTTTTTACTTCATTAAACGCTTTCTTGCATTCGTCCGTCCATGTGAATTGGGTTAATAATCCATAGAGTGGCTTGGCAATGATGGTGTACATGTGAATAAATCTATGATAGTATCCACAATGACCCATAAATGCTTGTACTTCCCTCGCATTTTTCGATCTTGAAAGCTCTAGGATTACTTTAAATTTATCTTTGTCAGTAGAGATTCCATTCCTAGGTACAATGTGTCCTAGGAGTTTTCCTTGTCTCACCATAAAGACGCATTTCTCAAGATTCAAGCACACTCTATATTGTCAACACTTTTCAAATATCCATCGCAACTCCAAAATATGCTCCTGTCTCCGAGCTGAGCATGTGCATAAGTTGTCTACAAATACTTCCATACTCTTTCTTAGGAATTCATTGAAGAAGTGACACATCAGCCTTTGGAAAGTAGTAGGGGCATTTGTGAGTCCAAAAGGCATAACCCTAAAAGTGTAGACTCCCCATTGAGTTGCGAATGCGGTCTTATGTTGGTTCTCAGTAGCAATAGCTACTTGGTTGTATCCAGAGAATCCATTCAGGAAGCTATAGACTTCCTTACCTACAACTCTCTCCAAGAGATAATCACTGATAGGTAATGGGTAGCTATCAGAGATCGTAGCTGCGTTTACTTCTTTAGGTCAGTACACACTCTTAATTTCCCATTCTTTTTGGGTACGACCACGAATGATGACACCCATTTGATGTGTTCTATCTCGTAGATGAATCCAGATGCTAATAGCTTGTCTATCGCCTCCTTAGTTTTTGTTGATTGAATAGACATCAATATAAGTGTAAGGGCGTTGCATCGATGGTTTTGCATCAGGTGTCATTGGTATTTGATGAGAACAAACGGATGGTTCTACAACCATTGAGGTCCTTCTAGGTCCATGCAAACACATCGTGCTACTATGGAATCAGTCTTATTAATTCTTCTCCCTCCTCATGTGACACATCTTTTCATATGTTCGTGCATCTTTCTTCCCCATCTTCCGTAGTCACTATTACTTTCTTCGTTTGTTCCTTTTTGTCATATGCTTCTCCTTCCCTTGCCTCTCTCTTAGACATCTGAATCACTATATTCCTCTCCTCTACGTCATATCTTTTGAAGTGTTGTGGGACTTCAAATAGGTCTCGGGTTGATTCAGCATTATCTAACGTTTCCTCATGGTTTGATCTCATTTGAACTGCTTCTATTGCTAACACCTTGGGTGTTCCTTCTTTGTTATCGGCTTGGATTGCTTCTAAATACCGTTCCTCTGAATCAAACTTTGGTTCCATCTCTATGCTTTCATACTCTTCCTTCCATTCCTTTTCTAACACTTCTCTAGAGTTTACCTCCTGAAGGACTACCATATAAAAGCTTACATCATAACATTCTTCGTCCATGCATCCATTCATGGTTAATACCTCTTCATTTATGCATACATCCAAGGTGGCTAGAATCCCATCCACCCATGTGGTTCGATTGCTTCATCAGGGAAAACTTGGGGCATATACATAGGATCCTCTAGGGGTCGGTAATTTTGAGTCTGATAGGCCATATTTGAGTTTTTTTCTCTTCTCTCTTTGATTCCTTACACATCCATAATTGGGCATCTTCGTGCATCCATTTGATGGAGAGTGTTAATCTCCAAAAGAACAACCTACTCTTGAACTTAGAACACCTCTATATCAAGAGTAAGTCAAAACCTTCACCAATTTAAGAGATCAATGACCAAATATCAAATTCTTGAACAAACTGTGAAGAAGGAAATTACTCAGAAAGTCTGCTGCATATATCTTTCTCATTGACTGAGTAAATGTGTAAAGTTTTTTATGAAACGTTGCACAAGGTGTCGCCTAAAGATTGCGCACCTCCTCCAAGTCAAATCACTCCAAAAGATTCAGTAGATCTTGAGAAATCTACTTCACAAGTTACCTATGTCTAAATCTGCATTTCTGAGAAGTCGATTTGGACACCCCTAACTTCTTAGCTTTAGTTCTCACAATATCGAACCCGTTTTATCAAATCCTTTTGGCTGTAGATAGCTTATCTCTCAACTTAGATTTTGAGCTATCATATGTGTAAAACTTTACACTGTGCACTGAGCACTACTCATTTCATTGAACTCAAAATCTGCGCCTGTTTCAGGAGACTGTGAACATTCTTTACATATGAATGTTCCTACACACAATTCTCTTAGCCTGATCACAATTGGAAGCTAAAACTTTATACAGAGATCTATCAACTCGAGACTTAGACTTGTACAAAAGCATTCCACAAAAGCTTTACCACAGAAGGAGAAGACACGAAAAACTTCGGGCGCAACTTTTCTTCTATTCCTCAAAAAATCAGAATTGAGTTGTGAGAGAGACTTCTTCTCATTCTATGAACTCTAATGAGTCTTACAACTTACAAATGCACTATTCTCATACTCTCCTATTGTCTCCTCTCTTGCCCCGACATTTTTCCAAAGTATTTATAGGCAAATATGTACAAGTTTATGACTATTCAAAAGTCTAAGTGATCTATGTCTTCACTAATGTACATATGTGTACATATCATTCATCTTGTGAATGTAACCACCTTCTTTGCTTCAAGACTTGATCTTATCTCCATCTTTTGTCTTCCAAACTTCAATTGGTGATTGGTCTGCACCAACAGCTCCCCCTCAATCATCAATTGAGGTTTCTCTTATCTTCTTTATGCCTGCCATGTCTTTAAACTTCTGTAACTTTGGTCCATCCAAGCTCTTTGTAAGCATATCAGCTATCTGATCTTTTGTTGAAGTATGTATGACTTCAATCTCTTTATCCATCACCTTCTCTCTTAGAAAGTGATACTGTATCTCAATGTGTTTGGTCCTGGCATGAAAAACAGGATTAGCAGCTAGATATAATGAACTCATGTTATCACCATAAATGATAGGTATGCTCTGTATAGTATCAAAACTCTTCATGAGAGTCTTAAGCCATATCACTTCTTTTGCAGCTTCAACCGTGCCTTTGTACTCTGCTTCTGTAGATGACAAAGCAACTGTATGTTGCTTCTTTGAGCACCAGGAGATTAGCTTATCTCCCACATAACACATGTATCCATAGGTTGACCTTCTATCATCTGGATTACCTGCCCAATCTGCATCACTATGTATTTTGATATTTGTATCTGATGTAAAACCATAATACAAACCTTCCTTGAGTGTACCCTTAATATACCTCAACACTCTTTGACCTGCAATCCAATGCTCTTTCCCAGGACAATGCATAAATTGAGACAAAACCCCAACTGCATAGGATAAATCAGGTCTAGTTAATGTAGCATAGATAAGACTACCAACCAAACTCTGATATTGCTTCATGTCCTTGAACTCTTCACCTCCAAATTTGCTTAATTTGTGATTCACCTCCATTGGAATAGGTGCTACCCTGCAATCATCCATTTTATTATACAAGTTTTGAGAGTTTAATTGTGATGGAGAGTGTTAATCTCCAAAAGAACAAGCTACTCTTGAAGTTAGAGCACCTCTATATCAAGAGTAACTCAAAACCTTCACCAATTTGGAGGATCAATACTCAATTATCAAAATTTTGAACAAAACTGTGAAGAAGGTGACTACACAGAAAGTTTGCTGCACATAACTCACTCATTGACTTATCAAATGTGTAAAGTTTCTGATACAACTTTGCACAAGGTGTCGCCTATGGTTTTTGCACCTCCTCCAAGTTAAATCATTCCAAAAGACTCAGCAGATCTTGAGAAATGATCTTAACAAGTCACCTATGTCTAAAATTGTAATTGTTTACAATCGACTTTGACACCTGTAACTTCTAAGGCTTGGTTCTCTCAAACTAGAACCCACTTATGCAAATGCTTTTAGCCATAGATGGCTTACCTTCCAACTTAGATTTTGACTCCTCATTTGTGCAAAACTTTACACTCTGCACTGAGAAATGATCAATTCCTTGACCATCGAGATTGCGGCTGTTTCATAAAACACTCACCACTTATTCACATATGAATGTTGCTACTCATAATTATCATAGCTTGTTTACAATTAGGCTCTCAAACTTTAACCATAGTCTCATTAACTATGGAGTTAGACATCTACAAAAGGATTCTTAAAATGATTGAACACAAAAGGAGAACTCTTAGAAATATCGGGCGCAATTTTTCTTCATTTCTCGAAAAACTTTACATCTGGATGAGAGAGCTATTCTACACACCTCACAAGTGTCTAATGACTTCTAATTCTCTTCAATTCTTGTTCTCACACATTCTCTCATATTTGACCTGACATTTTTTCCTTGTATATATAGGCAAATATTTACAAGCTCATGACCATACAAAAGTATAAGTGAGCTAACTCTAAATTAATGTACATATGTATACACATTTTCATTCTCTGAACATGTACTTTCTTTGTGCTTCATATCTGGATCTTTTCTTCAGTCCTTGAGTTTAAACCTTCATCAAAACTTCAATTGTTGATTGCCCTACACCAACAACTCCCCCTCAATCATCAATTGAGGTTTTCACTATCTTCTTTATACCTGCCATATCTTTGAATCTCTGTAGCTTTGGTCCATCCAAGCTTTTGGTTAGCATATCAGCTACCTGATCTTTTGTTGAAGTATGTATTACTTCAATCTCCTTATCCATCACCTTCTCTCTTAGAAAGTGATACTGAATCTCAATATGTTTAGTCCTGGCATGAAAAACAGGATTAGCAGCTAAATACAATGAACTCATGTTATCTCCATGAATAGTGGGTGTACTCTGGATGATGTCAAAACTCTTCATAAGAGTCTTAAGCCATATCACTTCCTTTGTAGCTTCAACCATACCTTTGTACTCAGCCTCTGTAGATGATAAAGCAACTGCGTGTTGCTTCTTTGAACACCATGAAATTAACTTATCTCCCACATAACACAAGTATCCATAAGTTGATCTCCTATCATCAGGATTACCTGCCCAATCTGTATCACTATAAATCTTGATGTTTGTATCTGATGTAAAACCATAATACAAACCCTCTTTGAGTGTACCTGTAATGTACCTCAACATTCTTTGTCCTGCAATCCAATGTTCTTTCCTAGGACAATGCATGAATTGAGATAATACTCCAACTGCATATGACAAATCATGCCTAGTTAATGTAGCATAGATCAGACTACCAACCAAACTTTGATATAGCTTCATGTCCTTGAACTCTTCTCCTCCATATCTGCTCAATTTGTGATTTACCTCCATTGGAGTAGGTGCTTCCCTGCAATCATTCATCTTAAACTTGATCAACAAGTTTTTCAAATACCTTTCTTGAGTTACATACACCCCATGTTGAGTGTAAGAGATCTCTATGCCCAAGAAATATGACAAGTCTCCCAAGTCACTAATCTTGAACTCTTTCTCCATTTGCTTCTTTAGGCTTTGAATGCCTTTCTCATCTGTACCTGTAAGAATTATATCATCAACATATATGCACATGTAAACAAACCCATCATCACTTGCTTTAACAAGCAAGCTACTATCTGCTTTAGATACTTGAAAACCAAGTTCCTTCAAGAACTTCACAAGTCTATAACTCCATGCCCTTGGGGCCTGCTTCAAACCATACAAAGCTCTCTTGAGCTTACATACATACTCTGGATACCTTTCATCTCTGAATCCTTGTGGTTGCTCCATGAAAACATCATCTGAAATATAACCATTTAGAAAAGCATTCTTCACATCTAGTTGACATAATTTCCAACCTTTACATGGAGTAATAGCTATGAGTGTCTTGATGGTTTTCATCTTTGCCACAGGACTATAGGTCTCATCATAATCTATACCATATGTCTGAGAAAACCCTTTCACAACAAGTCTAGCTTTATACCTAGACACACTTCCATCTACAAACCTCTTTGTCTTGTAAACCCATTTGCATCCAATGATCTTCTGACTATTTGGTTTAGGAACCAAATCCCATGTCTAATTCTCCATTAATGCATCATACTCTTCCTGCATAGCCTTCTCCCAATTTTCCTTACCTTTTGCCTCTTCATATGTAGAAGGGTTTTCATCTGCCTTTATCATATAAGCATAATCCTTGGTAGTCAATAAAGAAAGTGTCATAACTATACCTTGTAGGTTGCCATTTATGTCTTGTTGACCTTCTAAGCTCTCCACTCCTTGAGGTTTCTGGTTCATCACATTCTAGATCAAACCTTGGCACTTCTTCAACTTCAACCTGTACTTCATTGTTCTCCTCTTCATCAAATATCTGAACCTTTGATTTACCTTTCTTTTGATTCACAATTTCTTCATCACCTGCATGAACATTAAGTGTACCTACATACCAAGTACCGTGCTCATCAAATGTAACATCCTAAGACACAAGGAATTGTTTTGTGGATGGACTCCACAACCTATATCCCATCTTCTTATCATCATATCCAATGAACACATATTTTTTAGCTTTAGGTTCCAATTTATGCCTCAATTGAGATGGCACATATGCATATGCCAAACATCCAAATACTTTGCAATGATCTAGTGTACGTCTCTTACCCCACCATGCCTCATATGGTGTCATACCCTGCAAAGCTTTACATGGTAATCTATTAACCAAATATGTTGCTGTATTTATAGCCTCAGCCCACAAGTAATTTGGGCAATTTTTCTCCTTCATCATAGATCTTGCAAACTCAACAAGAGTTCTATTCCTCCTTTCTGCTACACCATTTTGTTGAGGAGAGTACCTGCAAGTAATTTCCCTTTTTATACCTGCATTCCACAAGTAATCACTGAACTCATTAGAGAAATACTCTCCCCCTCCATCTGACCTTAGTCTCTTCAACTTTTGACCTGTAATTCTCTCTGCATACACATGATAATGTTTGAATGTATTGAATACCTCTGACTTATCTTTAATCACATAGATAGTGATCCATCTGGTAGCATCATCAACATAAATCACATAATACCTTGAACCATTGATACTGAAATCCTTTTATGGTCCCCACACATCTGTGTGTACCAACTCAAGCTTCTCTGAATACATAAAACCATGCTTGGAATAAGATTACTTATGAGCCTTACCTAATTGACATGCCTGACATGTGTATGTCATATGTTGACCTGCAACATTAGGCAATCAAAGCATTGAACCATTATTAACCATATCTTTAATACCTCTTTCATTAAAATGTCCAAGCCTTTTGTGCCAAAGATCTAACTCTGAAATCTTATGTCCTCCATAAGTGTACAAGGCATGACCAATGTTACCTTGAATCTTCAATGTGAAGAGTCTTCCTTCTTTCTTCCCTGAAACAATTTGTTTATACCCATTGCTAGGGTCTTCCACAAAAACTCCTTCATTAGTGAACCTAACTTCATAAACTTTTTCAACAATTTGTCCTACACTTATCAGATTCTTTGGAATTGTAACCTTACTCAAGAGAGTACCTCCATCCTTGACCTTCACTGATCCAATTGACTTCACATTGTGCTTTGTATTGTCACCTGTTTGAACTACATGATTAGTTACCTTACTCTCCAAATCAGTCATCAAAGCTATGTTGCCACTCAGGTAATTGCTACACCCTAAGTCAATGTAGAAGACTCTTTGGTCTTCACTTTGCCTTTCACAAGTTGCATTCATTATCAATGTTGAATCCTCCTTCTGATCTGAAGCATAATTGTAGTAGGTATTGTTGTATTGCTGACTTTGGAATCCTCTACCTGCATTTCTTCCAAAGTAGCCTCTACTACCTCTACCTCTAAAATTACCTCTTTGATTTCTGCCACCTCTTCCTCTTGAATTAAAGTTCTGATTATATCCACCATTATTGTGAGTATTATGCCAACAATCATCAGCTAAATGATTTGACTTACCACAAATCCAACAAGCTTTGACTCCATCTTTATTACTTCTGCCTCTTCCTCTACCTTTGCCATCTCCTCTTCCTCTTAGGAAGTTAGCCTGGCTAGTTGTACCTTCATCTTCATTTGATTGTTGCTTCCCTTTGCTATTCTTCTTCTTATCCTTTGAATACATTACTTGACCTGCACTTTTATCACCATCACCTTTGACATCCTGCTCAAAGGTTAACATGTGTCCTAGCAACTGATTTAAATCAGGAGTAAAATGATCTAGTGATAATTCAGTAGACAAAATGAATGGCTTCCATTTGTCATCACCTCTCAAACCTGTAAGGATTTGCCTTACCAATTTATCCTCCTCAATATCTTCATCAACTGCTCCTAATGCATTTGCAATGTCCTTCATTCTTGTTACATAATCTGAGATGGATTGAGAGGCCTTCTTCTTGAATGTAGTAAATTCTGCCCGCAAGGAAGCCTTCCTTGACTTTGTGGTGTTTTGGAAATGCTCCTCCAAAGCATTCCATATATCACTTGCACTTTCAAGACCTCTAATGTGAGGTAGCAAGTAGTCATTAACTGCCATATAGATAATGCTCCTGGCTTGAGCATCTCTCTTCATCCAAGTCTTCAAATCTAATAGTTCCTCCCTAGTTGGAACACTAGGATCTCTAAACTGAGGCTTTTCTTCTTCATCTGTAATATAACCTATCAAGTCTTTGCTCATAAGATGAGCTTCCATCCTCATTGACCATGCTGGATAGTTCTCTCTATCTAGTTTCTCTATCTAAAGAGAATCTCCCATCCTTTCTTCACCTGTGTATTAAATCCTTCTAGCTTTATGAGGAATAAGGTTACACTTACTTTGAATGAAGTTCCTCTTGTCTTCCTTGATGTCTTCTGGCCTCCTTGATGAAGTTACTTTCACCTTTTGAATCTTCAAATGTTGAATTCTTTATGACTGCAGCAGTCGGGGTCCTCCTTTCTTCAATTTTGATACTTCTTGCTCTGATACCACTGATAGAGAGTGTTAATCTCCAAAAGAACAAGCTACTCTTGAAGTTAGAGTACCTCTATATCAAGAGTAACTCAAAATCTTCACCAATTTGGAGGATCAATACTCAATTATCAAAATTTTGAACAAAAATGTGAAGAAGGTGACTACACAGAAAGTCTGTTGCACAAAACTCACTCATTGACTTATCAAATGTGTAAAGGTTTTGATAAAACTTTGCACAAGGTGTCATCTATAGTTTGCACCCCTCCTCCAAGTTAAATAATTCCAAAAGACTCAGTAGATCTTGAGAAATGATCTTAACAAGTCACCTATGTCTAAAACTATAGTTCTTTACAGTCGACTTTGACACCTGTAACTTCTAAAGCTTGGTTCTCTCAAACTAGAACCCGTTTATGCATATGCTTTTAGAGATAGATGGCTTACCTTCCAACTTAGATTTTGACTCCTCATTTGTCCAGTACTTTACACTGTGCACTGAGAAATGATCAATTCTTTGACCATCGAGATTGCGCCTGTTTCAGAAAACACTCACCACTTCTTCACATATGAATGTTCCTACTCATAATTCTCATAGAGTGTTTACAATTAGGCTCTAAAACTTTAACCATAGACTCATTTAGCTATGGAATTAGACATCTAAAAGGATTCTTGAAATGATCAAACACAGAAGGAGAACTCTCAGAAATATCGAGCGCAATGTTTCTTCATTTCTGGAAAAACTTTACATCTAGATGAGAGAGCTATTCTACACACTTCACAAGTGTCTAATGACTTCTAATTCTCTTCAATTCTTGTTCTCACACATTCTCTCATATTTTCCCCGACATTTTTTCCTTGTATATATAGGCAAATATTTACAAGCTCATGACCATACAAAAGTATAAGTGAACTAACTCTAAATTAATGTACATATGTATACACATCTTCATTCTCTGAACATGTACTTTTCTTCATGCTTCATATCTGGATCTTTTCTTCACTCCTTGAGTTTAAACCTTCATCAAAACTTCAATTGTTGATTGCCGTGCACCAACAAATTGTAATCATGCTGAGAGAATTTTAAGTAGGAACATTTACATGTGTAAATGTGAAGAACTGAAGACAGGTATAGACACAATCTCAGTGGTCAATGTTTTGATCAGAGCTCCCTCTGCAGTGTAAAGTCTTGAGCAAATAGGCACTAATTCTTTAAGTTGAGAGGTAAGATACTTATGGCTAAAATAATTTGAATAAACGGGTTCTAGTTTGAGAGAACCATGCATTAGAAGTTGTAGGTATCAAACTGGACTGCTCAGAAGAAGAGTTTCAGATATAGGTGCATTGTTTGGATGAAATCTCAAAATCTACTAACCCTTTTGAAGAGTTTTAACTTGGACAAGGTGTGCAACCTTTAGAGACACTTTATATAAAGTTTTATTAGAAGCTTTACACATTTGATCAGTCAATAAGTGGATTAAGTGAAGTATACTTTTCTGTGTGTTGAGTTTGTTCACACTTAGTTCAAATCTTGATGATTTGGCATTGATCTTCCAAAATTGGTTGAGGTTTTGAATTGCTCCTGATATAGAGGTGCTCTAACATCAAGGATAGCATATTCTTTTGGAGATTAACACTCTCCATTAGTGGTATCAGAGTAGGAATCATCAAAATTGAAGAAAGGATGACCTCGACTGTTGCAGTTATATAGAAATCAACCTTTGAAGATTCAAAAGGTGAAAATTAGAAGTGAAAGCTAGAGAAGGAGGCCTGAAGCTATCAAGAAGATCAAAAGGAACTTCATTCAAAGTAAAAGTACATTTATTATTCACAAAGCTTGAAGAATTTATTACAAAGGTGAAGAAAAGATGGGAGATTCTCTTCAGATAGAGAAATTGGATAGAGAAAACTATCGTGCTTGGTCTATGAGGATGGAAGCTCATCTTATGAGCAAAGGTTTGATAGAATACATCACATGTGAAGAAGAGAAACCAGAATTTAGGGATCCTAGTGTTCCAACTAGGGAAGAGCTCTCAGATTTGAAGACATGGATGAAGAAGGATGCTCAAGCAAGGAGCATTATCTACATGGGAGTCAATGATTACTTGCTACCTCATATTAGAGGACTTGAAAGTGAAAGTGACATATGGAATGCTTTGGAGGAGCATTTCCAAAACATGACAAAGTCAAGGAAGGCATCTTTATGGGAAGAATTCACCACATTCAAAAAGAAAGCTTCTCAATCTATTTCTAATTATGTAGCAAGGATGAAGGACATTGCAGATGCATTAGGAGCAATTGATGAAGATATTGAAGAGGATAAATTGGTAAGACAAATTCTTGGAGGTTTGAGAGGAGATGATAAGTGAAAGCCATTCATTCTATCCACTGAGTTGTCACTAGATCATTTCACTCCTGATTTGAATTAGTTGCTAGGACATATGCTAACCTTGGAGCAGGATATCAAAGGTGATGTTGATAAAAGTACAGGTCAAGCAATGTATTCAAAGGACAAGAAGAAGTTTAACAAAGGCAAGCAACAATTGAATGAAGATGAAGGTACCACTAGCCAAGCCAACTTCCTAAAAGGAAGAGGAGGTGGCAAAAGTAGAGGAAGTGGTAGAAGCAATAAAGATGGTGTCAAAGCTTGCTGGATTTGTGGTAAAACTAATCATTTAGTGGCAGTTATCTATGTGTACATAGTCATCCGTGGGTGTAAGATAAAAAAGAGGAGTTCAAACGATGGGCCATAGGTAATGTACTCAACATTTAATTGAGAGGAATAAACTACATATAAAGTTAATGGGATTGTACTTTCAATGCCAAAGATAAGAAAGGACTACTGAGCACGCGTGGCATATTCAGAAGACACTTTGACATGTCTGTGCATGACAACATATGTATGCAAAAAAGAAAACTCTGAAGTATGTGATGCACTTCATTTTGGAGAGAACACGATAGAAAACATGCGTGCAAATATCCCACATAGACAGTATAATCAGAGAAAAAGGGCAATAAGTACGCGAGCTTCCAGGCGCTTGTTCTCATTCGAAGAAGAGAAGAAGTCGTGAGCAAGCGCTTATCGACTTTCTTCATTGAGTTTGCCTGGCCGGCCGTCCGTTGAGTACGACTACCTTGATGGGTGTGACTACTTCTACTCCATGAGGGGAGGTTTACATGGCGCCCGCCTTTTGCATTCAAGGCGCACACGCGTGAGCTCATAACTCGAAGCAAAAGTACATCTGCTAGCCTAAAATGACAGAGAAGACACTCGCGTGAATTTGAAAATGATAGAGAAGACACTGCATGGATTCAAAATGTACAACCTAGCTCTAAGTACCAATGTTGTAAAATCTACACAACAAGACTAAGGACAATCCAAAATAACTAGCCTAGCCCACAAGGGGTGAGAGATGCATGTATCCACCCAACCAACTCCACCCATATATACCTCAAGGCCAAGGGGGAAAATGTGAGGAGAGCTTGCCAAGTGTCCTCTCCACATGGATTCTAATCCAATGCCTTCTAACCTTGGAAATCACATGGCCTTCACATGGATTCTTAAAAGAACTTCTCGCAAGCTTGTACGTACAAGTCTCAAGGCTTGAGAGGCCTCCCTAAGGGTTAAATACCATAACCTTAGGAAATATCAATCCTAAGGGTCAAAACCCTTCAATTGGGAGTAAATAAATCCAAATAATTCAAGGGTTCAAACCACACTCTTGGAGACACTTTCCCAAGGGTTTCCCAATAGAATCCAAGGGTTCTCCAAATGGTTTTGGACCCTCAAAACCCATGTCTTTGGCCACTTTGACGCATAGTTATACAACAATTCTCTATGTACCCACTATCACTAAAAATCTAATAAGTGTAGGCCAAATAGTTGAAAAAGGCTTGCAAGTTAGGTTCACCTAGCATGGAGCTTTTGTGGAAGATCCATGTCAAGGCTTTAAGAAGATAGCCAGAGGTGAGAAGCATGGTTGGATCTTTACTTTTGAAGTAGGAGAAACCAGGAACATAGCTCTATTCACTTTTGGGTCTCAAACCCTAAGTGAGCTTGAAGTGTGGCATAAGAGACTCGCTCATGTGAATGAAAGAACCTTGAAGGGTATATGCAATGATGAAAGCGTTCTAGGACTGCCAAACATATCAAAGCAACACATGATCAACAGGTGTGATGCATGTCAGATTGGGAAGGCACAAAGACAACCATTCAACCACAAAGGCTACATCCACAACAACTTATTCGACTTACTACATACAGATGTATGGGGACGAAGTCAAGAACCTTCATTGGCAGGATCAAGGTATGTCTCATTTATTGAAGACCATAGTAGATGGACTGTTCTTTCCTTTATCAAGAGCAAGAATGAAGTGTTTGATTGCTTCAAAAAGTATCTTGCACATTTGGAGTATCATACAGGTAGATCACTCAAGAAGCTCACATCTGATGGAGGGGGAGAATACTTCTCCAAAGAGTTTGATGAGTTCTTGCAAGGAGAATTTATCAAAAGAGAAGTGACTACCAGGTACTCTCCTCAACTAAATGGAATTGCAGAGAGGAGAAACAAGACAGTGGTTGGATCAGCCTGAACAATGCTTGAAGAGAAGAAGTTGCCACATTATCTATGGGTAGAAGCTATTTCAACTGCTGTGTACCTTGTCAATAGACTACCATCCAAATCACTTCAAGGTATGACTCTTTATGAAGCATGGCATGGAAGAAAACCTAGTCTTGGACATTGCAAGGTTTTTTGTTGTTTAGCTAATGTTCATGTACCATCTCAAATAAGAGGTAAGCTAGATGAAAGGGCAACAAAGGCAGTGTTTATAGGATATGATTCAACTCAGATGGGTTACAGGTTCTATAATCCTTCAACCAAGCAATTCACTACAAATAGAGATGTTGTGTTTGAAGAACACAGGTCTTGGTATGATGAAGACAAACAAAAGGTAACTATACCATATGATCTTGATTCTGATTCTCATCAATTAGGAAGCAAGCATGATACATAGGTCCAAGATCCAAGAAGTGATATAGGTGATGACCAAAATGAAAGGGAAAAGGATTACAAGCTATGGAAGTCAAGAGCCAAAGCAAAGATGCAAGAGGTTGGAGAATGCTCCAAACAAGCACCTAGAAGATCAATAAACGAGAAGAAACAACCAGAAAGGTATGGATATGATTCCACATTTGTTACAAAGCATTCAATCTACTTGGCAAAAGATTAAATTTTAGAGGAACCCTCAACCTATGAAGAGGCAAAGGGGAACCCTAATTGGGAAAAGGCCATGAAAGAAGAAACAGATGCATTGAAGGAGATGGACACTTGGGATTTGGTTCCAATGTCGTCGAATCAAAAGGTAATTGGTTGCAGATGGGTGTATAAAGTTAAAAGAAATTCAGATGGATCAGTTTGCAGGTGCAAGGCAAGAGTAGTTGCCAAAGGATGCTCTCAAATTCATGGTATAGACTATGAGGAAACATTCTCACCAGTTGCAAAGATGACTACAATCAAGACATTGATAAGTGTAGTTGCTGCAAGGAATTGGAAACTCCTCCAATTTGATGTGAAAAATGCATTCTTAAATGGTTGGATTAGTGAAGAGGTATACATGTCACAACCACCAGGTTTTGAAAACCCTAATCATCCATCTTATGTTTGCAGACTTAAGAACGCATTGTATGATTGAAACAAGCTCCTAGAGCTTGGAATTACAGGTTAGTTACATATCTTCAAGATCAAGGGTTCAAACCTAGTAGCTCATATCCTTCTCTACTCATAAAAAAGGATCACAATGAGGTTATATATCTATGTGTATATGTAGATGATATTATTGTGATAGGTGATGATCTAAATGGCATCCAAAGGATCAAGAGACACATGCAAGAGGAGTTCAAAATCAGTGACCTAGGTGAGCTCACATATTTCCTAGGTATGTAGGTGATATACAAAGATGAAGGAATGTATTTGACTCAAAGAAACTATATTCAGGATCTACTTCTCAAATTCAAAATGGAGAACACTAAACCTGTAGGTACACCTTTGGAGATGAATCATAAACTTAGTGTTTATGAAGGTGAGAAAATTGAAGACATTAAAGAGTATCAAATCTTGGTAGGTAGCTTGATATATGTTACTCATATAAGGGCAGACATCTCATATAGTGTCGGAGTGCTTAGTCAGTTCATGCACTCACCGAGAAGATCACACATGGATGCAACTAAGAGAGTACTTAAGTATCTCAAAGGTACAATCAACAAAGGTATATTCTATCCTTACTCTTCATATTTTGATATCAAAATCTATTCAAATGCAGATTGGGTAGGAGCTAAGGATGATAGAAGAAGTACTTTTGGTTACTTAGCATTTGCAGGTTCGAAGCTAGTATCATGGAGTTCCAAGAAGCAACCTACAGTTGCTTTATCCTCAATTGAAGCAGAGTATGGAGGTTTGACCATAACAAATCAAGAGGCAATATGGTTGAAAGTATTGTATACAGATTTGGGACTTGTAAGTTCCAAACCTCACATATTTGGAGATAATGTAAGTTCCATGCATCTAGCAGCAAACCCCATTTTCCATGCAAGAACCAAACAAATAGAGGTTCATTACCACTTCATCAGAGAGAAGCTCATGGCAAAGGAGATTGACATTTCCTTTGTTCCTACTGAAAAGCAAGTAGCAGATATGATGACAAAGGCACTTGATGGAATAAAGCTTTGTAGATTCAAAGCTATGGCAGGTATTCAACCTATCAGAGAATGAAGACTCAGGCATAGTTTAGCTCGAGGGGGAGTTGCTGGAACATCAAGATTACAATATGCTTGAGGTGGATTTGATCTACATCAAAGGCTATTGCGTCGAAAGAATATCCGTTGGAGAGTTCTTTTTTCTTATGCTCACTGATTGTATTCTTTTAAAAGATTTTTAATGGATCTTTTACCATTGTAAAAGCCTTGAACTTTACACATGTAAAAGTAGAAAGAGAGAGCCTAAATCCCACAAATTTGTGGTGTTTCAGTTGCATTCAATCAAGCAATTAATCAACTAAAAGTAGATCAAACTAGATCTTCTCTTTTCCTAGATTGTAGGAAAGTGAATTGATTCCCTCCAACAACCATTCCCACCTTCATTTGAATTCAAACTCCACTTTTAGAACTTTTGGAACACTTCTAGAGTCTATATAAAGACTTGAAATCACTTGTACAATACATGGAAGCAATATACATACACTTGTGACCATCATTGTCTTGTTCCTTCAATTCTCTGCATCATCTTCTTCCCCAACAATAATTGTGCAGAGGCTGTTGATCTCTCTACAGAGCTCCAAATTGAGTGAAACATGTCTCATAAGAAAGGTATTAGTGTCCAGTTTATGATTATAAATTTTCATAGCATTGTGTTAAGTAGACTTAGAGAAATTTGAGTTTTTTTATCTCGGGGTCAAGCTCTACATAT
>CM035417.1:193238648-193276148 GCA_020310875.1 Ceratopteris richardii | reverse complement strand
TGTTCTGAATTACGAATCTGAGCGAGGGCATGTATGATTCACAATTGATGTTAGCGATTCAGCGGCCATTCTTGATCCGTACTGTTCAACCATTCACATTCAAAATGCTACATTCGGTTTGGAGCGGTTTTTTTCTATTTTCTGCGCTTTTAAACAACAGCAAGCGAAGTGACACTATATGCTATGATATGAAGAAAATTGCATATTATATATTAGAAATTGTGCAAAATATTGTAGTGGTGAAGTCTTTTGCCGCTGGTGTTTGTGTATGAAACGAATTTTAGAGGATGTTTCTTAAGGCTCCCTATTAACGAATTTTTGGAGGATGTTTCTTAAGCCTTCCTATTGGACGGCTTTCTTTGAAGCCGAATATTTTGTCCACGTTCTGCCGCTGTGATAGTGTTCGAAACGATTTTTTCTTTAATACAGTAGTGAACTGACACTATGCTTATGATATGAAGAAAATTGCATAATATATATTAGAACGTGTAGAATATAGTAGTCGTTAGTTTTACTGCCTGGTGTTTCGCGGATTGTGGAGTTTCGAGTAGAATATAATAGTCGAGTTTATTACTGCTCGTGTTTCCCGGATTGTGGAGTTTTGAGCGAATTTTGGAGGACCTTTCTATTTAACGTTACCTTTTCTAACAAAAGAGTATCGCATTAACATAGTGTGAATTCCACGACTAGCCACGACAAAGTTTTAATCGCGTGCAGAAATGGGTTGAAATGAAGCTTTGGTGTTTTATGTTGATACGAAGTAAATGATGAGTCTATGGACTTTATTCTTACGCGGCTTGCGTTTTGGTGAGAAGAAATGCACATTACAATATTTCAGTTTTGATGTGAAATGTACAAATTATAATGTCATGTACATCTCGGGCAGTAGTATGATGTGAAGTACATCGTAGTGAAATCCTACGAGAGGTACATCGACCTCATCAATATCGTAGTGAAAAATGCTACGATAGGTAACGAAAGTAGGATTTATGGTCTCATTACGGTTGTGGGATGCTGAACATTGAACTTCAATCTTAAGCGATATTCTCGTGAAATCCTCTGGTTGCTCCATGTATACTTCATCTGCAATGTATCCATTTCAGAAATGCATTCTTCACATCTAATTGTGATAACTTCCATCCTTTACAAGCAGCAATAGCAATTAGGGATCTAATTGTAGACATCTTAGCAATTGGACTAAACGTTTCATCATAATCTATCCCATAAGTTTGGGCATAACCTTTAACCACAAGTCTAGCCTTGTATCTAGACACCTTTCCATCTGCGAATCTTTTTGTTTACACGATTACATCCAATGACCTGATTCTTTGGCCTTGGCACCAATTTCCATGTTTCATTTTCAAGTAGAGCATCATACTCTTCTTGCATTGCCTTCTTCCAATTCTGTTTACCTTTAGCTTCATATGTGGTTGGATCTTCTTTTGTCTTCACAATGTAAGCACAATCTTTTGTTGTTAAGAAAGATGTATCATAACTATACCTGATAGGTTCCTTCCTTTCTTTCAAAGATCTTTTGACCTCTGCACTCCTTGAAGTCTCAGCCACATTTGATTCTGGATCAAATTTTGGCCCATCTTCATCATTGCCCTGCAAATTACTTTTACGATCATCATCATCAATATCTTCATACACCCTTACTTTTGTCTTCCCTTTCCTTTGTATTTCTTCAACATATGCAAAGTCATTTTTTGACCCTGTATACCATGTGTCATCAATTGTGACATCTTTTGTAACAAGAAATTGCTTTGTGGATGGACTCCACAATCTGTAACCCATCTGTCTATCATCATACCCAATAAACACACTTTTTTGCTTTGAGTTCTAGCTTTTGTCTTAAGTGTGAAGGAACATGAGCATATGCTAAACATCCAAATACCTTACAATGATAAAGAGTAGGTTTTTTACCCCACCATGCTTCATAAGGTGTTTTTCCATCCAAAGCTTTACAAGGTAACCTATTCACAAGGATGTTGCAGTGTTGATAGCCTCTACCCATAAGTAATTTGGACAATTCTTCTCTTTCATCATTGCTCTTGCAAACTCTACAAGAGTTCTATTTCTTCTTTCTGCAACTCCTTTTTGTTGAGGGGAGTACCTGCTAGTTACTTCTCTTTTTATACTTGCATTCCACAAATAATCATCGAACTCTTTAGAAAAATACTCTCCCCCTCCATCTTATCTCAACCTCGATCTTTTGTCCTGTAATCCTTTCTGCATAAGCATGATAATGCTTGAATGTCTTGAACACTTCTGATTTGTCCTTGATTACATATAAAGTAATCCATCTGGTTGCATCATCAACAAACATCTCATAATATCTGGATCCATTTATGCTATAGTCCCTTGAAGGACCCCACACATTTGTATGAACCAACTCAAGCATATTTGAATACTTGTACCTTGATTTATTGTATGAACTTTTGTGTGCTTTACCTAATTGACAAGCTTCACACTTGTACACCATGTGTTGACCTTCAACATTTGGCAATAAGCACCACATCATTCTTTGACATTTCTTTTATAGCTCTCATTGAAATGACCTAGCCTTTTATGCCATAGGTCTAACTCAAGACATCTTTTGACTTCCATAAGTAAATAATGCATGTCCCGCATTAGCTTGGACCTTGAGAGTAAACAACCTTCCTTCCTTTTTACCTGCTGATATTTCTATATCCTTGATTTGGATCTTGCACATAAACGCCATCATTTGTGAATCTGACATCATATCCCTTCTCCATAATTTTTCCTACACGTATCAAGTTTTTAGGAATAGTAGGAACATAAAGTACCTTGCTTAAGAGTGTGCTTCCACTCTTTCTCTTCACTGATCCAATGCTTTCCACTTTATGCTTGGTGTTATCTCCTGTTTGAACTGTATGTCCATTCACCTTTGCTTCCATATCAGTCATCAATGATATATTGCCACTCAGATGATTGCTACATCCTGAGTCAATATAGAACACCCTTTGATCTTCTCCTACTGCTTCATGTGTGCATTCAAGATAGGAGTCATGTCATCCTTCTGATCTGATGCATAATTATAATAATTGTTGTTGTAGGACTGAGATTGAAAACTTCTTCCACCTTCTCTAGCATATGATGTCCTACCACCTCTTCCTCTGAAGTTGCCTCTTTGATTTCTGGCTCTACTTCTTTGATTGAAGCTCTGGTTATTACTTCCACCATTTTGATTGTTATTCTAACAATCATTTGCCAAATGATTTGTTCTGCCACATATCTAGCAAGCTTTAGTATTGTCTTTGTTCTTACCTCCTCTTCCTTTACCTCTGAAGTTCATCTTTCCTTTTGTGAAATTAGCTTGACTTGAAGTTCCTTCATCATCAATTGACTACTTCCCTTTGCCATTCTTTTTCTTGTCCTTGGAGTACATAGCTTGACTTGCACTCCTATCATTATCTCCCTTAATGTCTTGCTCAAAAGTTAGCATGTGTCCTAGCAATTGATTAAGATCAGGAGTAAAATGATCTAATGAAAATTCTATGGAAAATATGAAAGGCTTCCACTTCTCATCTCCTCTCAGACCTATAAGTATTTTTCTTACCAAATTATCCTCTTCAATGTCTTCATCTACTGCTCCCAAGCTATCTGCAATATCTTTCATTCTTGCCACATAATCAGATGATTTTTAACTTTTCTTCTTGAAAGTTGTAAACTCTGCCCATAATGAGGACTTCCTTGACTTGGTTGTGTTTTGGAAATGCTCTTCCAAAGCATTCCACACATCTGTTGCACTTTCTAATCCTCTAATGTGAGGTAGAAGATAATCATTTACAACCATGTAAATGATGCTCCTAGCTTGAGCATCCTTTCTCATCCAGTTTTTCAAATCTGCAAGTTCTTCCCTAGTTGGAACACTAGGATCTTCAAACTCAGGCTTTCTTCTTCTCGTGTAATGAATGCCATCAAATCTTTGTTCATGAGGTGTGCCTCCATCCTCATGGACCAAGCTGGATAGTTCTCCCTATCTAGCTTATCAATCTGCAAGCTTTCTCCCATCTTTGATCTTCTGTGTGTGCAATTACTAAGATTTATGATGATATAGTGTACCTTTGATATGAAGCTTTAATCCTTCTTGATCCTTTGAGCTCGTGCCTTGTACTTCTTCAGATTTTCCTCAAGCATTTAACCTTGTCCACCTTCAATTAGAAGAAACTTCAATATCTTCAATAGTCAGAACTTTTAATGCCTTTACTTCACTTGTATTGCACCTTTAGCTCTGATACCATTGTTGGAGACCTCTAATTCCAAAGGTTTGATCTATACTGATTTAAGAGCACCTCTATATCACTTATGGACCAAACTTTACACAAATGTTACCTTCATTTACCAATTCTTCAACTATCACCTCTCTGAGTGAGAATCTTCCTTCTTCAAGAAATCTGCTTCAAAGATTGACTTCATTACCTGCACATATCTTCAAATTTCTTCAAACTAATGATGTACATATATCCATGCTACCTTTGCACAATCATATCAACCATTAGTCCTTCAAAAGAATCATTAAAACTTTAATTTGATCCTTAAGATCAAAAGTATGTCAAAAACTGTCTTCCTGAACAAGCGACTTTGACATAACTTAGATTTTGAATGCTTACCTATCAAAAACTTTACATTGTACACTAAGATCCAAGCAAAACATTGACACAAAAAAGTGCGCGACTTTGAGAGATCTACCTGCAGACTTTACATACACATGTTCTTATTGATCATACTCACAGCATGAAAAGAATTAGACCATGCAACTTTGAACATAGCTTCATTAGCTTCTAGATTAGATGTGTACAAAAGATTTTCTAGATTAGCTTCTAGAAATCAAAGAAATACTCGTCGCTAATTTCTGAAGATGATTCTCTACACATCTAACTCATTGACACTTGGCTTCTAATGACTCTCACATGTATTGCTTTACATCATTGACTTATAAACGTATGTTTCTAGGCTTATCCCGAGTCTAATGCATTACTCCTTATCATCCTAAGGATCACCTATACTCATAGTACAAGAATTTCCACCTATAATGTGCATATATATACAAGCTACCATTCTGAAATCTCTTCACTTTCTCAAATAACTTCTTTCACTTCAATCTGACCATTGACTTGCTTCAAGCTCTTTGTAATCATCAATTTGTGGTTGCTTTGTTCCAACAAAATTCTCATGGAGTGAAGAAGCAGAAAAAGCTTCCAAACCTTGAAATTAGCATTCATCAGTGCTCCAATTCTAGTTCATCTTGATCCTACCAAGCCTTTCTTCCTAGAGATAGACACATCAGACTTTGCCTTAGGGGCCATTGTATTCCAACATGGAGATGATGGACATCTACATCCAGTTGCATATCACTCAAGGAAGTTCTCCCCTCTAGAGATTAATTATGAAATCCATGATAAAGAAGTACTTGCAATAGTGGATGCATTTGATACCTAGCATCATCATCTAGAAGGAGCAACTCATAAAGTTAGTGTATATAGATCATAAGAATTTGGAGTATTTTATGAAAACTCGCATCCTCAATAAAAGGAAATCTCAATGGATTAATGTTTTATCCAGGTTTGAATTTCTTATCACATAGTGTCTAGGATGCCAAAATTGTTAATCTCATGCCTTGTCATGGAGATCTTACCTTGCACCAAAGAAAAGCAAAGAGGCCTTTCATCAATAAGAGAGTGTATTAGTAAAGCTTGAATAGCTCGAATTAGTAGCTATTCAAGCCACCATGAAGATTCAACCTTGACTCATTTAATTCATGAGATTCTATCATATGATGAATTGTTTTGTAACGTCAAGTAGAAAGTTCAAGAAGGAAAATTTCAGGAAGTAAATGAGTTCTTAGAAAAGGATGGGTTACTATTCTCTAAGAACCTATTGTATGTCCCTCAAGGAAATCCCAAGATCCAAGTACTTCAACGATGTCATGACAACCTTGGAGCATGACATTTTGGAGTAAATAAAACAATAGAACTCATATCAAGAGGTTTTTGGTGGCCTCAATTATGGAAGGAGGTCAAAGAATACACCCGAACCTGTGATACTTGCGATAGATCTAAGGTACCATGACGTAAAACTCATGGGCTCTTGCAAACTTTACCTATTCCAGAAAGGCCATGGGCTTCATTAACTATGGATCTCATCACAGATCTAGCAAAGTCCGATAAGTACCGTACCGTTCTTGTTATAGAGGATAGATTCGCAAAGATGACACACTTCATTCCAACTACCAAGGCAATCATAGGTGCAGCCACTGCTAGACTTTTTCTTAGATGCATGTTTAGGCTTCATGGATTTCGTGATAATATTGTTAGTGATTGAGGTCGACAATTCATATTTAGCTTTTGGAACAGTCTTTGCAAGCTCCTTGGTGTTCAAGTTAAATTTTCTACAGCCAATCATCCACAAACTAATGGACAAATAGAACGGGTGAATCAAGTACTAGAATAGTATCACCATTGCACTATCAACTATCATCAAAATGATTGGTTCAAGATTTAATTACCTTTTGTAGAGTTTTCCTATAACATAAGTGTTCATATATCTACGAAGCATACTTCCTTCTTTGCAAATTACAGACAACATCCAAGGATAAATATACTAATTTCAAATCATGTCAAGAACCCAGTGGTCAGAGAAGAGGCCCAATACCTCATGGATATTCACAAAGAACTTGTGGATGAGATCTATAGAGCTCAATAACATTATAAGTACTATGCAAATCAGCATTGTGTTCGAAATCTATCCTATCAAATCGGAGATAAAGTGTGGTTAATTAGAAATAATTTGCAGACTTCAAGGCCTTATGCAAAGATAGACCATCAGAGATTTGGTCCATTCACCATCTTGGCCTAGATTAATTCAGTCACTTTCAATCTTCAATCACCAAGTACCATGAGAACACATCCAATTTTTCATGTTTCCATATTGGAACCATATCAGATTTCACCATTGAGGGAAGGAAGATGACTCTAGGTAGAATAGTTACATTACACATGTTGCAAGGTCAAGCTTTCACAACTTATTGAAAGGGCAAAGGAAAATGGAGCTCATCTACTAGTAAGCAAAAATTTGCAAATACTGCACAGTCGAAGAAGGAAGAAAAAGAGGAGAAGAAAACAGAAATGCTGAAACGGTTTTGCAAATATTGTAAGAGATATAGACATGTGATAAAGAATTGTAAAAAAACTAACTACAAAAGATGCAAAGAAGAATGTGATTGGAATGGGTGTTTTAGAGGCGTCTACACCTAAAATAGAGTTTGTTAACCTTGTGTAGAATGAAGACTGGGTGTTTATTATTGTTTGCATCCATGAACCATCTTCTCATGAGCAGTGTATGTTTGTAGTAGACCTAGATGTTTGGTAGTAGACTCACATGTTTGGTACCCTGATAGTGGGGCAACCAGAATTCACCTCCCAACAAATATTCTTTTGAATGATTCAACATGTGTAGTTCTAGATTCTCAGGTTATCTCAGATGGAAAGCTTTGGCATGCACAGTTTGGTCATTTGAATTTTGCTAGTTTGCTACACCGATAAAAATTTGAAATGGTGTCCTCTCTACCGAAGCTTGAGGCACCTTGTAAGCATGCTTGTGAAGGCTATATTTTGAGAAAAATGCAGCATTCTTCCTTCCAAAAAGATGGTTGGATTCGATCTACTCATAAATTGGAGATTACTCATAGTGATGTCTACCGTCCTATGCAGATACCTTCTTTTAGGTACTCTCTTTACTTTGTAACTTTTATTGATGATTTCTCTAGGCACGCATGTGTGTATCCATTGAAAGCAAAGTCCGATTGGTTTTATGTGCTTCAAATAGTTCTTGGTGAAAATGTATCTGCATGTCAATTGAACACCCTCTGTTTTCATCGAGGGGGGGATACATGTCTTCTGATTCTAATGCATTTCTAGCCGAGCATGGGATAAAAGATCAATGTATAGTGCCATATAGACCTTAACAAAATGGAAATTGAAAGAACAAGTCTGCCCAATAGTGGCAAGGTACAATCCAAACCATAGATGTTTGTGGGGGATTGTAAAGCGCTCCTATGCCGAAAACGCAAAATGTTGGAGGCATATTCTCAAAGGAGCGGTGAGTTGAGGAGTGATGGCTGAGATTGCCGACCATTTGTCCACATCACTTTGCTTCATAGCTTCTGGGATAAGGCGCTCTTTGTCCATGGGTGTATGATTACCATGCATCTTGAGCGGTCCTCATTAAGTCCAGAGATAAGGTAAAATTTTTGAATGGGGGGTCATTGACTAAGGAGGGTAGTACAAAGACTAGGTCCAACTCCTTTCGCTCTTTTTCTTTAATAGAAGCCACCAAATAATAACACCAATAAAAGTCGGGTTCAAGGAGTGATGCACTGAAGTAGTTTGCAAATCCTAGTCTCTACTAGATGGGTCTGAGTTCTTCACTATTCTGAAGGTCTTCAAACTCTTGTGAGAAGAATTGATAGCGCCACCACACATTTGCTCCATATGTCAGTTTGGCTTCATAGAAAAATTCTATTTCGATGAGTGGTCAGGCGAGCCCTTGGATCCAATGCGCCTTGCTGCTTACTTTTTCCATCTTTCGGGCAGGGTCTTCAATAGGCATGGGCCCTATGAAACCTTGGAATTCGCGTGGTATCTCTATTAACACGCTCTCAAATGGAAGAGATGCGAAGTCAATTACATGCCATTCGAGCGCTGCGCTAGTGGAACTTTCCACTTGCATGATGAAAGCTTCTGAATAAACCTAAGCTAGAGTGAAGAGGAAAACACATTAGTCATGGAAAATAATTAAGATCCCAAGAAGATGAGACATCCATTCCTTTCCACCACCAACATGCTTCCCGTGCAGTGTGCGTGGTTTTAATGATATGTACGGTGAATGTGAGAAGTGTGTGACTTGACTGTGAGTGGTAGTTGTGAAGAGATGGATAGGTATGTGCTTGAAGACGAAGAGGTGTTGCAAAATCCTTGATCTACACCAGCCAAATGAACTCCAAGAGTATATGGTGGGCCCTTTTAGCTTGCCAATGGATGTATTAGACACCCTATGTACCTTGGAAGATCACTCTCAAAAAGATAGATCAAAACAGATAAGTTGGAGTTAGCTCAGAGGTGAAGAACTTGCTATTTTGGTTCATACACCTATCAAGTGTTTTGCATAATTTTCTGAGCACAACAGCAATTAGCTTAATTCCTCTTGGGGAAGTCTAGTTAACTTAAAGAGCTAACTTTCAAGAGTAATCTCATAAAAAATAATGATTCACACGCTCAGAATGATGTTTAACAAGTGATGACATCATCTCGATTTTCATGGGCTGCTACAATAATGAGACCAGTGAGCAGAAAAATGAACATAACTCCAGATTTAAGAATGCAATGATTATGAAAATTTGTATGCTTATATGCTGAATCCAACAAGCTTTAAATCATTGAATTTGGGTAAGTAGACACGGAGAAACAGCTCTGACAAGATGAGTACAAAAGTCGGGTACCTGACAGAGAAGTGATAATGAACAAACAAGGTTGACTTCAACTGAACATAACTGAAGATTGCAATACCCAAATGAAATGAAAATTGGTAAGCATATAGTAGACTTATAGAGCTAACTTTACCAAGTTAAATCACTGAAAATGCTGCACCAAGCTCAGAGAAACTATCTCTGCAATTTGACTGAGAGAGCTGAGAGATATGGCAGTGAGTAGTACACTTCACAAGAACATGGAAATATGAACTCAAATGATCATGAAAATGAAAGTATATTGATTGTACAATACAATGGACTTACTGATACATATGTGTGCCTTGTAATCACACCTTGATATGGCATAAAGCTTAGCTCTTGGAGGTCTTCACATAACCACGACTAAGACTACCATGTATTTGTAGTTGATCTTGGGAGGCTAACTTCCCTCAATCACTCTCCAATCAATTAGTGATTGATTTGATTCTCTATCTACCTATCACGAATTTGTGGCTCATCTTTCCCTTTTTGATCAAGTGGACTCAACCACTTAAGATTCTTTCATTTTTACATTAAGTAGAGTCTTCAAAAGTTACAAGAGGTAGTTCACAAGTGAACTTTGCATAGTCTTTATTTTAAAGCTTCTTCTATGACTTTGTGGGACTCAAGCCAATACTTAGGCTTGTCATAGACTTGCTCCAACAGTAATGTGTGACGTGCATGGCTTCACAATTGAAGACTAATGAGCACTGCCTACAAAGTTAGTGTAGGTTACAAGGATGGTGGTGATATGAGTTTGTCAAGCTCGAGATGGGTGGATTGGTCAATAAGTGTTCAACTCCACCAAGTCGGCAGTGAGGATGGGCTTGGTTGAGAGTTTTCATGATGAGTGAAGTCTTGGGAATCCATTTCTGTACAACATGGGGGAGTAGAAGAGATGAAGTGGAATCTACAAAAGAGGGTGTGTAGGGTGTCCTATTACTCGTAGATCTTATGGCTGACTAAAGTTGAAGTATAAACTAGAAATTTCTTAGGTATCCAAATCTGGGGAGATTTGGACTGATCTATCACCAAAGTCTTGGGTGAAAGAACTTGGAGAAGCTTGTAGGAGGTAGAAAAGTGAGTTTCGAAGCAACAAAGTTTGGTCCAACCAACTGGCACAAGACCAACCCTTGAGCTTATGGAGACTCAAATAGACTCAAATGATGAGTGAAGTCTTGGGAATCCATTTTTGTACAACATGGGGGAGTAGAAGAGATGAAGTGGAATCTACAAAAGAGGGTGTGTAGGGTGTCCTATTACTCGTAGATCTTATGGCTGACTAAAGTTGAAGTATAAACTAGAAATTTCTTAGGTATCCAAATCTGGGGAGATTTGGAATGATCTATCACCAAAGTCTTGGGTGAAAAGAACTTGGAGAAGCTTGTAGGAGGTAGAAAAGTGAGTTTCGAAGCAACAAAGTTTGGTCCAACCAACTGGCACAAGACCAACCCTTGAGCTTATGGAGACTCAAATAGACCTTATATGCATGCGATAAGTGCAAATATATGCACTATGTACTTTGGAGCATCAAGGAGAAGAAATCGATACAAAACAGATAGGTTCACGCGTCGACTAGCTCCAAAAACTTACTATCTATGGAAGAGACAATGAACTTCAAATGCGAGTGATTACAATTAGAAAAAATCCTTTTACGGGCATGATACATATAGGGTTCAGTGTATATAATGCACAAAAGTATAAGGAATAAGAAAAATATGTTGTAGGAATGAATCAAACACTCAATAGTGGTACTTCCTATTCTTCAGGAATACGTAGAGATTGACCCCGAGACAGAAAAACTAAAATTTCTCTCAATCTAATGAACCAAATGCTATGAAAATGTAAAGAAATAAACTAGACATTTGTATCTTTCCAATGAGCCATGTTGCACACAATTTGGAACTTTTTAGAGAGAGCAACAACCTCTGCAAGATTACTGTTGGTGAAGAAGATGATGCAAAAAATTGAAGGAGCAAGACAATGATGGTCACAAGTGTATGTTTATTGCTTCCATGTATTGTACAAGTGATTTCAAGTCTTTATGTAGACTCTAGAAGTGTTCCACAACTTCTACAAGTGGATTTTGAATTCAAATGAAGGTGGGAATGGTTGTTGGAGGGAATCAGTTCACTTTTCTACAATCTAGGAAAAGTGAAGATCTAGTTTGATCTACTTTTAAGTGATTGATTGCTTGATTGAATGCAACTCAATCACCACAAATTCGTGGGATTTGGGCTCTATTTTTCTAATGTTACATGTGTAAAGATCAAGGCTTTTACAATGGTAAAAGATCCATGAAAAAACATTTTTTTTTTAAATACAATAGTGAGCATAAGAAAAAGAACTCTCCAAGGGATATTCTTTCGATGTGATAGCCTTTGATGTAGATCAAATACACCTAAAGCATAGTGTAAGATTGATGTTCCAACAGCTCACCCTCAAGCTAAAGTATGCTTGAGTCTTCATTCTCTGATAGTTTGAATACCTGCCATAGCTTTGAATCTACAAAGCTTTATTCCATCAAGTGCCTTCATCATCATATCTGCTACTTGTTTTTAAGTTGGAACAAAAGAAATGTCAATCTTCTTTGCCATGAGCTTCTCCCTGATGAAGTGGTAATGAACATCTATGTGTTTGGTTCTTGCACGAAAAATAGGGTTTTTTGCTAGATGCATGGAGCTTACATTATCTCCAAATATAAGAGGTTTGGAACTTACAATTCCCAAATCTATATACAATGCTTTTAACCATATTGCTTCTTGAGTAGCTATGGTCAAACCTCTGTAGTCTGCTTCAACTGAGGATAAAGCAACTGTAGGTTGCTTCTTGGAACTCCATGATACTAGCTTCGAACTTGTAATGAGAAGTACTTCTTCTATCATCCTTAGCTTCTGCCCAATCTGCATCTGAATAGATTTTGATATCCAAATCTGAAGAGTAAGGATAGAATATACCTTCATTGATTGTACCTTTGAGAAACTTAAGTTCTTTCTTAGCTGCATCCATGTGTGGTCTTCTTGGTGAGTGCATGAATTGACTAAGCACTCCCACACTATATGAGATTTCTACCATTGTATGAGTAGCATATATCAAGCTACCTGCCAAGCTTTGATACTCTTTTGTGTCTTCAATTTTCTCACTTTCATAACTATGATTCATCTCCAAAGGCGTACCTGTAGGTTTAGTGTTCTCCATTTTGAACTTGAGAAGCAGATCCTGAACGTATCTTCTCTGAGTCAAATACATTCCTTTCTGTGTATATCACTTGCATACCTAGGAAATATGTGAGCTCACCTAGGTCACTAGTTTTGAACTCCTCTTGCATGTGTCTCTTGATCCTTTGAATGCCATTTATATAATCACATGTCACAATAATATCACCTACATATACACATAGATAGATAGCCTCATCGTGATCCCTTTTGATGAATAGAGAAGGATATGAGCTGCTAGCTTTGAACGCTTGATCTTGAAGGTATGTAACCAATGTTAAGGAAACACTCACGAATTTGACGCAACAAACAAGAGAGAAACAGAATCTTCCGGAAAATCTATGCACAGGTGTACAATATGCGAAGTTAGTGTGCGGTGTGCGCATAACAGAGCAATTAACCGCGGCGGGTGCGTAAGGCGCGCATAACGCGAATTGAAGAATGACAGGGCAGAGGAGCGCCAAAGAAATTGTATATATATACAGCAAGATTTGAAGAACGCGACGCAGATATACACGGAGAGAGAATCGTAGATGATACACAGAGGAGAACGAGAGACTGAGAGAAGACGCCATAGATCGCGTATGAGTGAAGAGAGATTTAGAAGTTCTCAGAAGACGCCATAGATCGCGTATGTACAGATGAATAACACAAGCCTGAAGTGTCGGGTCTTTTCATCTGAAGAGAGATGGTAATAAGAAACTACTTACTGTAGGAGAGTTTCTGTAACTTGAGCAAGAAGAGGCAAGCTTACTTGTACACATCTTCTCTAATCGAAAACACATGTTCATGTGGATGTCTGCGTGCAATCTTTACTTGTGAAGAATCTGAAGTTATTTCGTATTATTGGTAGGAAGCTTAGTTTATCGTTAACTATCACGACTCGTTACTAAACGTGCTTCAGTACCTTCTCTGTAAACGCATGTTTAGGTGAATAACAGTTTACTCAGTAAAACATATTTCAGTAATTCTCGGTCAGTTACAGTTTCTCAGAAATCAGGATTTTCCGGTAGAACAACGAAGTATAACTCATAGCAGAGTTCGAAGCTTTGTATGAGAGATAGCTCATCTTGTAGCTAGACGCCTCTACTTTAAGCTGATCACACTTTCCGGTGGAATGAAGATGTACACACAGTACAAAAGTTAACCGAAAAGTAGCACTTCAGAACTGTGAAGTTTCCAGAAGGAAGTTCATTCGGTGAAGGAAGCTCACACACTACTTCCTTACTTCACATAAGTTCATCTGAAGCAATTACGAGCAGAACTAAGTTTATTTCGGTGAAGTTCCGGTAAGATTTCGGTGACGTCCAAGCGACAGTCTGGTGAAGTTCTAGTGGAACCTGAGTCGCAGAATAACATAGTTAAAGCGACGTTATTTAGGCTAAGCTACTGTTGATTACAGAGGTGTTCTAAATCACTCTAGTTTAGCATCCTATCACGGTGGCGCGGCAATTTCCGCAGGCCTGACAGAGTTCAAGCTTTGTCGCGAAACTCACCTTCAGGGCGAAAGTATTTCCGCAACAGTAGGCGTTAGAGCTGAAGTTTTCGCCAACAATTGGTAACAGAGCAGGTTAGTTTTCCCAAGAATCGGTATAAGAGGCGGATCATTCCACGAGAGGAAGAAGATCATGGCAGATCATGTCCAAATTGATAAACTGGACAGAGATAATTATCCTGCATGGGTAATGCGCATGGAAGCCTTACTTATGAGTAAGGACTTAATGACGTACGTGACCGGAGAAGAAAAGAAACCCACTTTCGAAGATGATAGTCAACCAGAAAAAGAAGAACTAGACGCCCTAAAGCTATGGCAGAAGAAAGATGCAACGGCAAGAGCCTACATCTACAACACTGTGTCAGATCATCTACTACCGCACATTAGAGGTCTGGAGAAAGCAGAGGACATATGGAGCGCATTGGAAGATCACTTCCAGAATACTACGAAAGCTAGGAAAGCCAGCCTATGGTCCGAGTTCACAACGTTCAAAAAGAAGCCGAGTCAAAGCATCAGTGACTACGTCACTAAAATGAAGGATCTAGCAGATAGTCTTCGATCCATAAATGAAGAAGTCGAAGATCATAGATTGATAGCGCAAGTGCTCACAGGGTTGAGAGGAGATGAAAGGTGGAAACCTTTCGTACTATCAACTGAACTCTCCCTAAATCATTTTGTACCAGAGTTAAATCAGTTGCTTGGTTTGATGCTCACATATGAGCAAGACCTGAAAGGAGACGCAGACAAAGGACATAGCTCAACAATGTATATGAAGAACAAGAAGAAAGAAAAGGGTAAGTCAAAAGACGAAGAAGAGTCGAGTTCTCAGGCCTATTACGCAAGAGGTAAAGGCACTGGCAGAGGAAGAGCAAGAGGAAGAAGCCGCCAGAATACCACCAAGAAAGCTTGCTGGATTTGTGGACTAAGTAACCATCTGGCGCATGATTGTTGGCACAATCAACAAGGATCAAATCAAAATCAAAACAACAATAGCAGAGGCAGTAGCGGAAGAAATCAAAGTAACTTCCAAAGAGGAAGACAAAGCCAAAGAGGAGGCTACGGTAGAGGTGGAGTAAGAAGTTGGGGACAGAGCCAATCCTACAACACCACCTACAACAACTACGCAAATGACACACAGAATGAAAGTCATACATCATTGATAATGAACTCAATCAACACATCAGAAAATGAAGACCTAAAGGTATTTTACATTGATTCTGGATGCTCTAATCATTTGTCAGGAAATATAGAACTAATGTCAGAACTAGAGAAAGGTAGTTCTAGTCACACTGTTCAAACAGGTGACAATACAAGACACAAAGTACAATCAATCGGAAAAGTGAAATGCAAGAGTGGAGCAGATTTGCTAACCAATGTTTTGTATGTTCCAACAATACCGAAAAATCTGATCAGTGTCGGAGAGATAGTCGAAAAAGGTTTTCAGGTCAGATTTACAAACAAAGGAGTATTTGTAGAAGATCCCAAGAACGGATATTATCAGATCGTTTCTGGTAAGAAAGAAGGCAGACTCTTTACCTTAAGAGTACAAGGGAACATTGGCCAAGCGCTGCTCACACATGATGAAAAGGTAATTACAGAACTTGATCTCTGGCACAAGAGATTAGGTCACTTTCACGAAAAAGGAATTAAAGCTATGATAGCGAACCAGTCTGTACTGGGATTACCGAACGTACAGAACCAACATATGATTCACAAATGCGAAGCCTGTCAAATGGGAAAAGCCCACAGGTTACCTTTCCAGAAGAAAGGATTCAAACATGATGGCGTGCTAGAACTCATACATACAGATGTATGGGGACCAACGAAAGAAGGATCAATCAGCGGATCAAGGTACTATGTTTTATTCATTGATGACGCAACAAGGTGGATAACTCTTTATGTTTTGAAGGAAAAGTCAGAAGTGTTTGGAGCTTTCAGGCATTTTCATGCATATGCTGAAAGACTCACCGGACGAAAACTTAAAAGACTGAGGTCTGATGGAGGGGGAGAATACTTCTCCCGAGAATTCAATGACTATCTTTGGAATGCAGGTATTAAGAGAGAAATAACCTGCAGGTATACACCACAACAGAATGGTGTAGCAGAAAGGAGAAACCGAACTCTAGTCGAGTTTGCACGAGCTATGCTAAAAGAAAAGAATTGCCCGGATTATCTTTGGGCTGAAGCTATAAATACAGCTACATACTTGGTAAACAGGTTACCATGTACAGCGTTAGAAGGAATGACCCCTTATGAAGCTTGGTGGGGAAAGAAGCCAACACTTGATCACTGCAAAGTGTTTGGATCAGTAGCGTATGCTTATGTACCGTCTCAACTGAGACATAAGCTTGAACCAAAAGCAGAGAAATATGTATTCGTCGGATATGATGAGAAACAGATGGGTTACAGGTTATGGAGCCCTCTAACCAAACATTTTACTGTTTCCAGGGATGTAACATTTGATGAACAGAAAAGCTGGTATGCAGATCAGAGTCATACAGCTGAAGAATTTGAAGAAGAGATAAAAAGAAGAGAGAAAGGAAAATCAATTGTTCAGGTAAACAAAGATGAAGAGGCAAGTACGTCCAGGACCGGAACAGGTATAAGGAACGAAGATGAAGACGGGTACTCAGACACACACGAAGAATATGAGCTAAGAAGGTCAAACAGAGTAAGAAGACAACCGGAAAGATACTCGTATGATACATCATATATAACTCAACAAGATTATGCATATATGGTTAAAGAAGAGGAGGAACCTCAGAGCTATGACGAAGCTAAAGGCAAGAAGCAATGGCAAGAAGCAATGAAAGAAGAATTCACCGCACTGGAAGAGAACAAGACATGGGAGCTTGTTCCTAAACCGAACGGTAAGAAAGTAATTGGAAATAAATGGGTGTTCAAAGTTAAGAAACTTGCAGATGGAAGGATAGCCAGACATAAAGCGAGACTGGTTATCAAGGGCTATGCTCAGACGCATGGCATAGACTATGACGAGACGTTCAGTCCGGTGGCAAAGATGTCAACCATAAGAACAATGATTGCTATAGCAGCATCAAAAGGATGGAAGCTAAGTCAGCTAGATATAAAGAATGCATTCCTGAATGGATATATATCAGATGAAGTATATATGGAACAACCGGAAGGGTTTATAAGTTCCAGATACCCAACCTTTGTTTGCAGGTTAAGAAAAGCTCTTTATGGACTGAAGCAAGCTCCAAGAGCTTGGAACTACAGACTCGTGAAGTATCTGAACGAACTTGGATACCAAAGTTCGAAGGCAGATGCAAGTCTACTCATCAAAAGAACAGAAGAAGGAATGATCTACATTTGTATCTATGTAGATGACATAATAATTACAGAAACCTCAGATGCAGGAATCACAGAGGTAAAGAAACTGCTAGAAAAGGAATTCAAGATCAGTGACCTAGGAAAATTATCATACTTTCTAGGAATGGAAATCACATATACAGATCATGGTGTATATGTCACACAAGAGAGGTATCTCCTGAACTTACTGAAGAAGTTCAACATGGAAAATTGCAGAGAAGCTTCAACACCGCTTGAAGTAAACCATAAACTCACTAAATATAGTGGTACAGAGTTTAAAGATATGAAGAAGTATCAATCGTTAGTAGGAAGCTTAATATATGCTACGCTAACAAGACCGGATCTCAGTTTTCCGGTGGGAGTTCTCTCACAGTTTATGCATTGTCTGACAGAGCAACATTGGGTTGCAGGACAAAGAGTTCTCAGATATATCAAAAGAACTATAAAGGAAGGATTATATTATCCTTTTACGTCAGATATAAAGCTCAGAGCATATAGTGACTCAGATTGGGCAGGAAGTCAAGATGACCGAAGATCAACGCACGGGTATATGATATACCTAGGAGATAAGCTGGTAAGCTGGTGTTCGAAGAAACAACACACAGTAGCTTTATCATCAACAGAAGCAGAATACAAAGGACTGGTAGAAGCATCAAAAGAAGTAATATGGATGCAGACTTTACTTAAAAGCATGGGTATAGATCAAAGTATACCGATCATACATGGAGATAATATGAGCTCGCTGTATCTTGCAGCGAATCCTGTGTTTCATGCAAGAACAAAACACATAGAGATTCAGTACCATTTCCTAAGAGAAAAAGTAATGGAGAAAGAGATAGAAATAGTCTACACTCCTACGAAAGATCAGATTGCAGATATTCTGACAAAGAGCTTGGATGGAACAAAAACAAACAGATTCAAAGAGATGGCAGGAATAAAAGAAAGAAAGATATATGAAAGACCGGAAGAGGTCAAATTAGTGATTGAGGGGGAGCTGTTAAGGAAACACTCACGAATTTGACGCAACAAACAAGAGAGAAACAGAATCTTCCGAAAAATCTATGCACAGGTGTACAGTATGCGAAGTTAGTGAGCGGTGTGCGCATAACAGAGCAATTAACCACGGCGGGTGCGTAAGGCGCGCATAACGCGAATTGAAGAATGACAGGGCAGAGGAGCGCCAAAGAAATTGTATATATATACATCAAGATTTGAAGAACGCGACGCAGATATACACGGAGAGAGAATCGTAGATGATACACAGAGGAGAACGAGAGACTGAGAGAAGACGCCATAGATCGCGTATGAGTGAAGAGAGATTTAGAAGTTCTCAGAAGACGCCATAGATCGCGTATGTACAGATGAATAACACAAGCCTGAAGTGTCGGGTCTTTTCATCTGAAGAGAGATGGTAATAAGAAACTACTTACTGTAGGAGAGTTTCTGTAACTTGAGCAAGAAGAGGCCAAGATTACTTGTACACATCTTCTCTAATCGAAAACACATGTTCATGTGGATGTCTGCGTGCAATCTTTACTTGTGAAGAATCTGAAGTTATTTCGTATTATGGTAGGAAGCTTAGTTTATCGTTAACTATCACGACTCGTTACTAAACGTGCTTCAGTACCTTCTCTGTAAATGCATGTTTAGGTGAATAACAGTTTACTCAGTAAAACATATTTCAGTAATTCTCGGTCAGTTACAGTTTCTCAGAAATCAGGATTTTCCGGTAGAACAACGAAGTATAACTCATAGCAAAGTTCGAAGCTTTGTATGAGAGATAGCTCATCTTGTAGCTAGACGCCTCTACTTTAAGCTGATCACACTTTCCGGTGGAATGAAGATGTACACACAGTACAAAAGTTAACCGAAAATTAGCACTTCAGAACTGTGAAGTTTCCAGAAGGAAGTTCATTCGGTGAAGGAAGCTCACACACTACTTCCTTACTTCACATAAGTTCATCTGAAGCAATTACGAGCAGAACTAAGTTTATTTCGGTGAAGTTCCGGTAAGATTTCGGTGACGTCCAAGCGACAGTCTGGTGAAGTTCTAGTGGAACCTGAGTCGCAGAATAACATAGTTAAAGCGACGTTATTTAGGCTAAGCTACTGTTGATTACAGAGGTGTTCTAAATCACTCTAGTTTAGCATCCTATCACGGTGGCGCGGCAATTTCCGCAGGCCTGACAGAGTTCAAGCTTTGTCGCGAAACTCACCTTCAGGGCGAAAGTATTTCCGCAACAGTAGGCGTTAGAGCCGAAGTTTTCGCCAACAACCAACCTGTAATTCCAAGCTCTAGGAGTTTGTTTCAATCCATACAACGCTTTCTTAAGTCTGCAAACATAAGATGGATGATTAAGGTTTCCAAAACCTGGTGGTTATGACATGTATACCTCTACACTTATCCAACCATTTAAGAATGCATTTTTCACATGAAGTTGGAGGAGTCTCCAATTCCTTGCTGCAGTTACACTTATCAATGTCCTAATTGTAGTCATCTTTGCAACTGGTGAGAATGTTTCCTCATAGTCTATACCATGAGTTTGTGAGCATCTTTGGCAACTAATCTTGCCTTGTACCTACAAAATGATCCATCTGAACTTCTTTTAACTTTATACACCCATCTACAACAAATTACCTTTTGATTCAATGACATTGGAACCAAATCTCAAGTGTCCATCTCCTCTGATGCATCTATTTCTTCTTTCATGTACTTTTCCCAATTACGGTTTCCCTTTTCCTCTTCATATGTTGAGGTTTCCTTTGAAATTGAATCTTTTGCCAAGTAGATTGAATGTTTCATAACAAATGTGCAACCATATCCATATGTTTCTGAATGTTTCTTCTCTCTTGTTGATCTTCTAGGTGCTTGTTTGGATCATTCTCCAACCTCTTGCATCTTTGCTTTGCCTCTTGACTTCCATAGTTTGTAATCCTTTTCTCTTTCATCTTGGTCATCGTCTGTATCACTTCTTGGATCCTAGACCTATGTATCATGCTTGTTTCCTAATTGATGAGAATCAGAATCAAGATCATATGGTAGAGTTACCTTTTGTTTGTCTTCATCATACCAAGACCTATGTTCTTCAAACACAATATCTCTACTTGTAGTGAATTGCTTGGTTGAAGGATTATAGAACTTGTAACCCATCTGAGTTGAATCATATCCAATAAACACTACCTTTGTTGCCCTTTCATCTAGCTTACCTCTTATTTATGATGGTACATGAACATAAGCTAAACAACCAAAAACCTTGCAATTTCCAAGACTAGGTTTTCTTCCATGCCATGCATCATAAGGATTCATACCTTGAAGTGATTTGGATGGTAGTCTATTGACAAGGTACACAACAGTTGAAATAGCCTCTACCCATAGATAATGTGGAAACTTCTTCTCTTCAAGCATTGTTCTGGCTGATCCAACCAATTTCTTGTTTCTCCTTTCGACAATTCCATTTAGTTGAGGAGAGTAACTGGTAGTCACTTCCCTTTTGATACCTTTATCCTGCAAGAACCCATCAAACTCTTTGGAGAAGTATTCTCCCCCTCCATTAGATCTGAGCTTCTTGAGTGATCTACCTGTATGATATTCCACATGTGCTAGATACTTTTTGAAGCAATCAAACACTTCATTCTTACTCTTGATAAAGTATAGAACAATCCATCTACTATGGTCATCAATAAATGAGACATAATACCTTGATCCTGCCAATGAAGGTTCTTGACTTGGTCCCCATACATCAGTATGTACTAAGTCCAATAAGTTGTTGTGGATATAGCCTTTGTGGTTGAATGGTTGCCTTTGTGCCTTCCCAATCGGACATGCATCACACATGTTGATCATGTGTTGCTTTGATATGTTCGGCAGTCCTAGAACACTTTGATCCTTGCTATATCCTTCAAGGTTCTTTCATTCACATGAGCAAGTCTCTTATGCCACACTTCAAGCTCACTTAGGGTTTGAGACCCAAAAGTGAATAGAGCTATGTTCCTGGTTTCTCCTACTTCAAAAATAAAGAGCCTACCATGCTTCTCACCACTCGCTATCTTCTTGAAACCTTGACATGGATCTTCCACAAAAGCTCCATGTTGGGTGAACCTAACTTGCAAGCCTTTTTCAACTATTTGTCCTACACTTATTAGGGTTTTAGTGATAGTGGGTACATTAAGAACCTACTCAGAATGTTTTTCTTGCCATTGGAAGCTTTGACATTACCAATCTTCTCTACATTGTGCTTTGTATCATCCCCTATTTGTACTTCATGTCTATGCTTTGGACTTTCCAAGTCAGATAGAAGAGGAATGTTGCCTGCAACATAATTTGAACATCGTGAATCTATGTAGAATAAATGATCATCTTCTTTACCTTCTTTGTGGCTTAGATTCATGAGAAGCAATGAGTCTTCATGTGGTCGATCTTCTGAATAATTGTTGTAGTCCCTTCTATTATAGACTCTATTGTTATTGTTGAAGTTGTGTCCACCTCTACCTCTATTGCTGCCATATCCACCTCTTCCACGTAGGGGCATCTCACCTCTACGTATAGGATATTGAGTTCTTTGACATATGTCACATCATTTTACATAGGTGTGGGTGTCCATATGTAGAGTGGGCCACCATAATCCTGAAAATAGTATGGCCTTAATAACACGGTTGGGTCCAAAATGGCCTCCTCCTGGACCCTGGTGTGCAGCTTTCAAAAGGTTGAGATATTCACTCTCGTGCACACATATCCTCAGATAACCTTCTCTTACTCGCTTATATAGATTATTACCAATGAGCTTGTATTCTAGAGCCTCTTGCTCAAGGCTTCGTTTATGTGCCAAAGTCATGTCTTCTCGAAAAGTCCTCGTCCTCAGATAAGTGACTAAAGGCTCACTCCAGTCTGGCATTAGGGTCATCTGTATAGAGTGGCGTGTTCTATTGGTGGTTTACTACAACACTTTGGGCATTCATCGCAAAGTAGTTGGACATCTTTTTCCATTGATGACCAATACACACCTAGCCTTTTCAATTTCAATAAGGTCGCTTGTCTTGAATAATGTTGCTCTACTGCACCTACATGTGCTAGTTGCAACCAATTGTTATAGTCATGTTCTTCTACACAACAAGCAAGGATATTTTGATGGTCCTGCCTATAGATACTTCTTGCGAGGATTTGGTATCTCTGGGCTCTCACTACCTCTTTTTCTTGGGTTCTCACTTGAGGATTCTTGGGTCCATATGTCAATATTGGAACTAATGGCTTGGCCCATTTAGGAACAATCTCGACATTGAAGAGGTAAGCATCTGGTAGCTCATTTGCTACCCCACTAGATACTTCTCTAGAAGTGATCCTCGAGAGTTGGTTTGATCTCAAGTGTGTCTTACCCTTCTTGACTACGACTTCAAGTTCATATTCCATCAGATAGAAACCAATGTATTAACCTACCTATGCTGCAAGGATTGTTTACTAAATACAAAAGAGCATGATGGTCTGTAAAAAAAAAATTAAACTTATTTGCCAATAAAATAGTGGCAAAATTTCTTAACCGCATACACCAATCCTAGCCCCTCTCTCTCAGTAGTGGTGTAATTCCTCTCCACGGCATTCAATTGCCTACTGGCGTATGCAATCGGTAAATCTATATTTCCCTCATTCATGGGTTGTGCTAACACACATCCTATGGCATGATTAGATGCATCTACCTGTACATGAAAGGGTTTGTTCCAATCAGGCATGGCTAGAATAGGTGTAGAACACAATCATCATTTTAGTTCATTAAAGGAACTCTCGCATTCTTCTTTCCACTCAAAGTTGGTTAGCAGGTTATAGAGTGGTTTAGCAATGATTGCATACATGTGTATGAATTGTCGGTAATAACCGCAATGGCCCATAAATGCTTGTACCTCCTTTATGTTCTTTGGCATGGGTATTCATTGATCACTCGTACCTTATCTTCATCCATGGAAATTCCATTTTTTGAAACTATATGACCAAGTATCTTACCTTGTCTTACCATAAAAACACACTTCTCAGGGTTTAAACAGACTTGATATTCCCAACACTTATCGGAGATGCGTTCAAGATTAGGGATATGATGTGGTCTAAGCACTGAGTGAGCACACAAATCATCTACATACACTTCTAGATTCTTTCTTAGAAATTCTTTGAACACGTGGCACATCAACCTTTGGAAAGTTGCCGGTGCATTCATCAATGCAAAAGGCATCACATGAAATGCAAAAATACCCCATTCAATGGGAAAGGCCGTTTTATGTTGATCCTCGAGGGTAATGGCGACTTGGTTATAGCCTGAGAATCCGTCAAGGAAGCTATACACTTCCTTGCCTGTGACCCTTTCCAACAGGTGTTCTGTAATAGGTAGAGGGTAATTGTCCCTAATGGTAGCATCATTGACTTTCTTTAAGTTAATACACACTGTCAGCTTACCGTTCTTCTTAGGCACAAGTACAATGGGTGACACCCATTCGGTGTGTTCTATTTCGTAGATGAATCTGGCTTCTATGAGTCTATCTATTTCTTCCTTGATCTTCAATGCGTAGTTATCATTATACATATAGGTCTTTTGCTTGGTGGGTTTAGCCTCGGCGGTCATGGGTATCCTATGGGAACATATATCGGGATCTACCCCTTTCAAGTTCTTGTAACTCCATGCAAACACATCCCTATACCTTTTCACTACATCAATCAAACTTTCTTCCTCTTCATCAGCCAAATCATGTCCTATGTACATGCATCGTTCTTCTCCACCCTCGATTGCTACTTCGACTTTCTTTCTGGTCTCCTTATTGTCATAATTTTCTCTTAAATTTTTGTCTCTCTTCGGCACTCTCATCATTATTTTTTGTTCTTCCACTGCATATTTTCTAAAATTTTCTAGCACTTCCATCAATGGTTCTTCTTCCTCTAGTTTCACGTTTTTTTCCTTCCTCGTCTTTTGATTTCGTTGACTAGGATTTGAATTATCCTTTTTCTTCCTAGGGGTGGTGAGATCTATGGACATGGCTTCTACCCAACCTATAAATTCCTCTTCCAATGAACATTTGGGTCTATCCGAGTCTACTTCCCATTCTTCCTCGTTCACTTGCTTACTCCTTCCCGAGATCTCACCTTCAAGTATATCCCCTTTTGTTTCTTCCCCTATGAGGTTTATAGTGAAGATGGATATATCATAGTCATCTTCATCACAATGGGAGGTCCATTGTTCTTCATTAACTGCTATATCCATAGTCACATGAATCTCTGTCCAGCCATAGGGTTCGAATTCCTCGTATGGAAACACTACTGGCACATATGTTGGGTCCTCAATGGTTCTAGAGGTGTGTTCTATTCCTGACATTCTTGTTGTCGCTCCCTCCGCTTCCTTCGCTGCAATTTTACACATCCAAAGGTGTGTATCCTCATGCAATCATGATGGATCTGATGTTAAGGAATGTACCAATTCCTTCTCATCATCGTTCCTATGTACAATATTCCATTGCAAGGGTGGTACATCCCTATGTGAATAATCTATGAGGTTCACTTTCGTGGTCACTCCTAGGTGTGTAAGTACAAAGAGTTGGTTCCCCAATCTTGTACTACTTGTAATTGTCGAATGAAAGATCTACCTAGAAGCATCGCATATGCTTGATTCTTCCCAAAAGCACATATCACAAAGGTGTGATCAAATTCAACCCCACAAGTGGACAGGGTAATGCCTTCCAATAGTCCTAAGGGTCTTTCTAGATGTCCATCTACCATCTGCAACTTCATCCTAGTAGGTGTAAGGGCTGGTTTCCCCCAATGCTTCCACAATGAAGTGGTCACGATAGCTACTCCTGCACCTATGTCTAGGATGGATTTGGTAGTGTAACCTTTGTAAGTAATAGGCAAATAAGCATTACCTTCCTCTCCTTCACTCACATCTCCCACTTTTTCTATGGGTATTTCAGGTATCTTTCCTCATACACTTGGTCTAGAGGAAGTTGTAGCTATCTCTGGGAACTGATTTGCTATGCGTTTCCATAGTTCTGGTTTGATCTTCAATAGCGAGCTCTATGATCCCTAATTGGTTCTCTTTTAGCCCTCACACCTTCGATAGGGGCCCTTTTCCTTCTTGTGCGATGGATGAAGCTACTCTCCGGTCCTTCCTTGTTCTTCTCTCTATGTCCTTGAGATGTGCCGCTACCCAAACTCTCCTTAGATTCTTGTGATCTTATTAGTGGAAAAACTAATTCTCCTCCCCATGTATACGCATGATGACCATGTTCTGTGACCTTATACACTTGTTTTGAGGTGTCGTCTAAGTATACTACTTTCCCTGGGACCTCTGGGTCCTTTAATTCATAAATCATGTTTGCTCCTATAGCAGTAGGGTGCTCTGGTCATGCTCGTATTGTCGTGGGGCATCCACTTAGGAGTCAATACTCTCGTTAGCACAGATTTTCCTCTAGGTGTTCTAGATCCTTCGATTTGTTTCCCTTGTCCTTCCACACCTAGGTCTATAGTTTCTACCATCTCACCTAGTTCATTTGTTGAGTCGGCCTTAATCGTGATGATGTACATGGTCCCTTCTTGTCTATGTATGCCTCGTTTTCAAACTTTACAACTAGACGTTCTAATCCCATAGGTTGATCAAGGTTATGTAATTGAATTACCAACCTACGAAGGCCATCTTCATATACCCGGGCACCCAATCTATTCGTGCAGATGTACTCCAACGGAGTCTTGTAGGGTCCCTCTATGCTCTCGAGATGGGCTACATTAAACGAGATCCCTGGTCTACCTATGTTGAAAGACATATCTGAGTCGCTCATGTCTGAACTAACCTCATATGGATAACTGCCTAACTGTTGAGCTCACGATCATGATGTAGTTCTCACGCTAGGCTTAGAAGATTGAACACTCCGCTTATCACTTTTCCCTAAGTATTTCCTGGATCTAAGGTTCATTAATCCTTATTTCACCTTATCGCGCTTAGCCTTCTGATTAGGTCAATCACTTAGTTCTTTGTGCATTTTCTTTAGAGTTTCTTATCTTTTTCAATTTTATCGCAAGGAATCGTTTTAAGATATTCAATTTTTATTCATTTGAGCGATGCCTAATCAAATCACGCAATTCCTTTGGGCTTGATCCCAATACCCAATTGTTCTCTCTCTCATCAGCCACTTGTCACTTATTATGCTAGAGCAAATCCTTGCTATTCTAGAAATCCTAAAATGCTCCGTTTATCACAAAATATATTTACTCAAAGAAGTCACCAACTGAGAACGGAAATTCCACTTAGTATGTTCTCTTGGACTTTTGAAGTGGCTCTTCTTGTTTTGCCCAAGAGTTCGAGGTACTTTTCTACTTCTCCCTTTTGCCCTATGCCATACACACAAAGGTTCACAATTAACGGCCAAAAAATACCCCAAAAAATTGAAAATATTTGAAAAACCTTGATTTTGGCAGTTTACCTGACAGTCGCAATAGTCAGATACAATCTCGATGATGTGTCACTATCATGATGGTGTGACACCCACGATGCTCAGAGGCCATGATGATAAAGCTACGATGGTCAGTTAGGATCACGATGAGCAGGCCACGACTGCCCAACTATGGCAATGAGTCATAGTCACTACGGTCAAGTCATGATGATCAAGCTACGATGATCAATGACAGTCACAATTGTCAAGTCATGATGGTTTAGCTACGATGATCAATGACAGTCGCGATTGTCAAGTCACGAAGGTTAGATGACGACGATCAGAACCATGATGTTCTATCATGATCGCCATTGTCAAACACCATCGTGATGGTGTGACGTGATTGCGATGGTGTGAGCCAATCGCCACGATAGTCAATGACTGTCATGATGGTTAGATGCAATCTCTATGATGTATCATCATCGCAATGGTCAGAAAATCATGCAATTTCAGAAAACTAATTGTGGATCTATGCAAGCGCTTACCTACGCTCCTCTTCCATGCAAAAAGTTCACCCTAATACATAGCTTGGTCTCACTGTTGTGATGGTCAGCTTCTATGGCAATTTTTGAGAGAAAAATGGAGTTTTTACCTGTATTTCCTGCAAATTTGTGGTGTCCAGAGGCTGCGCTGCAAGATTAGTGGACCAGAAAACATGAACAAACACTTGCAAAATCCCTCTCTCACTCTCGCACACACACAAATGAGGGAAAGAGAAGAGAAAGAGGGAATATGATAGATTTTTGGTGATTTTTTGGAGTTTGAGATGATGATGGGGAATGAAAGTAGAGAAAAAGTGAAGTAAAAGTGTGTAAGAACCAACTACAAACAACAAAACAACAAAGAAATTTTACCTTCCAATGATTTTCTCCAACGGACTTACCATCACGCGCTCAACCTAGAGCTCGTCCCCGGTAACGGTGCCAAATTTGGTGTCACTCTAATACAATGGTGAGTACCAACGTGAGGAGCTCCACCTCATAATTCTCAATCCACAGAGAGGTTAGGCCGATATGAAGATCAAGAGCAAGTGAAGTGCATGAACGTGATGGTGAGAAATGTGATTGCATACACACACATGCACACACAAGGAAAGAACTCATACTCATATTCAACATCCATTAATTACAATAGCTCTTCTAATTAATAGCTCATAAGTTCAACAACAACAAAATGAGCTCTCTAGCTCTATTTATAGTTTTTGCCTAGTTTTGACTAATTTCACATCTAGTGACTGGCATAGTTAAAAAATAGATTCTACATCTAAATATGAGGTATCTAACGGCTTCCAAAAATTACAAAAATTGGTATGAGCTTTCTACTTAGACTTCTCAAGCTCAAGGACTCCTCGGCTTGCATAAAATGGAGTCGCACATGCAGTAATCGGATGTAAGTACATATATTACATTGTTTTAGTGATGAAAATCATAGTTGGGATTATGAAGTAATCTATGAGTAATCTATGTGCTTCCTCTATGTCTATGACAAGATCTTGTGCTTGATCCTTTTCCTTGAACAAGAGATGAAAATCTTCACTGGTTCGTGCCATACTTATGATAGCATATGCCACTCATGAGAAGATGGGGCATAGCTTTAAATAGTAGTAAATGTCCATTCTTCATTTTGAACAAGATTAATATACTTTGTCTTAGGTGTATTGGCCTTTGCAAAAACTATTCCAACATCTTTTTTTTGTGCCTCCTTTGTAGCTAGTTTAGGAAAACTCTTTATGACATGATCATTTTCCGTACAATGCTTGCAAAATTGTTTCTGATTTTCTTTTTTTAATCATCTTTGTCTTCTATCTTTGAGTGTGCAATATTAGAAACTTTTCCCTACTAATAGATGAGCTTCATTTACCTTTTCCGTTCTCGATAGCTAAGAAAGCTTGATGTGAAACACATATTATGCTTGGATTGATATTTCTACAACAAAATAGAGAATAACTCACCAAATGTTAAGGCATTTGGATTGCCTTTCATGATAAATCAAAGAGTAGAAGAAAAAAATTGATAAAAATATGGAATATTGGTAAGAAGATTTTGCATAAGTGAACTATCAAGCGTGCTTTCATCAACAAAAATCAACTACTCCTTAAACTATATGATCTTTTTCATGAGATCTTCCATAGAATGTCCTTCATTCGTATGCTCACTCTCCAACTATTTTTATTTGTAAGCAACATGAGCCTCATTTCATGCTTGATATAATGTTGTACGAGTATCCTAGGAATCTTTAGTTGTCTTGTTATTATCACTTATGGAATGTTGGAATGTTAAATTTTGGAGTTTAATTCATTGAGTTATTAATATGCTTTATGTTTTGATATAGTAGATACATATTTTTGAGGGTATAGAAGTATTTGGATATGTTTGGATATGAATAAGAGAATTTATATTTTCCATATATTTTTTAAATAAAGACTCCTGTAGAGGGTTCTTTCTAGAAAATCATAAAAATAGTAATTAAGATAAGAATTTCTCTAGATTACAATTTTTGTAAATAAAAGATAAGGCTCACTTTTCACTTTCATACCTACTTTTTTGAAGCACTACCCTCATTGTCATCTCTACTTTGCACGTAATAAAAAACCTATAAATATATTGCATCCAAATGGTGTTGCCTCGTGTATTGGGTATCTCTATTTCTATGTGTTTTAGATTTCATTTTATCTGAGTATGTGTGTTTCTAAAAGATCTTGCAATAGTAGTATCAGAGCCTGCACGTGTCACTGTAAAGGATTTTCTCTACTGCTTGTTTTTGCATTTGATAATTGTCTATTTAGGATTCAATTCCAATCCTTGTGTTTTTTTTCACTTTTGGATTTGGTTTCATTTTTGTTTTCTAGTTCTGATTTCAGTTTTTGTTTCCCTTACTTGTTCTAGTTGCTAAACATGAACTTATAGTTTAAGCCTACATTTTATGCCTATGTTTACACCTACATTTACTCCATGGTATCGACTAGGGCCTACTCATTACTTTGGCATCTTTGGCTTCCCTGGCACCCATGGCTTTTGTTGGCTATGCAAGAATACTCTTTTAATTAAGAAATGGTAATAAGGAGTCTCTTATCCACCAATTAGGGGATTTGAACCCACAGCCTCATATTCACAAGTCAAGTGTTTTACCACTACACTATTCACGTGTGTTATTAGTCTCTCCTTTTTATTTATATTTAACATGTCTTTCATCTCTCTTAATTTTTTAAATCTTGAGAACAACCCTTCCCTTTTCCATTTGAATTCAAGAATTCTTGAAATTATGATCATATCTTTAGCAAGGGAGTTTCTTCTTCTATATACCCATGGACCCTATGCATACCATGGAGGACTTTGGTGAATCACCTCTATCCAAGGTATCACTTGAACAACAGCTGGAGCTCTTGCGGCATGAACTTCAGGATGCCTAAAAATAGATTTCAGAATGTGATGAGATACCTCAAAAGATGCATTTCAAGGAGAACAACCTTGCAAGGGTGATGAAGATGATTGTTACCACTCAAGCTAATGGCACACATTCCAAGGTCGATATCAAGAACTTCTAATTTTTATGATTTGATGTCTATAAGGATAGTCAACTTATTTTATCATGGTTATCCCAATTTGATGAGTTTTATTTAGATAAATTCCACTACACAAATTAAAAATTGAAGTTTGCTACTAATTATTTAGTAGGGAGGGCCAAACTCTAGCGGAATGTTTTATGCCCTAGTGTAGATTGTCCCACAACATAAAAGGCATTAAGAATTCTTTTCTTGCCCCTCAATTCCATCTACATGTTCAACGTTTGTGGAATTTAAGTCTAATTTTCCTTTGAAGTGCAATTTTTACTACATCTTCTTATCCTACTTCTCCACAAGCTCCTCAATCCAAATATTCGACAACACTCATTGCCTCATCCCTCTAACCTATTAAACCTCCTTATCTTCAAAATTCAATGATAGATGCTCAACAAAAGCGATAATGGTAGATGCTCAATAGAAGCAACCATGTATCACCTGTTGGAGTTGTGATAAACTTGGATATACTAAAGCAAAGTGCAGATTAGGAACTCTCCATGTGAAATCTATTGCAACCCAAATGTACAACATGGACACAATTCACTCTTGTTTGGATCGAGGAAGCACTAGAAAAATATTTAAGTACGTTGGATAATGAAATTTCTACTCATTTCGTACTTTGCATGCATGGTACTATTATAATATTTTACTTGAAGATGATACTTCTCATGAATTTATTTCACACTCATTATTGCAAAAAGTCATATTCAAGACATTTCCTTCTTTGTATAAAGTTAAGATTTCATCTCAAGGAAGTTGATAGAATGTAACAAAAGAAGTGCATGAAGTTGAGATTCGTATAGGTTCATATATAGATACATGATTATATTAAATTGCCTCTTTGCAATCTTATGATGTTATACTTGTTATGCCTTTTCATCATCATTATTATCCACATACTGAGTATCATACACATACCTTTAATTTTGAATTTAAAGGTCAACTCATTTCTTTTTCTGCAGGGCATGAACATTTCCGTTGATATCTATCTATCTATCTATCTATCTATCTATCTATCTATCTATCTATCTATCTATCTATCTATCTATCTATCTATCTATCTATCTATCTATCTATCTATCTATCTATCTATCTATCTATCTATCCATCCATCCATCCATCCATCCATCCATCCATCCATCCATCCATCCATCCATCCATCCATCCATCCATCCATCTATCTATCTATCTATCTATCTATCTATCTATCTATCTATCTATCTATCTATCTATCTATCTATCTATCTATCTATCTATCTATCTATCTATCTATCTATCTATCTATCTATCTATCTATCCATCCATCCATCTATCTATCTATCTATCTATCTATCTATCTATCTATCTATCTATCTATCTATCTATCTATCTATCATCTATCTATCTATCTATCTATCTATCTATCTATCTATCTATCTATCTATCTATCTATCTATCTATCTATCTATCTATCTATCTATCTATCTATCTATCTATCTATCTATCTATCTATCTATCTATCTATCTATCTATCTATCTATCTATCTATCTATCTATCTATCTATCTATCTATCTATCTATCTATCTATCTATCTATCTATCTATCTATCTATCTATCTATCTATCTATCTATCTATCTATCTATCTATCTATCTATCTATCTATCTATCTATCTATCTATCTATCTATCTATCTATCTATCTATCTATCTATCTATCTATCTATCTATCTATCTATCTATCTATCTATCTATCTATCTATCTATCTATCTATCTATCTATTCTATCTATCTATGTATCTATCTATCTATGTATCTATCTATCTATGTATCTATCTATCTATCTATCTATCTATCTATCTATCTATCTATCTATCTATCTATCTATCTATCTATCTATCTATCTATCTATCTATCTATCTATCTATCTATCTATCTATCTATCTATCTATCTATCTATCTATCTATCTATCTATCTATCTATCTATCTATCTATCTATCTATCTATCTATCTATCTATCTATCTATCTATCTATCTATCTATCTATCTATCTATCTATCTATCTATCTATCTATCTATCTATCTATCTATCTATCTATCTATCTATCTATCTATCTATCTATCTATCTATCTATCTATCTATCTATCTATCTATCTATCTATCTGTCTATCTATCTATCTATCTGTCTATCTATCTATCTATCTATCTATCTATCTATCTATCTATCTATCTATCTATCTATCTATCTATCTATCTATCTATCTATCTATCTATCTATCTATTTATCTATCTATCAATCTATCTATCTATCAATCTATCTATCTATCTATCTATCTATCTATCTATCTATCTATCTATCTATCTATCTATCTATCTATCTATCTATCTATCTATCTATCTATCTATCTATCTATCTATCTATCTATCTATCTATCTATCTATCTATCTATTTATCTAGATGGGAAAGCCACAATTCTTTTTGAGAGTGACTTCTCCCACTCAAGACCAATATGACCAAAGTGAGTATGGTAGAAAATGTAAGAATGATAAACAATACATGAGTGCAAGTATACAAACTATACCTCCCACTTGATGGAGATGTTACATAGTATACAAGTAACTGTGTAAAGTTGTGAATCAAGTAACCCTGATCAAGTGAAGATAGTTTCGAAAGCCCAAGTATGAACCTTCTCAAGGATAATGGACTAAGTGATTAAGTAGTCTCTAATGAAGTGATACCTCACCTCAATGTGCTTGGTCTTTGCATAATAGACTCGATTCTTTGCCAATGCAATGGAACTTTGATTATCACTGAGTAAATGAGGTACATGCTGATGTAGACCAATATCATAAGCAAGATGGGAAAGCTGCAATGCTTCCTTACATGCCTCACTTGCTGCAACATACTCTACTTCTGTAGTGATAGTAGTTGTATATTCTTGAAGATGATATCTCTAAGAGATAGTACCTCCAGTGAAATGAGAAATGTACCCTGATGTAGACTTAGAATTGTCTACACAACCAGCATAATCAGAATCTATGTAACCAATAATGGATGCTTCCCCTCTACCCAAGCATAGACACTTGTCCTTAGTGCCACTCAAATATCTCAAAATCATCCTGAGTGCTTCCTAATGCTTCTTGCTAGGATTTAACATATATATGCTCACAACTCCCGCTATAAATGCAATGTCTAGTCTTGTAGCTACCATAGCATACATGAGACTACCAACAATAGACTAATAAGGAATTTTGGTCATGAATTCCTTTTCCTCATCTTATTTGGGGCAAATATCCTTGCTCAATTTCACATATGCGAGTAAAGGTGTACTCAATGCCTTTCGACCCTGTATATGGAACCTATGAAGTACTTTGGATATGTACTCACTTTTAAAAAAATATATGCATCTTTTACTCCTATCAAGAGTACTATGCATGCCAAGAATATGTTTGGCACCCCCCAAATCCTTCATATCAAATGTTTGACTCAACTTCTTTTTGAGAATTGACAAGTCATAAGAGGACTTCCCAGCAATCAACATATCATCGACATAAAGTATCCAGCATATCAAGTTGACTTTTGAGCATCTCTTTGTGTAGAGAGAATGATCCTCATTGCTTTGAAAATAGCCTTGAGACTTCATAAAAGCATCAAAATTTTGGCACCATGGTTTGGGGGATCGTTTAAGTCCATATAAGCTCTTCTTTCTCTTACAAACTAGACTTTCTTTACCACAAACTAGATAACCCTCTAGTTGTTCCATATAGATCTCATTTGTAAGATCTCCATGTAGGAAAGCAACTTTCACATCCATTTGGACTAGCTCTAAGTCCTCCATTGCAACAAATCCAAGAAACATTTGAAGGCTAGTCATCTTGACCACTGGAGAGAAGATTTCCTCAAAACCAACACCATGTTGTTGCTTAAAACCCTTTGCAACAAGTCATGCTTTATACTTTGGAGAAGCATTATCTGATGTAAATTTCAATTTATATACCCATTTACATGGTAAAGCTTTCCTGCCCTTTGGCAAAGGTACGAACTCCCAAGTACCATTCTTGTGAATAGAATCCAAATCATTCTTCATGACATGCTCCCACTTGACATGATCCTCTATCTGCATAGCCTCTTTGTAGCAAGAAGGCTCACTAGCATCTGTTGGCATAAACAAATCCAAACCTGGAACATATATATTAGGTGGATTTGAGACATGTATAGAGCATCTCAATGGTTCTTGAAGTGGAACATTTGCAGACTGATCTGATTAGACATTCTCTTGAACATCCTTATCTGCAACATTTTTATGCATGATAACTAGAGGACTAGTATCCTCAAACACCACTCTTCTCACTTCAACCTCCTTAAATGTGTTGTTTATGCATCTTAGACTCATTGAAAATGACATCACTACTTATGATCATTGATCATGTTTCCCGATCCTATAAGTGATATCCAAATGGGCCTTCTCAACCGTATCCAAGACAAATGCATTTCTTTGACTTATGGTCCAGCTTTTGTCTAAGGTTCTTGGGTATATGAACATATGCTTCACATCCAAAAACTCAAAGTTGATCATAATATGATGGCTTCCCTATCCATAACTCTTGTGCCACTTTCAAACCTTTGGCAGTACTAGGTGAAATGTTAACTACATGAACTACAATTAATAGTGTTTCTACCCAAAAGCCTTGTGAAAGGTTTGCATGATGTAGCATAGAAACTACTCTATCTTGAATAGTTCTATTCATCATTTCAACTACACCATTTTGTACTCGGGTATAAGGAGCTATAAACTCTCTACAAATTCCTCTAGACTAGCAAAAAAGGCTGAATTCATGTGAGGTATACTCACCTCCATTATCTGAATGTAAAGCCTTAAGCAAGCCATTTTCTAAAACTAGGGAATACCTCATCCTTTGCTTTGATATGATATACCCAGACTTTTCTAGTAGCATCGTCTATGAAAGTGAAAATTAAAGAGAATCACCTAATGACCTTGTGGGCATAGGATCACACACATCCGTATGAACAAGATCTGCTGAATTGAAGAGTCCATGTGCATGTTGTGCACATTCCTAGTTTGCTTTCCATATTGACAATGCTCACAAAATGAAAAATCAAAGAAAGATAACACATGTAAGTAGTCCGAATGAGAAAGATTTTCCATTCTTTTACATGATATATGGCCCAAACACCCATGCCAAATGCAAGCCATAGGATGTTTAGTAACAGCTAACAAGTGTTCCTTCTATGATATACAAATAAAGGATAAAGTGAGCCAACTTTGCTTCCTTCTACAATAAGCATATTGCCCTTTGATATGCAAAAGGACTGAGCATAGAAGACCACCTTGTAAGCAAGATCATCAAATTGACCAATTGACATCAAACTATGTGATAACTAAGGTACATGGTATACATTATGCATAGTGAAATGTGAACCATCAATCAACTTAACAACCATATCTCCAATCCCAATAATGTCACATTGATAATCCAAGTTGTAGCTCAAGTGTAAGCACCACCTCCTTTACTTGTCAATCTGCAGAGACATGAGGAGGATATGAAGATCCTGAGCAATTGTGGTGAGAAAATGTGAGTGACAAGCACATACATGCACGTGCACACACATGCACACAAGGCAGGATCAAAGAGAGGAACAATGGAAAAATTCAATTGCACAAGAACTCTCTTACAAAAGCTTCAATATCTCCTCATCCAACTCTCTAACAAGCCCCAAAAATGAGCTCTCTAGCTCTTTTTATAGTTTCTTGAGTAGTTTTGGCCCTGTCTAGACCTAATGTCTCGCTTAGTTAAAAATTAGGTTCCATGGCTTATTTGAGGGCTCAAATGAAGTCTAAAAATTATGAAAAATTGTACATAGATACTTCTAATGCTCCTCAAGCTTGAGGACTCCTTGGCTTGCAAAAAATGGAGTTACAAAAAGGTGAAATGATATTTATAAAGGTTTTAGTGATCAAAATCACTCTTTTTATAAGGATCTCTTTTGAAAACTTGATATATGATTCTTGGAGCTCCTTATATGCTTCCTCTTCTTGTGTGTCAACTTCTTTGATGCGTTCTTGTGTCTTGTGCTTGATCTTGAGTGTCAACACTAGTCTCATAGTACCAAGAGACTTTGCTACATAAGTAGAGAACCAATGTCTATGTGGTGTAACATGGAAAGAAGCCGCAAAATCTAGCAACCATGTGTGGGAAAGACGATCAACCATAAGAGCCTTAGAAGGCATAATACTTTCAAGTGTTAACACATCACAATCCTCAAAAATAGCATTCATTTCTTCAATCTTCACAATAGAGGTAGATGGTGTAGGTAAATATTTAACATGCCCATGCACATTTTGCCCTTTACCCTTTAGCATTCTTTAATGCATAGGAATATTTCTTCATGTGTCCTTTCTTATGACAATAATGGGATTCGATATCCCTCTTCCTTGATTTACTTCTACTCTTATTTAGTTGACCATTCTTTTCCTTGTTCTTGCTCCTACCACATTGTTGATTCTTTCCTTGGTAAGAATCACAAACATTATATGCATCTCCACTCTTAGTTCCAATCATAGATTTTATATGAATCTCCTCACTCAAGAGTGCTCCACATATGTCATCATAGACCAATTTACCACCAGGTGCACTATTGCTAATAGTAGTGCAAAATGTATCCCATGATGATGGCAAGGTGCATAACAACAAGATTGCTTTCATTTCATCATCCATGTCCATTTTTTGAGCCTATATCTGGGAGAATAAAGCATCAAACTCATTTGGATGAGCAACGACATTATTTGTGTCCTTCATATAAAGGTCATATAACTTTGTAATTAGATACACTTTATTTGATGATGTTTCTTTTTCATATGTATTTCGTAACTTCTTCCAAAGCTCCTCTACACTTTCATAGTCCAATATTGTAAAGTAA
>CM035417.1:193226148-193233648 GCA_020310875.1 Ceratopteris richardii | reverse complement strand
CATGCAAATCAGCCTTAAAATCAGCAATATGCTTCTCAATAGGACCAGTGAGCAGCATGTCATCAACATAGACAACAATGATCAGAAGCACATCATTAGCACGCTTAACATATAAGGTGCTTTCAGTTGGATTGTTCTCAAAAGCATGTGCAACCAGATAGGCATGTATCTTCTCATACCAAGCAAGTGGTGCTTGCTTTAAACCATATAATGCCTTCTTTAACCTGCACACCTTGTTTTCATGCCCTTTCTGCACAAAGCCACGAGGCTGAAAAACATACACTTCTTCATGCAAGTCACCATTTAGAAATATTGTTTTAATGTCCAACTGATGTACATTCAACCATGATGGGCTGCAAGTGCACAAATGCTCCAAATAGTAGTCATACGGCATGTAGGTGCAAAGGTCTCATCAAAATCAATGCCTCTTTCCTGCGCATAACCCTTTGCAACAAGCCTAGCCTTATACCTGTCAACTGTACCATCAAGTTTACGCTTCAGCTTGTATACCCACTTAGTGCCAATGGCCTTCTTGCCAGGAGGCAAGTCACACAAAGACCATGTACCATTCTTCATTATAGCATCATATTCAGATTGCATAGTAGCCATCCAATTTTTGGAATTCTGTGCTTCATTAAAAGAAACAGGCTCATTCTCATCACAGAGACTAGACGCAGCCATAGCATAGCAATCTGATGCAAAGGAGGCACTATGAGAGCGTGAACGAGTATGATATGACAAAGGTGCATCTAATTTGTTGTCACGCAAAGTCTGCACGAGCCATTTTGGCATAGTTTTTGCCTGCTCAATATCAACTCTCTCATCAAGAAGTGCATCATGTAAATCTGCATGAGAAATGGAATGATCTGCATCATCATATGAAACCTGCAAATGTTGAGAAGTTGCCTCATTAGGACCAACACTGGACTGTCCACCTGTAAAAAGAGGCATCAAAGTATCATACATGTCTTTAGAGCTAAAAGATGTCTCCTTAGTACATGAAAACAATGGCTAAATAGCATCTTCCACAAAGACAACATCACGGCTAACCAGAATGCGTTTAGTCTGTGGATGATACAGATGATAGCCTTTACTTTCAGAACTGTACCCAACAAAAATACATTTTACTACCTTATCATCCAATTTTCTGCGATGTTGTTCAGGCACTAGTGCATATGCCAAACAACCAAAAACCCGCAGATGAGCAATAGATGGCTTGCGATCATGCCAAGCCTCATATGGAGTGATAGACTGTAGCGCTTTAGTGGGACACTTGTTAAGTACATATGCTGCACACATGACTGTTGGGTGTGTGTAGAAGTGCGAGAGACACACGAGAAGCACACACAAAGAGCACAAATGCAGCAAGACACACGGAGAAGACGCAGCTCTGATACCAAGAGAGCTATTCCAGCCATCATCTTCTCCGTGTGTCTTGCTGCGTTTGTGCTCTTTGTGTGTGCTTCTCGTGTGTCTCTCACACTTCTACACACACCCAACATTGGTATCAGAGCAGGTTCAGCTCCTTCTTAAGTTTCGGTTTTTCGCGTCACGGCGCGCGCGCACTTTAACAGTGCAAATCGACTTTGGAGCATAGAACTGTGAATTTCAGCAGCCCTGTTTGTGAGTTGAAATTTCAGCACTCATTTTAGTTCATCGATCAATAGAGAGAGCTATTCCAACCATCGTCTTCTCCGTGTGTCTTGCTGTGTTTGTGCTCTTTGTGTATGCTTCTCGTGTGTCTCTCGCACTTCTACACACACACCCAACAATGACAACCTCAAGCCAAAAACTATGTGGTAAAGCCTGACTCTTGACCATACACCTCGCCATCTCCATGAGTGACATGTTCTTCCGTTCAGCAACTCCATTCTGTTGAGGTGTATACGACACTGTACATTGGTGTTTTATCCCACGTTCAGCCAGAAATGCATTAAAATTAGAAGACATATATTCACCCCCTCGATCAAAATGGAGGGTGCCCATTTTACATGTTGATAGATTTTCAGCCAAAACCAAAAACTGTTTGAAGCACAAAAACACTTCAGACTTTGCCTTCAATGGATATACCCATGCATGCCTAGATAAATCATCAATGAAAGTCATGAAGTAAAGATAGTTTCCAAAAGAAGGTGTTTGCATAGGACCACAGACATCACTATGTACAAGCCGCAATTTCTGCGTAGCCCGAACTGAACCATCTTTTGGAAAGGAGGAACGCTGCATTTTGCCCAAAATACAGCCTTCACATACATGTTTTCCAAGTGCCTCAAGCTTGGGCAAAGAAGACACCATATCAGATTTCTGTAGGCATAGCAAACTAGCAAAATTCAGATGACCAAAGCGTGCATGCCAAAGCTTTGCATCTGAGATAGCCCGAGAATCATGAACTACACATGCCGAATCATTCATAAATCTTTCATAGTCAATGAGCTTATACAGCCCACGACATAAAATGCCAGAAGCAATAATAACATCGCCATTTGACAGATCATGAACTGCACATCTGTCATCAACAAATTTCACAACCAAGCCAATCTTGGCTAATGCAGAAACTGATAACAGATTCTTCTTGATCCCTGGCACAAATAAAGCATCTGACAAGGTGAAAGAACTACCATCAGCAGTAGTCAGAATGATCTTACCAACTCCCATAATAGGATAAGAGGAGTTGTTGGCGCATGTGACAGTATTCCCTGTAGGGGCAGGCTCGAGTGAAGAGAAGAAACTGTGCTGCGAGGTAATATGTTTGGTCGCCCCACTATCAAAGTACCAAACATCTGAGTCTAGTGCAGACATGCACTACTCATGAGAAGATGGGTCAAAGCTGCAAACAGTAGTAAACACCCATTCTTCTTCCTGCACAAAATTAGCAGACTCTGTTTTTGGTGTAGAGGCTTCTGCAACAACCATTCCAACCTCCTTTTTCTTTGCCTCTTTTGCAGCCAGTTTTGGACAGTTCTTTATGATATGATCTTGTAAAACAATTTCTACTTTTTTTATTTCTTCTCATCTTTATCTTCCTTCTTTGAATATGCAGAATTAGCAGATTTCTGCTTACTAGTTGAAGAGCTCCATTTTCCTTTGCCCTTCTGACTAGCTAGGAAAGCTTGATCTGCAACTCACATAATGGAACTGTTTTGCCTGGACTGATCTTCCTGCAACAGAATAGAGACTAACTCCTCAAATGATAAGGCATTCAGATTCCCTTTCATCATCAATCGAAGAGTAGAAGCAAAACTCTGATATGAGTTAGGAAGACCATTCAGAACGGTTTGCACAAGTGAGCTATCTGGTATAACCTCATCAGCAGAAATCAACTGTTCCTTCAAGTCTTTGATCTTTGTTAGGAAACTGTCCATAGAATCACCTTCATTCATGTGCTCACTCTCCAACTGTTTTCGGAGGTAAGAAACACGAGCCTCATTCCTAGCTTGGTACAATGTGGTAAGTGTATCCCAAGCATCCTTAGCTGTTCTGCAAGAGCGAATATGAGGAATAATGGCATGTTTGACAGACAAAGCTATCAATGCATGTGCCTAGGCATCTCTGCCATCCCAGCGAATCTGCTCTGAAGTAGGTGCAGCAGAAACAATAGCACGAACAGGAATCTGCAAAATATCATCTTCGACACCATCTTCATTAGCTCCTGCACCTGTATTTGCAGTACTTGTAGTCAGAGGTGTAATAGGACGTCTTTCAACACCCTACACAATGTTCCACAATCCTTTTGCAACCAATACATGTCGCATCATATAAGCCCACAATGGGTAGTTGGTACCATCCAACTTATCCTCAACAACCAACACACGGAATACATCACTGCTTTCAGCCATGGCCGGTGACTAAAATACCTTGATGCAGAAAATTGACTGTATCTCAAAAAGATGAACAAAACTGCCCAGACGAGTTCTGCTAGACCTGTAGCAGACTTTGAGACGCTTAAACTGGCGAACAAAAACCGGTATATACCTTTGGCACAAAAAGACGAAATAGCCTACACAAGCGCTGCGATAGTGCGTTCGTAGGTCGAAACAAGCTCAGATCGCGATTTTGGCACCATACAACGAAGCTGTTTTGATCTCTGAAACACCTTGAGTATGCTCACAAAATCTTGTGCGAATCTGAGACTGCAAACGGAGGAGTGTCGATGACGCCCTAGATGAAGCGACGACCTGCTCTGATACTAATTGTTGGAGATAGATGTCTGTGGAAGCACGCGAACAGCACAAGGAAGAAAAAGAAGCTTGGAGCACAAACACACAATAGTGAATGTATTACTAGAGAATGTACAAAGATAAGTAGCCCATTAGGGCAATAGGCGTATATACAAGCCGAGGGAAAAAATCCTCCTAAAATGTCTAACGACTTCTAATTCTACTCAATTCTCATGTTCTACATACTCTCTCATACTTGTCCCCACATTTTCCAAGTATATATATAGACAAAAATTTACAAGCTTATGACTACTCAAAGATATAAGTGAACTATTTCTGACATAATGCATATGTGTACACATCTTCCAAATTCTGAATGTTTCCTTCCTTCATGCTTCACAACTTGTTCTCTTCTCAAATCCTTGACTTCATTTCCATGTCAAAACATCAATTGGTGATTGTCCTGCACCAACAGCTCCCCCTCAATCATCAATTGAGGTTTTCTCTAACTTCTTTATGCCTGCCATGTCTTTGAATTTCTGTAGCTTTGGTCCATCCAAGCTTTTGGTAAGCATATCAGTTATCTGATCTTTTGTTGAAGTATGTATGACTTCAATCTCTTTATCCATCACCTTCTCTCTCAAAAAGTGATACTGAATCTCAATGTGTTTAGTCCTTGCATGAAACACAGGATTAGCAGCTAAATACAATGAACTCATGTTATCTCCATAAATGATAGGTGTACTCTGTATGGTGTCAAAACTCTTCATGAGAGTTAAGCCATATCACTTCCTTTGCAGCTTCAACCATACCTTTGTACTAAGCTTCTATAGATGATAAAGCAACTGTGTGTTGCTTCTTTGAACACCAAGAGATTAACTTATCTCCCACATAACACAAGTATCCATATGTTGATCTTCTATCATCAGGATTACCTACCCAATCTGCATCACTATATATTTTGATATTTATATCTGATGTAAAACCATAATACAAACCCTCTTTGAGTGTACCCTTAATGTACCTCAACACTCTTTGACCTGCAATCCAATGTTCTTTCCTAGGACAATGCATGAATTGAGACAAAACCCCAACTGCATATGATAAATCAGGCCTAGTTAATGTAGCATAGATAAGACTACCAACCAAACTCTGATATAGCTTTATATCCTTGAATTCTTCTCCACCATATCTGCTCAATTTGTGATTCACCTCCATTGGAGTAGGTGCTACCCTGCAATCATTCATTTTAAACTTGATTAACAAGTTTCTCAAATACCTTTCTTGAGTCACATACACTCCATGTTGAGTGTATGAAATCTCCATGCCCAAGAAATATGACAAGTCTCCCAAATCACTGATTTTGAACTCTTTCTCCATTTGCTTCTTTAGGCTTTGAATGCCTTTCTCATCTGTACCTGTAAGAATTATATCATCAACATATATGCACATATAAATGAACCCATCATCACTTGCTTTAACAAGCAAGCTACTATCTGCCTTAGATACTTGAAATCCAAGTTCTTTCAAGAACTTCACAAGTCTATAATTCCATGCCCTTGGGGCCTGCTTCAACCCATACAAAGCTCTCTTGAGCTTGCATACATGATCTGGATACCTTCTATCTCTGAATCCTTGAGGTTGCTCCATGAAAACATCATCTGAAATATAACCATTCAGAAAAGCATTCTTCATATCTAATTGACATAATTTCCAACCTTTACATGCAGCAATGGCTATGAGTGTCCTGATGGTTGTCATCTTTGCCACAGGACTATAGGTCTCATCATAATCAATACCATATGTTTGAGCAAACCCTTTCACAACAAGTCTAGCTTTATACCTAGACACACTTCCATCTGCAAATCTCTTTCTTTTGTAGACCCACTTGCATCCAATGATCTTCTGACTATTTGGTTTAGGAACCAAATCCCATGTTTTATTCTCCATTAATGCATCATATTCTTCCTGCATAGCTTTCTCCCAATTTTCCTTACCTTTTGCCTCTTCATATCTGGAAGGGTCTTCATCTGCCTTTATCATGTAAGCATAATCTTTGGTAGCCAAAAAAGAAGTATCATAGCTATACCTTGTAGGTTACCACTTGTGTCTTGATGACTTTCTGAGTTCTCCACTCCTTGAGGTTTCTGGTTCTTCACACTCAGGATCAAATCTAGGCATTTCTTCAACTTCAACCTGCACTTCATTATTCTCCTCTTCATCAAATATCTGAACCTTTGATTTACCCTTTTTTTGACTCACAACCTCTTCATTACCTGTATTAATATTGATAGTACTTGCATACCAAGTACCTTGCTCATCAAATGTAACATCCTTAGACACAATGAATTGCTTTGTGGATGGACTCCACAATCTATAACCCATCTGCTTGTCATCATAACCAATGAATACATACTTTTCAGCTTTAGGTTCTAATTTGTGTCTTAATTCTGATTGCACATATGCATATGCCAAACATCCAAATACTTTGCAATGATCCAAGGTAGGTCTCTTACTCCACCATGCCTCATATGGTGTCATACCCTGCAAAGCTTTACATGGTAGCCTATTGACCAAATAAGTAGCTGTATTTACAGCCTCAGCCCACAAATAATTTGGGCAATTTTTCTCATTCATCATTGACCTTGCAAACTCAACAAGAGTTCTATTTCTTCTCTCTGCTACACCATTTTGTTGAGGAGAGTACCTGCAAGTGATTTCCCTTTTTATACCTGCATTCCACAAGTAATCACTGAACTCATTAGAGAAATACTCTCCCCCTGCATTTGACCTTAATCTCTTCAATTTATGACCTATAATTCTTTCTGCATACACATGATAATGTTTGAATGTATTGAATACTTCTGACTTATCTTTGATCACATAGATAGTGATCCATCTGGTAGCATCATCAACATAAATCACATAGTACCTTGAACCATTGATACTGAAATCCTTTGATGGTCCCCACACATCTGTGTGTACCAACTCAAGCTTCTCTGAATACATGAAACCATGCTTGGAGTAAGATTGCTTATGAGCCTTACCTAATTGACATGCCTCACATCTGTATGTCATATGTTTACCTGTAACATTAGGCAATCCAAGCACTGAACCATTGTTAATAATATCGTTGATACCTCTTTCATTGAAGTGTCCAAGCCTCTTGTGCCAAAGATCTAACTCAGAGATCTTATGTCCTCCATAAGTGAACAAGGCATGACCAACATTACCTTGAATCTTCAATGTGAACAACCTTCCTTCTTTCTTCCCTGAAACAATTTGTTTATACCCATTGCTAGGGTCTTCCACAAAAACTCCTTCATTAGTGAATCTAACTTCA
>CM035417.1:193181638-193201148 GCA_020310875.1 Ceratopteris richardii | reverse complement strand
GATAGGGAGATAAACAGATAGAGAGATAGATAGATAGATAGATAGATAGATAGATAGATAGATAGATAGATAGATAGATAGATAGATAGATAGATAGATAGATAGATAGATAGATAGATAGATAGATAGATAGATAGATAGATAGATAGATAGATAGATAGATAGATAGATAGATAGATAGATAGATAGATAGACAGATAAATAGATAGATAGATAGATGTTGGAGCAAGTCTATGACAAGCCTAAGTATTGGCTTGAGTCTCACAAAGTCATTAAAGAAGCTTCAAAATGAAGACTATGTAAAGTTCACTTTGTGAACTACCTCTTGTAACTTTTGAAGAGTTTACTTAATGTAAAAGTAACAGAATCTTAAGTGGTTGAGCCCACATGATCAAGAATGAAAAGAGGAGCCACGAATTCGTGATTTGTGGTAGGTAGAGAATCAAATCAATCATTGATTGATTGGAGAGTGATTGAGGGAAGTTAGCCTCCCAAACTCAACTATAAATAGATGGCAGTTTTAGTTGTGGTTAGAGAGACCTATGTGAAGACCTCCAAGAGCTGAGCTTTATGCCATATCAAGGTGTGATTACAAGGCACACATATGTATCAGTAAGTCATTGTATTGTACAAGCAATATACTTTCATTTTCATGATTATTTGAGTTCATCTTTCCATGTTCTTGTGATGTGTACTACTCACTGCCATTACTTCAGTTTTTCTCAGTCAGCTTGCAGAGATTGTTTCTCTGCACTTGGTTCATCCTTTTCAGTGATTTAACTTGGTAAAGTTAGCTCTATAAGTCTACTATATGCTCACAAATTTTCATGTCATTTGGATGTTGGAATCTTCAGTTATGTTCATTTGAAGTCAACAGGGTATGTTCATCTTCACTTCTCTGTCAGGTACCCGACTTTTTGAGTCATCTTGTCAGAGTCATTTCTCAGTGTTTACGCATCCAAATTCAGTGATTTTAAGCTTGTTGGATTCAGCTTACTGTCTAGTATAAGCATACAAATTTTCATGATCATTGGATCCTTACATCTTGAGTTATGTTAGTTTTTCTACTCACTGGTCTATTTCTGTAGCAGCCCGTGAAAATCGGGATGATGTCATCACTTGTTAAAAGTCATTCTCAGTGTGTGGTTTGTTATTTTTGATGAGATTACTCTCTAAAGTTAGCTCTTGAAGCTACCTAGCCTTCCCCAAGAGGAATTAATCTAATTGCTGCTGTGCTCAGAGAATTATGTAAAACACTGGACAGGTGTATCAACCAAGAATAGCAAGTTTTCACCTCTGAGCTAACTCCAACTTATCTGTTTTGATCTATCTTTTTGAGAGTGATTTTCCAAGGTACATAGGGTGTCTAATACATCCATTGGCAAGCTAAAAGGGCCCACCATCTACTCCTGGACTTCATTTGGCTGGTGTAGAGCAAAGATTTTGCAACACCTCTTCATCTTCAACACATACCTATCCATCTCTTCACAGTGGTATCAGAGCAAGGTTGGACAACATGGCAGATGGATTTCCTTCATCAATTGACAAATTGGACAGAGGTAACTACTCAGCTTGGTCATTAAGAATGGAAGCTTATCTCCAAGGTAGAAGCTTATATGGTTATGTGGCTGGAGATGAAGTTATGCCAAGTTTCAGGAACAAAAGTCAACCAACACAAGAAGAGCAAGAAAGATTGAGCACATGGTGCTCCAAGGATGCACTTGCAAGGTCTTATCTCCTCAACTCTATCTCAGATTTTTTGTTGCCTCACATTAGAAGTTGTAAGACATCTCAGGAAGTGTGGGATGCACTTGAAGCTTTCTTTGCTTCAAGTACTAAAGCTAGGAAGCATCAACTATGGCTGGATTTCACAACTCTCAAGAAGGCTCCCAAACAAAATGTGACTGATTTTGTCACAAAGCTCAAGGACATAGCAGATCAATTGGGAAGCATTGGAGAGGTAATAGATGAAGAGCAAATTGTAAGGCAGGTCATCAATGGCTTGAAGGCAGATGACAAGTGGGAAGCATTCACCACAGCTATGGATTTGTACATGGACATGCATGTACCTGATTTCAACACACGCATTGGACAATTACTTACTCAAGAGGCAAAGCTTATCAAAAATGGAGAAAGCTCTAAAGGTAATCAATCTTCAGCTTTATACACGGATAAAAGCAAGTCTAAAGATAACAAAGGAAAGGCAAAGAAAGTGGATGATGAAGCAGGTACATATCAAGCTAACTATGCAGGTAGAGGAAGACATGGCAGAGGTAGAGGAAGAGGAGGTAGACAAGGCAGGGGGAGATCCCAAGACTCCAACTCATGTTCTATTTGTGGATTAACTAATCATACAACTGAAAATTGCTTTAGGAATTCCAGGAATCAAAGAGGCAGAGGATACAATAGAGGAAGTTATGGCTACTCAAGAGGAAGGTTCAACAACTACCATGGCAACTACAACAACTACAATCATTCAAACTATCAAGGAGGCTACAAAGGAAGGAGAGACTACAATAACTACACAGAAGACTCAAACAAAGAGGATTCATTATTGATCATGAACATGGCTATGCCACAAGGTAAATCTGATGAGCATATTTTCTACATAGATTCAGGTTGTTCAAATCATGTGGCAGGAAATGTGGCACTCCTATCAGATTTAGAAGATCCAAGGAATAAGCATGAGGTACAAACAGGAGATGATACAAAACATCCTGTGGAGAAAATAGGCAATGTCAAAGCACCTGATGGAAACATCAACCTACTCAGTAAGGTACTCTATGTCCCTACCATTACAAAGAATTTGATAAGTGTTGGGCAGATAGTAGAGAAAGGGTTGCAAGTCAGGTTCACAAAGGCAGGAGCATTTGTTGAAGATCCAAGTCAAGGATTCAGAAGAATTGCAAAAGATGAAAAGACAGGTAGATTGTTCACATTTGAATTACAGGACACTAGAAACATTGCTCTATTTAATTATGGCAGTCAGACACTCACAGAATTGGAAGTATGGCACAAAAGGTTAGCACATATTGGTGAAAGGTCATTAAAGCAAATCTAGAGGGACCAAAGTGTACTTGGACTTCCTAATTTGTCAAAACAACATATGATTTATAAGTGTAGTGCATGTCAATTTGGAAAGTCTCACAGGTTACCATTCATGAAGAAAGGTCATATGCATGGAGATCTCTTGGAGTTGGTTCATACAGATGTATGGGGACCTAGCAAGGAAGCTTCAATATCTGGATCAAGGTATTATGTTTCCTTTATTGATGATTGCAGCAGATGGACTATCCTATTCTTTATGAAACACAAAGATGAAGTTTTTTCATGTTTCAAAAGATATTTGGCTCTTGTGGAGAATCAAACAGGTAAATCACTAAAAAGGCTAAGGTCAGATGGAGGGGGAGAATACCTCTCCCATGATTTTGATTCTTTTCTTCAAGAAAGAGGAATCAAAAGAGAGGTAACTACAAGGTACACTCCTGAGCAAAATGGAGTGGCAGAAAGGAGGAATAGGACAATTGTTGAAGCTGCAAGGTCTATGTTAAATGAAAAGCATTTACCTAATTACTTATGGGCTGAGGCTGTATCTACAGCCACTTACTTGATTAACAGGTTGCCTTCAAAATCCCTTGATGGGATGACTCCATATGAGGCTTGGAATGGAAGAAGACCAAGTTTAGATCATTGTAAAATTTTTGGATGTATTGCTTTTGCTCATGTTCCTTCACAGGTTAGAGGCAAGATGGATCCAAAAGCAGAAAGGTGTGTATTTATTGGATATGACAACAATCAAAAGGGCTACAGGTTATACAATCCTACCAACAAAGGATTCTTGGTAAGCAGAGATGTAGTTTTTGATGAGAACAATTCATGGTATGAAGATTCATGCAGGAAGGTCAATTTACCATATGATCTTGAAGAAGATTTTCCAAAGCTTGGTAGAGAACAATCAAAGATTGAAGAACAAGACACCTCAGAGGATGATGAAGAATGTCAGATGGAAAAGATCAAAGCATGGAAGTCTAAAGGTAAAGCAAAATTGCAGGAACTTGGACATGAGGCAGAATCATCACATCATGGCCTAAGAAGATCTATGAGGGAAAAGAAAAAACCAGAAAGGTATGGGTTTGACACCTCATTAGTAACTAAACATTCTATCTACATAGCACAGGACATAAACCAAGAGGAGCCATCATCATTTGAAGAGGCCAAAGCAAAAACAGAATGGAAGCATGCAATGAAGGAAGAGATTGAAGCACTCGAGGAAAACAACACTTGGGATTTGGTGCCCAAGACTTCATCCATGAAGGTAATAGGCTCAAGATGGGTCTATAAACTCAAGAAGAATTCTGATGGTTCAATTAACAGGTATAAGGCAAGGCTTGTAGCAAAAGGCTTTGCACAAACTCAGGGAATTGATTATGAGGAGACATTCTCTCTTGTGGCAAAGATGCCTACTATTAGGGTTTTGCTTAGTATTGCCTCTTCCAAGAATTGGAAGATACTTCAACTAGATGTAAAGAATGCATTCTTGAATGGTTGGATAACAGAAGAGGTATATATGGCACAACCACCTGGTTTTGAGAGTCAAGTTTATCCTGATTATGTGTGTAAACTTAACAAAGCATTGTATGGTCTCAAGCAAGCTCCAAGAGCTTGGAATTTCAGGCTTGTTTCATTCTTGCAGGACAAAGGCTTTCAACCAAGCAAAGCAGATCCTTCACTCTTTATTAAAAAGAGTAATTCCGAGGTCATCTACCTATGTGTATATGTAGATGATATTATATTGACAGGAAATGATGCAGATGGTATGAAGAAGATCAAAGATCAGATGAGAGAAGAGTTCAAGATAAGTGATTTGGGTTCACTTACCTACTTCCTAGGTTTGGAAGTTGTCTACAAAGATCATGGTTTGTTTCTCACTCAAAGAAAGTACATTAAGGACATGTTGGCAAAATTCAAGATGCAAGATTGTAAGATTGCAGGTACTCCAATGGAGGTCAATCACAAATTGAGCTCACATGAAGGTGAACTCATAGAGGACATCACATCATATCAAAGTCTAGTGGGTAGTCTCAACTATGCCACATTGACAAGAGTAGATATATGTTACAGTGTGAGTGTGCTAAGTCAATTTATGCACACACCAAGGAAACCACATATGGATGCTGCCAAAAGGATTCTCAAGTATCTCAAAGGAACCATAAATGAAGGACTTTATTATCCTTATGTATCTGATTTAGGTTTGAAGCTATTTTCTGATGCAGATTGGGCTGGCTCCAAGGAAGATAGAAGGAGCACTTCAGGTTATCTTACCTTTGCAGGTTCAAAGCTTATTTCATGGTCATCCAAGAAGAAACCCACAGTTGCTCTCTCTTCTACTGAAGCTGAATATAGAGGTCTTGCCATAACTGCACAGGAAGCTATGTGGATGAAGACATTGTTCAAAGATCTTGGATTGGAGTTTGGAACTCCAACTATTTTTGGTGACAATATGAGTTCTATTCACTTGGATGCTAATCCTATTTTTCATGCAAGGACTAAACATATTGAAGTTCATTATCATTATGTACGAGAGAAGATCCTAAGCAAGGAGATTCAAATATCATATGTGTCCACTCATCAACAATGTGCAGATATTCTAACTAAAGCATTGGATGGTACAAAGCTTTGCAAATTCAAGGCTATGATTGGTTTGCAGGTAATCTTGGAAGATTGAAGACCTCAAGCATACTTGGCTTGAGGGGGAGCTGTTGGAGCAAGTCTATGACAAGCCTAAGTATTGGCTTGAGTCTCACAAAGTCATTAAAGAAGCTTCAAAATGAAGACTATGTAAAGTTCACTTGTGAACTACCTCTTGTAACTTTTGAAGAGTTTACTTAATGTAAAAGTAAGAGAATCTTAAGTGGTTGAGCCCACATGATCAAGAATGAAAAGAGGAGCCACGAATTCGTGATTTGTGGTAGGTAGAGAATCAAATCAATCATTGATTGATTGGAGAGTGATTGAGGGAAGTTAGCCTCCCAAACTCAACTATAAATAGATGGCAGTTTTAGTCGTGGTTAGAGAGACCTATGTGAAGACCTCCAAGAGCTGAGCTTTATGCCATATCAAGGTGTGATTACAAGGCACACATATGTATCAGTAAGTCATTGTATTGTACAAGCAATATACTTTCATTTTCATGATTATTTGAGTTCATCTTTCCATGTTCTTGTGATGTGTACTACTCACTGCCATTACTTCAGTTTTTCTCAGTCAGCTTGCAGAGATTGTTTCTCTGCACTTGGTTCATCATTTTCAGTGATTTAACTTGGTAACGTTAGCTCTATAAGTCTACTATATGCTCACAAATTTTCATGTCATTTGGATGTTGGAATCTTCAGTTATGTTCATTTGAAGTCAACAGGGTATGTTCATCTTCACTTCTCTGTCAGGTACCCGACTTTTTCAGTCATCTTGTCAGAGTCATTTCTCAGTGTTTACTCATCCAAATTCAGTGATTTTAAGCTTGTTGGATTTAGCTTACTGTCTAGTATAAGCATACAAATTTGCATGATCATTGGATCCTTACATCTTGAGTTATGTTAATTTTTCTACTCACTGGTCTATTTCTGTAGCAGCCCGTGAAAAGCGGGATGATGTCATCACTTGTTAAAAGTCATTCTCAGTGTGTGGTTTGTTATTTTTGATGAGATTACTCTCTAAAGTTAGCTCTTGAAGCTACCTAGCCTTCCCCAAGAGGAATTAATCTAATTGCTGCTGTGCTCAGAGAATTATGTAAAACACTGGACAGGTGTATCAACCAAGAATAGCAAGTTTTCACCTCTGAGCTAACTCCAACTTATCTGTTTTGATCTATCTTTTTGAGAGTGATTTTCCAAGGTACATAGGGTGTCTAATACATCCATTGGCAAGCTAAAAGGGCCCACCATCTACTCCTGGACTTCATTTGGCTGGTGTAGAGCAAAGATTTTGCAACACCTCTTCATCTTCAACACATACCTATCCATCTCTTCACAGTGGTATCAGAGCAAGGTTGGACAACATGGCAGATGGATTTCCTTCATCAATTGACAAATTGGACAGAGGTAACTACTCAGCTTGGTCATTAAGAATGGAAGCTTATCTCCAAGGTAGAAGTTTATATGGTTATGTGGCTGGAGATGAAGTTATGCCAAGTTTCAGGAACAAAAGTCAACCAACACAAGAAGAGCAAGAAAGATTGAGCACATGGTGCTCCAAGGATGCACTTGCAAGGTCTTATCTCCTCAACTCTATCTCAGATTTTTTGTTGCCTCACATTAGAAGTTGTAAGACATCTCAAGAAGTGTGGGATGCACTTGAAGCTTTCTTTGCTTCAAGTACTAAAGCTAGGAAGCATCAACTATGGCTGGATTTCACAACTCTCAAGAAGGCTCCCAAACAAAATGTGACTGATTTTGTCACAAAGCTCAAGGACATAGCAGATCAATTGGGAAGCATTGGAGAGGTAATAGATGAAGAGCAAATTGTAAGGCAGGTCATCAATGGCTTGAAGGCAGATGACAAGTGGGAAGCATTCACCACAGCTATGGATTTGTACATGGACATGCATGTACCTGATTTCAACACACGCATTGGACAATTACTTACTCAAGAGGCAAAGCTTATCAAAAATGGAGAAAGCTCTAAAGGTAATCAATCTTCAGCTTTATACACGGATAAAAGCAAGTCTAAAGATAACAAAGGAAAGGCAAAGAAAGTGGATGATGAAGCAGGTACATATCAAGCTAACTATGCAGGTAGAGGAAGACATGGCAGAGGTAGAGGAAGAGGAGGTAGACAAGGCAGGGGGAGATCCCAAGACTCCAACTCATGTTCTATTTGTGGATTAACTAATCATACAACTGAAAATTGCTTTAGGAATTCCAGGAATCAAAGAGGCAGAGGATACAATAGAGGAAGTTATGGCTACTCAAGAGGAAGGTTCAACAACTACCATGGCAACTACAACAACTACAATCATTCAAACTATCAAGGAGGCTACAAAGGAAGGAGAGACTACAATAACTACACAGAAGACTCAAACAAAGAGGATTCATTATTGATCATGAACATGGCTATGCCACAAGGTAAATCTGATGAGCATATTTTCTACATAGATTCAGGTTGTTCAAATCATGTGGCAGGAAATGTGGCACTCCTATCAGATTTAGAAGATCCAAGGAATAAGCATGAGGTACAAACAGGAGATGATACAAAACATCCTGTGGAGAAAATAGGCAATGTCAAAGCACCTGATGGAAACATCAACCTACTCAGTAAGGTACTCTATGTCCCTACCATTACAAAGAATTTGATAAGTGTTGGGCAGATAGTAGAGAAAGGGTTGCAAGTCAGGTTCACAAAGGCAGGAGCATTTGTTGAAGATCCAAGTCAAGGATTCAGAAGAATTGCAAAAGGTGAAAAGACAGGTAGATTGTTCACATTTGAATTACAGGACACTAGAAACATTGCTCTATTTAATTATGGCAGTCAGACACTCACAGAATTGGAAGTATGGCACAAAAGGTTAGCACATATTGGTGAAAGGTCATTAAAGCAAATCTACAGGGACCAAAGTGTACTTGGACTTCCTAATTTGTCAAAACAACATATGATTTATAAGTGTAGTGCATGTCAATTTGGAAAGTCTCACAGGTCACCATTCATGAAGAAAGGTTATATGCATGGAGATCTCTTGGAGTTGGTTCATACAGATGTATGGGGACCTAGCAAGGAAGCTTCAATATCTGGATCAAGGTATTATGTTTCCTTTATTGATGATTGCAGCAGATGGACTATCCTATTCTTTATGAAACACAAAGATGAAGTTTTTTCATGTTTCAAAAGATATTTGGCTCTTGTGGAGAATCAAACAGGTAAATCACTAAAAAGGCTAAGGTCAGATGGAGGGGGAGAATACTTCTCCCATGATTTTGATTCTTTTCTTCAAGAAAGAGGAATCAAAAGAGAGGTAACTACAAGGTACACTCCTGAGCAAAATGGAGTGGCAGAAAGGAGGAATAGGACAATTGTTGAAGCTGCAAGGTCTATGTTAAATGAAAAGCATTTACCTAATTACTTATGGGCTGAGGCTGTATCTACAGCCACTTACTTGATTAACAGGTTGCCTTCAAAATCCCTTGATGGGATGACTCCATATGAGGCTTGGAATGGAAGAAGACCAAGTTTAGATCATTGTAAAATTTTTGGATGTATTGCTTTTGCTCATGTTCCTTCACAGGTTAGAGGCAAGATGGATCCAAAAGCAGAAAGGTGTGTATTTATTGGATATGACAACAATCAAAAGGGCTACAGGTTATACAATCCTACCAACAAAGGATTCTTGGTAAGTAGAGATGTAGTTTTTGATGAGAACAATTCATGGTATGAAGATTCATGCAGGAAGGTCAATTTACCATATGATCTTGAAGAAGATTTTCCAAAGCTTGGTAGAGAACAATCAAAGATTGAAGAACAAGACACCTCAGAGGATGATGAAGAATGTCAGATGGAAAAGATCAAAGCATGGAAGTCTAAAGGTAAAGCAAAATTGCAGGAACTTGGACATGAGGCAGAATCATCACATCATGGCCTAAGAAGATCTATGAGGGAAAAGAAAAAACCAGAAAGGTATGGGTTTGACACCTCATTAGTAACTAAACATTCTATCTACATAGCACAGGACATAAACCAAGAGGAGCCATCATCATTTGAAGAGGCCAAAGCAAAAACAGAATGGAAGCATGCAATGAAGGAAGAGATTGAAGCACTCGAGGAAAACAACACTTGGGATTTGGTGCCCAAGACTTCATCCATGAAGGTAATAGGCTCAAGATGGGTCTATAAACTCAAGAAGAATTCTGATGGTTCAATTAACAGGTATAAGGCAAGGCTTGTAGCAAAAGGCTTTGCACAAACTCAGGGAATTGATTATGAGGAGACATTCTCTCCTGTGGCAAAGATGCCTACTATTAGGGTTTTGCTTAGTATTGCCTCTTCCAAGAATTGGAAGATACTTCAACTAGATGTAAAGAATGCATTCTTGAATGGTTGGATAACAGAAGAGGTATATATGGCACAACCACCTGGTTTTGAGAGTCAAGTTTATCCTGATTATGTGTGTAAACTTAACAAAGCATTGTATGGTCTCAAGCAAGCTCCAAGAGCTTGGAATTTCAGGCTTGTTTCATTCTTGCAGGACAAAGGCTTTCAACCAAGCAAAGCAGATCCTTCACTCTATATTAAAAAGAGTAATTCCGAGGTCATCTACCTATGTGTATATGTAGATGATATTATATTGACAGGAAATGATGCAGATGGTATGAAGAAGATCAAAGATCAGATGAGAGAAGAGTTCAAGATAAGTGATTTGGGTTCACTTACCTACTTCCTAGGTTTGGAAGTTGTCTACAAAGATCATGGTTTGTTTCTCACTCAAAGAAAGTACATTAAGGACATGTTGGCAAAATTCAAGATGCAAGATTGTAAGATTGCAGGTACTCCAATGGAGGTCAATCACAAATTGAGCTCACATGAAGGTGAACTCATAGAGGACATCACATCATATCAAAGTCTAGTGGGTAGTCTCAACTATGCCACATTGACAAGAGTAGATATATGTTACAGTGTGAGTGTGCTAAGTCAATTTATGCACACACCAAGGAAACCACATATGGATGCTGCCAAAAGGATTCTCAAGTATCTCAAAGGAACCATAAATGAAGGACTTTATTATCCTTATGTATCTGATTTAGGTTTGAAGCTATTTTCTGATGCAGATTGGGCTGGCTCCAAGGAAGATAGAAGGAGCACTTCAGGTTATCTTACCTTTGCAGGTTCAAAGCTTATTTCATGGTCATCCAAGAAGCAACCCACAGTTGCTCTCTCTTCTACTGAAGCTGAATATAGAGGTCTTGCCATAACTGCACAGGAAGCTATGTGGATGAAGACATTGTTCAAAGATCTTGGATTGGAGTTTGGAACTCCAACTATTTTTGGTGACAATATGAGTTCTATTCACTTGGCTGCTAATCCTATTTTTCATGCAAGGACTAAACATATTGAAGTTCATTATCATTATGTACGAGAGAAGATCCTAAGCAAGGAGATTCAAATATCATATGTGTCCACTCATCAACAATGTGCAGATATTCTAACTAAAGCATTGGATGGTACAAAGCTTTGCAAATTCAAGGCTATGATTGGTTTGCAGGTAATCTTGGAAGATTGAAGACCTCAAGCATACTTGGCTTGAGGGGGAGCTGTTGGAGCAAGTCTATGACAAGCCTAAGTATTGGCTTGAGTCTCACAAAGTCATTAAAGAAGCTTCAAAATGAAGACTATGTAAAGTTCACTTGTGAACTACCTCTTGTAACTTTTGAAGAGTTTACTTAATGTAAAAGTAAGAGAATCTTAAGTGGTTGAGCCCACATGATCAAGAATGAAAAGAGGAGCCACGAATTCGTGATTTGTGGTAGGTAGAGAATCAAATCAATCATTGATTGATTGGAGAGTGATTGAGGGAAGTTAGCCTCCCAAACTCAACTATAAATAGATGGCAGTTTTAGTCGTGGTTAGAGAGACCTATGTGAAGACCTCCAAGAGCTGAGCTTTATGCCATATCAAGGTGTGATTACAAGGCACACATATGTATCAGTAAGTCATTGTATTGTACAAGCAATATACTTTCATTTTCATGATTATTTGAGTTCATCTTTCCATGTTCTTGTGATGTGTACTACTCACTGCCATTACTTCAGTTTTTCTCAGTCAGCTTGCAGAGATTGTTTCTCTGCACTTGGTTCATCATTTTCAGTGATTTAACTTGGTAACGTTAGCTCTATAAGTCTACTATATGCTCACAAATTTTCATGTCATTTGGATGTTGGAATCTTCAGTTATGTTCATTTGAAGTCAACAGGGTATGTTTATCTTCACTTCTCTGTCAGGTACCCGACTTTTTCAGTCATCTTGTCAGAGTCATTTCTCAGTGTTTACTCATCCAAATTCAGTGATTTCAAGCTTGTTGGATTCCGCTTACTGTCTAGTATAAGTATACAAATTTTCATGATCATTGGATTCTTACATCTTGAGTTATGTTAATTTTTCTACTCACTGGTCTATTTCTGTAGCAGCCCGTGAAAATCGGGATGATGTCATCACTTGTTAAAAGTCATTCTCAGTGTGTGGTTTGTTATTTTTGATGAGATTACTCTCTAAAGTTAGCTCTTGAAGCTACCTAGCCTTCCCCAAGAGGAATTAATCTAATTGCTGCTGTGCTCAGAGAATTATGTAAAACACTGGACAGGTGTATCAACCAAGAATAGCAAGTTTTCACCTCTGAGCTAACTCCAACTTATCTGTTTTGATCTATCTTTTTGAGAGTGATTTTCCAAGGTACATAGGGTGTCTAATACATCCATTGGCAAGCTAAAAGGGCCCACCATCTACTCCTGGAGTTCATTTGGCTGGTGTAGAGCAAAGATTTTGCAACACCTCTTCATCTTCAACACATACCTATCCATCTCTTCACAATAGATAGATAGATAGATAGATAGATAGATAGATATATATATAGATAGATAGATAGATAGATAGATAGATAGATAGATAGATAGATAGATAGATAGATAGATAGATAGATAGATAGATAGATAGAAGGAAAGATAGATAGGTATGTAGATAGATAGGTATATAGATAGATAGGTAGATAGACAGGTAGATAGATAGGTAGATAGATAGATAGATAGATAGATAGATAGATAGATAGATAGATAGATAGATAGATAGATAGATAGATAGATAGATAGATAGATAGATAGATAGATAGATAGATAGATAGATAGATAGATAGATAGATAGATAGATAGATAGATAGATAGATAGATAGAAGGAAAGATAGATAGATAGGTAGATCGATAGATAGATTGATAGATAGATAGATAGATAGATAGATAGATAGATAGATAGATAGATAGATAGATAGATAGATAGATAGATAGATAGATAGATAGATAGATAGATAGATAGATAGATAGATAGATAGATAGATAGATAGATAGATAGATAGATAGATAGATCGATCGATCGATCGATCGATCGATCGATCGATAGATAGATAGATAGATAGATAGATAGATAGATAGATAGATAGATAGATAGATAGATAGATAGATAGATAGATAGATAGATAGATAGATAGATAGATAGATAGATAGATAGATAGATAGATAGATAGATAGATAGATAGATAGATGATAGGTAAGTAGATAGATAGATAGATAGATACATAGATAGGTAGATAGATAGATAGATAGATAGATAGATAGATAGATAGATAGATAGATAGATAGATAGATAGATAGATAGATAGATAGATAGATAGATAGATAGATAGACAGACAGACAGACAGACAGACAGACAGACAGACAGACAGATAGATAGATAGATAGATAGATAGATATATAGATAGATAGATAGGAAGACAGATAAGATAGATAGACAGATAGATAGATAGATAGATAGATAGATAGATAGATAGATAGATAGATAGATAGATAGATAGATAGATAGATAGATAGATAAATAGATAGATAGATAGATAGATAGATAGATAGATAGATAGATAGATAGATAGATAGACAGATAGATAGATAGATAGATAGATATATAGATAGATAGATAGATAGATAGACAGATAGATAGATAGATAGATAGATAGATAGATAGATAGATAGATAGATAGATAGATAGATAGATAGATAGATAGATAGATAGATAGATAGATAGATAGATAGATAGATAGATAGATAGATAGATAGATAGATAGATAGATATGTTGGAGAAACAATCACTAGTTGGACATATATTTGAAGGTCAAATCTTAGGAAGAAATCCCCATGCCTATGTGAAGGGACAAATTCACAAGTGTATCATATTTGTAAAGTTAGTTTCCTTTAGTTCTAGAAGTTTTTTAAAAAAGTCACGAGAATGCAAAAATCTATATAAGTTAGTTTGTATCAACTGACGCAGAGAGAGAGCGAGAGAGAAGAGAGGAAAGACAATGAGAGAGTGAGTTAGAACTCATTTCGTATGACTAAGTATAGTCGGGCTTCTCTGAGTGAGAAAGCACTTGTAAAAATTTCTGAGTTTTTCATAGTTATGAGAAGAACTAAGTAAAGTTCTGTGTATGAGACTTTCTCCATCATCTCCATGATTACCTTCTGTGTGATGAGTTAAAAAGATCAAGTTTTCCAAGCAACTCGATGCCTAGCATCGAATCTCTGCTGATAAGTCATATTTTCATTTATCTTTTTCATTCAGTGCTGAAGTGTTTGAAAACATGATGTTGTTGGAGCAACTCGATGCCTGGCATCGAATTCCAGTTGATAAGTCATATTCTAAGTGTGCATGAAATCACCTATTGTTTTGGTATCCAAAAGATCAAGGTTTTATGCGGGAAGTCGATGCCCGGCATCGAATCCCTGCTGAAAAGTGGCCAAAAACACCCCAAGTCGATGCCCCGCATCGAATTCTCGTTGCAAGTCGATGCCAGGCATGGAATTCCAATTTTAGACAGACGTTTTTTACTATAACAGGAAAGGTTTCCAATTTTGGTAGTTATACATAGTCATCTTCTGAAGGCCATAACTTGAGTTCTAGAGATTCTTTTTATGCATATGATAGCTTGTTGGAAAGCTCTACTCTTCTAGTTGCAGCCTACAAAGTTTCATGGAGAAATAATTCTTGAGCTAAGAGAAATGAGCAAAATACTGAAGGTATGTCATTTCGGTGACTAGGAATTTCTGTAGAAGCAAAGTTCTCACTTAAGGCTATCATTTCTCAAAGTTTGGAGTGGCAATGAGTTAATGGTGACCATAGAGGTGTTTTAGTGTCACATTAATTCATTTCTTGTAGTGTTTCATACATCAACAAGTGGTATCAGAGCAGAAAGATTCTCGAGAGCAGAAGTTGACAAAGGTACGAGAAGTTTTGTAAAGTTTTCCATTAAAGTTTGAAAGGTGAAGCATTTGAAGACACAAGGCATCAAAAGGTTACTTCAAAAGTATCCTCATACACAAAGAACTTCAAAAGGTATTCTCCTTTATCCTTTAAGCTCATAGGTTGCAGCAGAAGGAAAGAACTATGGCAGATCATATCTCCATTGACAAACTGGACACAGATAATTACCCTGCATGGGTAATGAGAATGGAAGCCTTACTTATGAGTAAGGATCTCATGGTATATGTAACAGGTGAAGAAGAGAAGCCAGTATTTGAAGATGAAAGCCGACCAAAGAAAGAGGAACTTGATGCTTTAAAGCATTGGCAGAAGAAGGATGCAAGTGCAAAAGCATACATCTACAATACAATCTCTGATGATTTGCTACCACACATCAGAGGATTGGAATCATCTGAAGATATATGGAATGCATTGGAGTATCATTTCCAAAGTACTACTAAAGCACGGAAAGCAAGTCTATGGTCAGAGTTTACAACATTCAAGAAGAAGCCAAGTCAAACCATTAGTGATTATGTCACTAAGATGAAGGATTTTGCAGATAGTCTTGGATCCATAGATGAAGATGTTGAAGATCACAGATTGATTGCTCAGCTACTTGCAGGTTTGAGAGGGGATGAAAGGTGGAAACCTTTTGTCTTATCAACAGAATTTTCATTAAATCATTATGTTCCAGATTTGAACCAGTTGCTTGGTTTGATGCTCACATATGAGCAAGACTTGAAGGGAGATGGAGAGAAAGGACAAAGTTCTGCAATGTACATGAAGAACAAGAAGAAAGGAGATAAAGGTAAAGCAAAGGATGAAGAGGAGTATAGTTCTCAAGCTTATTATGCAAGAGGTAAAGGCACTGGCAGAGGAAGACCAAGAGGTTTTGGAAGAGGAAGAGGTAATCAAAACGAGGTGGAAGATATCAAAGTAATTTCCAAAGAGGTAGACAAAGTCAAAGAGGAGGCTATGGTAGAGGTGGAGGAAGAAGTTGGGGACAGAATCAATCCTACAACACCACCTACTACAATTATGCAAATGACACACAGAATGAAAGTCATACATCATTGATGATGAGCTCAATCAACACATCAGATAAAGAAGATCTAAAGGTATTTTACATTGACTCTGGATGTTCTAATCATTTGTCAGGAAACATAGAATTGATGTCAGAATTGGAAAAAGGCATTTCTAGTCACACAGTTCAAACTGGTGATAATACAAGACATAGTGTACATTCAATTGGAAAAGTGAAATGCAAGAGTGGAGCAGATTTGCTAACCAATGTTTTGTATGTTCCTACAATACCTAAAAACTTGATTAGTGTGGGACAGATAGTTGAAAAAGGTTTTCAAGTCAAGTTTACAAATGAAGGAGTATTTGTTGAAGATCCAGAGAATGGATATAATCAGATTGTTTGTGGTAAGAAAGAAGGTAGACTCTTTACTTTAAGAGTACAAGGGAACATTGGTCAAGCTTTGCTCACACATGGTGAAGCAGTGATTACAGAACTTGATCTCTGGCATAAGAGATTAGGTCATTTCAATGAAAGAGGAATTAAAGCTATGGTTGCTAATCAGTCTGTACTCTGATTACCAAATGTGCAAAGTCAACATATGGTTTATAAATGTGAAGCATGTCAAATGGGTAAAGCACACAGGTTACCATTTCAAAAGAAAGGATTCAAACATGATGGAGTACTTGAGCTCATTCATACAGATGTATGGGGACCAACAAAAGAAGGATCTATCAGTGGCTCAAGGTACTATGTTCTTTTTATTGATGATGCTACAAGATGGATAACATTATATGTTTGAAGGAAAGATGAAGTGTTTGGAGCTTTCAAGCATTTTCATGCATATGCAGAGAGAGTCACAGGTCAAAAGCTTAAAAGAATGAGGTCTGATGGAGGGGGAGAATACTTCTCCCAAGAGTTCAATGATTATCTTTGGAATGCAGGTATTAAGAGAGAAATAACCTGCAGGTATACACCACAACAAAATGGTGTAGCAGAAAGGAGAAACAGGACTTTGGTTGAGTTTGCTAGAGCTATGCTAAAGGAGAAGAATTGTCCAAATTATCTTTGGGCTGAGGCTGTAAATACAGCTACATATCTTGTGAATAGATTACCATGTGCAGCTCTAAATGGAATGACTCCATATGAAGCTTGGTGGGGTAAGAAACCAACACTAGATCATTGTAGAGTGTTTGGATCAATTGCATATCTTTATGTGCCATCACAGCTTAGGCATAAACTTGAACCAAAGGCAGAAAAATATGTGTTCATTGGTTATGATGAAAAGCAGATGGGTTACAGGTTGTGGAATCCTTTAACCAAACAATTTCTTGTTTCTAGAGATGTTACATTTGATGAACAGAAAAGTTGGTATGCAGATCAAAGTAATACAGCTGAAGAATTTGAAGAAGAGGTAAGAAGATGTGAGAAAGGAAAATCAATTGTGCAGGTGAATAGAGATGAAGACTATATACAAGCAAGTACATCCAGAAGTGGATCAACAAGAAGAAATGAAGAAGCTCCTATATTTTATAAAGAGGTGTATCCAGACACATATGAAGAATGTGAACCAAGAAGGTCAAGCAGGACTAGAAGACAACCAGAAAGGTATTCTTATGATACTTCTTACATAACTCAGAAGAACTATGCATATATGGTCAAAGATGATGAAGAACCCCAGAACTATGATGAAGCTAAAGGTAAGAAGCAATGGGAAGAAGCAATGAAGGAAGAATTCAATGCACTGGAGGAGAACAAGACATGGGAACTTGTTCCTAAACCAAATGGTAAGAAAGTTATTTGAAATAAATGGGTTTATAAAGTGAAGAAGCTTGCAGATGGAAGTATAGCCAAATACAAAGCTAGATTGGTGGTGAAAGGCTATGCCCAGACCTATGGCATAGATTATGATGAGACATTCAGTCCCGTAGCTAAGATGTCAACTATAAAGACAATCATTGCTATTGCAGCTTCAAAAGGATGGACTCTAAGTCAATTGGATATAAAGAATGCGTTCTTAAATGGATACATATCAGATGAGGTATACATGGAACAACCTCAAGGGTTTATAGATTCCAGGTATCCAAATTTTGTTTGCAGGTTGAGAAGAGCATTATATGGATTGAAGCAAGATCCAAGAGCATGAAACTATAGATTAGTGAAGTATCTCAATGATCTTGGATATCAAAGTTCAAAAGCAGATTCAAGTCTACTTATCAAAAGAACAGAGGAAGGTACAATCTACATTTGTATTTATGTAGATGACATTATAATCACAGGTACTTGAGATGAAGGAATCAAGGAGGTAAAGAGATTACTTGAAAAAGAATTCAAGATCAGTGATTTAGGAAAGTTGTCATACTTTCTTGGAATGGAAGTCACTTATACAGATCATGGCATATATGTATCACAAGAAAGGTATCTTCTGAATCTATTGAAGAAGTTTGATATGGAAAATTGCAGAGAAGCTTCAACTCCACTTGAAGTTAATCACAAGCTCAGTAAATATGATGGTGCAGAATACAAAGATATGAGGAAGTATCAATCTCTTGTGGGTAGTTTGATTTATGCTACACTAACAAGACCTGATCTTAGTTATGCAGTGGGAGTTTTGTCACAATTCATGCATTGTCCAAAGGACCCACATTGGATTGCAGGTCAAAGAGTTCTCAGATATATCAAAGGAACTATAAAGAAAGGATTATATTATCCTTTTACATCAGATTTGAAGTTGAGAGCCTACAGTGACTCAGACTGGGCAGGTAACCAAGATGACAGAAGATCAACTCATGGTTACATGATATATATTGGTGATAAGCTTGTAAGTTGGTGTTCAAAGAAACAACATACAGTAGCATTATCATCAACTGAAGCAGAGTACAAAGGACTTGTGGAAGCAGCTAAGGAGGTCATATGGATGCAGACATTGTTCAAAAGCTTGGGCATTGATCAAGGTACACCTACAATACATGGAGATAATATGAGTTCACTTTATCTTGCAGCAAATCCAGTTTTTCATGCAAGGACAAAGCACATAGAGATACACTATCATTTTCTCAGAGAAAAGGTAATGGAGAAGAAGATTGAAGTGGAGTACATTTCTACTAAAAATCAGATAGCAGACATAATGACAAAGAGCTTGGATGGTGTGAAGACCAGCAGATTCAAAAGCATGGCAGGAGTAAAAGAAAAGAAGATGATATGAAGAAACAGGGAATGTCAATTAATGATTGAGGGGGAGCTGTTGGAGAAACAATCACTAATTGGACATATATTTGAAGGTCAAATCTTAGGAAGAAAACCCCATGCCTATGTGAAGGGACAAATTCACAAGTGTATCATATTTGTAAAGTTAGTTTCCTTTAGTTCTAGAAGTTTTTTAAAAAAGTCACGAGAATGCAAAAATCTATATAAGTTAGTTTGTATCAACTGACGCAGAGAGAGAGCGAGAGAGA
>CM035417.1:193131638-193146638 GCA_020310875.1 Ceratopteris richardii | reverse complement strand
CCACTAAATAGTAGTCCTTGCCTTGGGCATACTTTAGGAATCCCTCTGAGGCCCAATGAGTCCATATGTGCCACCATAAGTACTCAGAATGAAGGAAAGTTCAAGCTATGAAGCATGGAGGAAGTGCACATTCAGAAGTTGAAAGACATGTACACATATGTACATTAATTCAGAGATAGTTCACTTATACTTTTGTATAGTCATGAGCTTGTAAATATTTGCCTATATATACTATGAAAAATGTCGGGGAAAATAGGAGAGATTATGTGAGAACAAAATTTGAGGAGAATTAGATGTCATTAGACATTTTAGAAGTGAGTAGAATCTCTCTCATCACTTAGATGTAAAATTCTCAGAAATGGAAAAATATTGCACCTGATGTTTGTGTGCATTCTCCTTCTGTGCTTGATCATTTCAAGAATCCTTTTGTAGATGTCTAAGTCCATAGTTAATGAGTCTATGGTTAAAGTTTGAGAGCCTAATTGTAAACAGGCTGTAAGAATTATGAGTAGGAACATTCATATGTGAAGAAGTGTTCACTGGTTCCTGAAACAGGCGCAAAATTTGATGTTAATGCTTTGGTCAGTTCTCTTTGCACAGTGTAAAGTTTTGAGCAAGCAAGCACTCAATCTTTAAGTTGGCAGGTAAGCTACTTGTGGCTAAGATCATTTGCATAAATGGGTTCTAGATTAAGAGAACCAAGTGTTAGAAGTTATAGGTGTCTAAATCAACTTTTCAGAAGAGCAGTTTTAGACATAGGTAACTTGTTGAGATCATTTCTCAAGATGTACTGAATTTTTTGGAGTGATTCAACTTGGAGAAGGTGCGCACTGTACGCAACACCTTGTGAAAAGTTTCATCAAAAAATTTTACACAATTGACAAGTTAATGAGAGAGTTATGTGCAGGAGAATTTATGTGTAATCACCTTTTTCACAGTTTGATCAAAATTTTGATAATTGATCATTAATCCTATAAATTGGTGAAGGTTTTGACTTACTCTTGATATAGAGGTGTTCTAACTTCAAGAGTAGGTTGTTCTTTTGGAGATTAACACTATCCATCAGTGGTATCAGAGTAGGAAGCATCAGAATTGAAGAAAGGAGGACCCCGACTACTACAGCTGTAAAGAAATCAATACTTGAAGGTTCAAAAGGTAAAAGCTTAAGAGCAAAGCTTGAGAAGGAGGCCATACGACATCAAGGAAGACAAAAGGAGTATCATTCAAAGTAAAGGTACAGCATAAAGATTCTCTTCAGATAGAGAAGTTGGATAGAGAGAACTATCCAGCATGGTCAATGAGGATGGAAGCTCATCTTATGAGCAAAGACTTGATAAGTTATATCACAGGTGAAGAAGAAAAGCCTCGGTTCAGAGATCGTAGTGTTCCAACTAGGGAAGAATTATCAGATTTGAAGACTTGGATGAAGAAAGATGCTCAAGCCAGGAGCATTATCTACATGGCAGTTAATGACTACTTGCTACCTCAGATTAGAGGTCTTGAAAGTGCAAGTGATATATGGAATGGTTTGGAAGAGCATTTCCAAAACACCACAAAGTCTAGGAAGGCATCCTTGTGGGCATAATTTACCACTTTCAAGAAGAAGGCCTCTCAATCTATCTCAGACTATGTAACAAGAATGAAGGACATTGCAGATGCATTAGGAGTTGTTGATGAAGACATTGAGGAGGATAAATTGGTAAGGCAAATCCTCACAGGTTTGAGAGGTGATGACAAATGGAAGCCATTCATTTTTTCCACTGAATTATCACTAGATCATTTTACTCCTGATTTAAATCAGTTGCTAGGACATATGTTAACCTTTGAGCAGGATGTCAAAGGTGAAAGTGATAAAAGTGCAGGTCATGCAATGTATTCAAAGGATAAGAAGAAGAATATCAAAGGGAAGCAACAAGTAAATGAAGATGAAGGTACAAATAGCCAAGCTAACTGCCTAAGAGGAAGAGGAGGTGGCAAATGTAGAGGAAGAGGCAGGAGTAATAAAGATGGAGTCAAAGCTTGTTGGATTTGTGGTAAGACAAATCACTTAGCTAATGATTGTTGGCATAATACTCAGAGTAGTGGTGGATATAATCAGAACTTTAATTCAAGAGGAAGAGGTGGCAGAAATCAAAGAGGTAATTTCAGAGGTAGAGGTTACTTTGGAAGAAATGCAGGTAGAGGATTCCAAAGTCAACAATACAACAATACCTACTACAATTATGCTTCAGATAAGAAGGAGGATTCAACATTAATAATGAATGCAACTTGTGAAAAGAAAAGTGAAGACCAAAGAGTCTTCTATATTGACTCAGGGTGTAGCAAACACCTGAGTGGCAACATAGCTTTGATGACTGATTTGGAGAATAAGATAACTAATCATGTTGTTCAAACAGGTGACAACACAAAGCACAATGTGAAGTCAATTGGATCAGTGAAGGCCAAGGATGGTAGTACTCTCTTGAGTAAGGTTTTGTATGTTCCTACAATTCCTAAGAATCTGATAAGTGTAGGACAAATTGTTGAAAAAGGTTATGAAGTTAGGTTCACTAATGAAGGAGTGTTTGTGGAAGACCCTAGGAATGGGTATAAACAAATTGTTTCAAGGAAGAAAGAAGGAAGACTCTTCACATTGAAGATCCAAGGCAATGTTGGTCATGCCTTGTTCACTTATGGAGGACATAAGATTTCTGAGTTAGATCTTTGGCACAAGAGGCTTGGACATTTCAATGAAAGAGGTATCAAAGATATGGTTAATAATGGTTCAGTGCTTGGGTTTTCTAATGTTGCAGGTCAACATATGACATACAGATGTGAAGCATGCCAATTAGGTAAGGCTCATAAGAAATCGTATTCCAAGCATGGTTTTATGTATTCAGAGAAGCTTGAATCAGTACACACAGATGTGTGGGGACCATCAAAGGATTTCAGTATCAATGGTTGAAGGTATTATGTGATTTATGTTGATGATGCTACCAGATGGATCACTATCTATGTGATCAAAGATAAGTCAGAGGTATTCAATACATTCAACCATTATCATGTGTATGCAGAGAGAATTACAGGTCATAAGTTGAAGAGACTAAGGTCAGATGGAGGGGGGGAGTATTTCTCTAATGAGTTCAATGATTACTTGTGGAATGTAGGTATAAAAAGGGAGATTACTTACAGGTACTCTCCTCAACAAAATGGTGTAGCAGAAAGGAGGAATAGAACTCTTGTTGAGTTTGCAAGATCCATGATGAAGGAGAAAAATTGCCCAAATTATTTGTGGGCTGAGGCTGTGAATACAGCTACTTATTTGGTCAATAGATTACCATGTAAAGCTTTGCAGGGTATGACACCATATGAGGCATGGTGGGGTAAGAGACCTACTCTAGATCATTGCAAAGTATTTGAATGTTTGGCATATGCATATGTGCCATCTCAATTAAGGCACAAATTGGAATCTAAAGCTGAAAAGTATGTGTTTATTGGATATGATGATAAGCAGATGGGATATAGGTTGTGGAGTCCATCCAGAAAACAATTCCTAGTGTCAAAGGATGTTACATTTGATGAGCAAGGTACTTGGTATGCAAGTACAATCAATATTTATGCAGGTGATGAAGAAATTGTGGATCAAAAGAAAGGTAAATCAAAGGTTCAGATATTTGATGAAGAAGTGAACAATGAAGTACATGTTGAAGTTGAAGAAGTGCCAAGATTTGATCCAGAGTGTGATGAACCAGAAACTTCAAGGAGTGGAGAACTCAGAAGGTCATCAAGACACAAATGGCAACCTACAAGGTATAGCTATGAAACTTTTTTTTTGGCTACCAAAGATTATGCTTATATGATAAAGGTAGATGAAGACCCTTCTACCTATGAAGAGGTAGAAGGTAAGGAAAATTGGAAGAAAGCTATGCAGGAAGAGTATGATGCATTGATAGAAAATCAAACATGGGATTTGGTTCCTAAACCAAATAGTCAGAAGATCATTGGATGCAAATGGGTCTACAAAACAAAGAGGTATGCAGATGGACATATGGTATAGATTATGATGAAACCTATAGTCCTGTGGCAAAGATGACAAGTATCAAGACACTCATAGCTATTGCTGTATGTAAAGGTTGTAAGTTATGTCAACTTGATGTGAAGAATGCTTTTCAAAATGGTTATATTTCAGATGATGTTTTCATGGAGCAACCACAAGGATTCAAAGATGAAAGGTATCCAGATCATGTGTGCAAGCTTAAGAGAGCTTTGTATGGCTTGAAGCAGGCCCCAAGGGCATGGAATTATAGACTTGTGAAGTTCTTGAAAGAACTTGGGTTCCAAGTATCTAAAGCAGATAGTAGCTTGCTTGTTAAAGCAAGTGATGATGGGTTCATTTACATGTGCATATATGTTGATGATATAATTTTTACAGGTACAGATGAGAAAGGTATTCAAAGCCTAAAGAAGCAAATGGAGAAAGAGTTCAAAATCAGTGACTTGGGAGACTTGTCATATTTCTTGGGCATGGAGATCTCATACACTCAACATGGAGTGTATGTAACTCAAGAAAGGTATTTGAAAAACTGGTTGATCAAGTTTAAAATGGATGATTGCACGGTAGCACCTAGTACAATGGAGGTGAATCACAAATTAAGCAAATATGGAGGAGAAGAGTTCAAGGACATGAAGCTTTATCAAAGCTTGGTTGGCAGTCTAATTTATGCTACACTAACTAGACCTGACTTGTCATATGCAGTGGGAGTATTGTCTCAATTCATGCATTGTCCTAAGAAAGAACATTGGATTGCAGGACAAAGAGTGTTGAGGTACATTAAGGGTACACTCAAAGAGGGTGTGTATTATGGTTTTACATCAGATACAAACATCAAGATATATAGTGATGCAGATTGGGCAGGTAATCTTGATGATAGGAGATCAACATATGGATACTTGTGTTATCTGAGAGATAAGTTAATTTCTTGGTGTTCAAAGAAGCAACACACAGTTGCTTTATCATCCACAGAGGCTGAGTATAAAGGTATGGTGGAAGCTGCAAAGGAAGTAATATGGCTTAAGACTCTGATGAAGAGTTTTGACATCATTCAGAGTATACCCACTATTCATGGAGATAACATGAGTTCTTTGTATTTAGTTGTTAACCCTGTGTTTCATGCCAGGACTAAACACATTGAGTTTGAGTATCATTTTCTGTTGGTGCAGACCAATCACAAATTGAAGTTTGGAAGACAAAAGATGAAGATAAGATCAATTCTTGAAGATTAGAAGATGGTTACATTCACAGGTTGAAAGAAATGTACACATATGTACATTAGTTAAGACATAGGTTACTTATACTTATGCTTTGACATAAGTTTGTACATATTTGCCTATAAATACTTTGAAAAATTGTCGAGGCAAGAAGGAGAGACAAGAGGAGACAATAGGAGAGTATGAGAATAGTGCATTTGTAAGTTGTAAGACTCAATAGAGTTCATAGGAATGAGAAGAAGTCTCTCTCACAACTCAGTTGTAATTTTCTGAAGAATAGCAGAAAAGTTGCGCCCGATGTTTCTGTGTTTTCTCCTCGTGTAGTAGATCTTTTGTGAATTCCTTTTGGAGATGTCTAAATCCATAGCTAATCAATCTATGGCTAGAGTTTGAGAATCTAATTGTGATCAGGCTAAGAGAATTGTGTGTAGGAACATTTACATGTGAGAAAGTATTCACTGGTTCCTGAAATAGGCGCAAATTTCGATCCTAATGATTTGATCATTTCTCACTCCACAGTTTAAAGTTTTGTGCAAGTAAGCACTTAATCTTTAAGTTGGAAGGTAAGCTACTCGTGGCTAAAAGCATTTGCTTAAACGGGTTCTATACTGAGAGAACTATGTGTTAAAAGTTAGGGGTGTCCAAATCGACTTCTCAGAAGTGCACATTTAGACATAGGTAACTTGGTAAGTAGATTTCTCAAGATCTACTGAATCTTTTGGAGTGATTTGACTTGGAAGAGGTGCGCAATCTTTAGGTGACACCTTGTGCAAAGTTTCATAGAAAACTTTACACATTTACTCAGTGAATGAGCAAGATATATGCAGCAGACTTTCTGAGTAATTTCCTTCTTCATAGTTTGATCAAGAAATTGATATTTAGTCATAGATCTCTTAAATTGGTGAAGGTTTTGACTTACTCTTGATAAAGAGGTGTTCTAAATTCAAGAGTAGGTTGTTCTTTTGGAGATTAACACTCTCCATCAGTGGTATCAGAGCAGGAAGCATCAGAATTGAAGAAAAGGAGGATCCCGACTGCTGCAGTTGCAAAGAATTCAACATCTGAAGGATTAAAAGGTGAAAGCCTGAAGGAAAAGCTTGAGAAGGAGATCATACGACATCAAGGAAGTCAAAAGGAGTGTCATTCGAAGTAAAGGTAACCTTATACTTTATAAAGGTTGAAGAATTCAATATACAGGTGAAGAAGGATGGGAGATTCTCTTCAAATAGAGAAGTTGGATAGAGAAAACTATCCTGCATGGTCAATGAGGATGGAAGCTCATATAATGAGCAAAGATTTGATAGCTTACATTACAGGTGAAGAAGAAAAACCACAATTCAGAGATCCTAGTGTTCCAACTAGGGAGGAATTAACAGATTTGAAGAATTGGATGAAGAAAGATGCTCAAGCTAGGAGCATTATCTATATGGCAGTCAATGATTACTTGCTACCTCACATTAGAGGTCTTGAAAGTGCAAGTGATATATGGAATGCTTTGGAAGAGAATTTCCAAAACACCACAAAGTCAAGGAAGGCAGCTTTATGGGCAGAATTTACAACTTTCAAGAAGAAGGCCTCTCAATCAATTTCAGATTATGTAACAAGGATGAAAGACATTGCAGATGCATTAGGAGCTGTTGATGAAGATATTGAGGAGGATAAATTGGTAAGGCAAATCCTTACAGGTTTGAGAGGTGATGACAAATGGAAGCCATTCATTTTGTCTACAGAATTATCACTTGATCATTTCACTCCTGATTTAAATCAGTTGCTAGGTCATATGCTAACATTTGAGCAGGATGTTAAAGGAGATGGTAACAAAAGTACAGGTCATGCAATGTACTCAAAGGACAAGAAGAAAGCTAACAAAGGAAAGCAACAATCAGGTGAAGATGAAGGCACAACTAGTCAAGCCAACTTCCTAAGAGGTAGAGGAGGTGGCAAAGGTAGAGGAAGAGGCAGGAACAACAAAGATGGAGCCAAAGCATGCTGGATTTGTGGTAAGACAAATCTTTTAGCTAATGATTGTTGGCATAATAATCAAAGTAATGGAGGATACAATCAGAACTATAATTCAAGAGGAAGAGGAGGCAGAAATCAAAGAGGTAATTTCATAGGTAGAGGTAGTAGGGGTTACTTTGGAAGAAATGCAGGTAGAGGTTTCCAAAGTCAACAATATAACAATACCTACTACAATTATGCTTCAGATCAGAAGGAAGATTCAACATTGATAATGAATGCAACTTGTGAAAGGCAGAATGAAGATCAAAGAGTCTTCTACATTGACTCAGGGTGTAGCAATCACCTGAGTGGTAATATAGCCTTGATGACTGATTTGGAGAATAAGGTATCTAATCATGTTGTTCAAACAGGTGACAACACAAAGCACAATGTGAAGTCAATTGGATCAGTGAAGGCCAAGGATGGTAGCACCTTATTGAGTAAGGTCTTGTATGTTCCTACAATTCCTAAGAATTTGATAAGTGTAGGACAAATTGTGGAAAAAGGTTATGAAGTAAGATTCACTAATGAAGGAGTGTTTGTGGAAGACCCTAGGAATGGGTATAAACAAATTGTTTCAAGGAAGAAAGAAGGAAGATTGTTCACATTGAAGATTCAAGGTAATGTTGGTCATGCCTTGTTCACTTATGGAGGACATAAGATCTCTGAGTTAGATCTTTGGCACAAGAGACTTGGACATTTCAATGAAAGAGGTATTAAAGACATGATTAATAATGGTTCAGTGCTTGGATTGCCTAATGTTGCACGTCAACATATGACATACAGATGTGAGGCATGTCAATTAGGTAAGGCTCATAAGCAACCCTATTCCAAGCATGGGTTTATGTATTCAGAGAAACTTGAGTTGGTACACACAGATGTGTGGGGACCATCAAAGGACTTCAGTATCAATGTCTCAAGGTATTATGTGATTTATGTTGATGATGCTACCAGATGGATCACTATCTATGTGATTAAAGATAAGTCAGAAGTATTCAATACTTTCAAACATTATCATATGTATGCAGAGAGAATTACAGGACATAAGTTGAAAAGACTAAGGTCAGATGGAGGGGGAGAGTACTTTTCTAATGAGTTCAGTGATTACTTATGGAATGCAGGTATAAAAAGAGAGGTTACTTGCAGGTACTCTCCTCAACAAAATGGTGTAGCAGAAAGGAGGAATAGAACTCTTGTTGAGTTTGCAAGGTCCATGATGAAGGAGAAAAATTGCCCAAATTATTTGTGGGTTGAGGCTGTAAATACAGCTACTTATTTGGTCAATAGGCTACCTTGTAAAGCTTTGCAGGGTATGACACCTTATGAGGCATGGTGGGGTAAGAGACCTATACTAGACCATTGCAAAGTATTTGGATGTTTGGCCTATGCATATGTGCCATCACAATTAAGGCACAAATTGGAACCTAAAGCTGAAAAATATGTGTTTATTGGTTATGATGATAAGCAGATGGGATACAGGTTGTGGAATCCATCCACAAAACATTTTCTTGTATCAAAAGATGTTACATTTGATGAGCAAGGTACTTGGTATGCAGGTACTATCAATATTAATACAGATGATGAAGAAATTGTGAGCCAAAGGAAAGGTAAATCAAAGGTTCAGATATTTGATGAGCAAGAGAATAATGAAGTGCAGATTGAAGTGGAAGAAACACCAAGATTTGATCTTGAATGTGAAGAACCAAAAACCTCAAGAAGTGGAGAACTTAGGAGGTCTACAAGGAACAAATGGCAACCTACAAGGTATAGCTATGATACTTCATTCTTGACTACCAAAGATTATGCTTACATGGTAAAAGCAGATGAAGACCCTTCTACATATCAAGAGGCAAAAGGTAAAGAAAATTGGGAGAAAGCTATGCAGGAAGAATATGATGCATTGATGGAGAATCAAACATGGGATTTGGTTCCAAAGCCAAATAGCCAGAAGATCATTGGATGTAAGTGGGTTTATAAGACAAAAAGATTTGCAGATGGAAGTGTGTCTAGGTACAAAGCTAGACTTGTTGTGAAAGGGTTTGCTCAGACATATGGTATTGATTATGATGAGACTTATAGTCCTGTGGCAAAGATGACAACCATCAGGACACTTATAGCAATTGCTGCATGCAAAGGTTGGAAATTATGCCAATTAGATGTGAAGAATGCTTTTTTGAATGGTTACATTTCAGATGAAGTTTTCATGGAGCAACCTCAAGGATTCAGAGATGGAAGATATCCAGATTATGTGTGTAAGCTCAAGAGAGCTTTATATGGCTTGAAGCAGGCCCCAAGGGCATGGAACTATAGACTTGTAAAGTTCCTAAAAGAACTTGGATTTCAAGTATCAAAAGCAGATAGTAGCTTGCTTGTCAAAGCAAGTGATGATGGGTTTATTTACATGTGCATATATGTTGATGATATCATTCTTACAGGTACAGATGAGAAAGGCATACAAAATCTAAAGAAGCAAATGGAGAAAGAGTTCAAAATCAGTGATTTGGGAGATTTGTCATACTTCTTGGGCATGGAGATTTCATACACTCAACATGGAGTGTATGTGACTCAAGAAAGGTATTTGAGAAACTTGTTAATCAAGTTTAAAAATGAATGATTGCAGGGTAGCACCTACTCCAATGGAGGTGAATCACAAATTAAGCAGATTTGGAGGTGAAGAGTTCAAGGACATGAAGCAATATCAGACTTTGGATTGAGGTACATTAAGGGTACACTCAAAGAAGGTTTGTATTATGGTTTTACATCAGATACAAATATCAAGATCTATAGTGATGCAGATTGGGCAGGTAATCCAGATGATAGAAGGTCAACCTATGGATACATGTGTTATGTGGGAGATAAGCTAATCTCTTGGTGCTCAAAGAAGCAACATACAGTTGCTTTGTCATCTACAGAAGCAGAGTACAAAGGCATGGTTGAAGCTGCAAAAGAAGTGATTTGGCTTAAGACTCTCATGAAGAGTTTTGACACTATACAGAGCATACCTATCATTTCTGGTGATAACATGAGTTCATTATATCTAGCTGCTAATCCTGTTTTTCATGCCAGGACCAAACACATTGAGAAACAGTATAACTTTCTAAGAGAGAAGGTGATGGATAAGGAGATTGACGTCATACATACTTCAACAAAAGATCAGATAGCTGATATGCTTACAAAGAGCTTGGATGGACCAAAGTTACAGAAGTTTAAAGACATGGCAGACATAAAGAAGATAAGAGAAACCTCAATTGATGATTGAGGGGGAGCTGTTGGTGCAGACCAATCACCAATTGAAGTTTGGAAGACAAAAGATGAAGATAAGATCAATTCTTGAAGATTAGAAGATGGTTACATTCACATGTTGAAAGAAATGTACACATATGTACATTAGTTAAGACATAGGTTACTTATACTTATGCTTTGACATAAGTTTGTACATATTTGCCTATAAATACTTTGAAAAATTGTCGCGGCAAGAAGGAGAGACAAGAGGAGACAATAGGAGAGTATGAGAATAGTGCATTTGTAAGTTTTAAGACTCAATAGAGTTCATAGGAATGAGAAGAAGTCTCTCTCACAACTCAGTTGTAATTTTCTGAAGAATAGCAGAAAAGTTGCGCCCGATGTTTCTTTGTTTTCTCCTCGTGTAGTAGATCTTTTGTGAATTCCTTTTGGAGATGTCTAAGTCCATAGCTAATCAATCTATGGCTAGAGTTTGAGAATCTAATTGTGATCAGGCTAAGAGAATTGTGTGTAGGAACATTTACATGTGAGAAAGTATTCACTGGTTCCTGAAACAGGCGCAAATTTCGATCTTAATGATTTGACCATTTCTCACTCCATAGTTTAAAGTTTTGTGCAACTAAGAACTTAATCTTTAAGTTGGAAGGTAAGCTACTCGTGGCTAAAAGCATTTGCTTAAACGGGTTCTATACTGAGAGAACTATGTGTTAAAAGTTAGGGGTGTCCAAATCGACTTCTCAGAAGTGCAGATTTAGACATAGGTAACTTGGTAAGTAGATTTCTCAAGATCTACTGAATCTTTTGAAGTGATTTGCCTTGGAGGAGGTGCGCAATCTTTAGGTGACACCTTGTGCAAAGTTTCATAGAAAACTTTACACATTTACTCAGTCAATGAGCAAGATATATGCAGCAGACTTTCTGAGTAATTTCCTTCTTCATAGTTTGATCAAGAAATTGATATTTGGTCATAGATCTCTTAAATTGGTGAAGGTTTTGACTTACTCTTGATATAGAGGTGTTCTAAATTATTGAAGTTTAATGAAGGAAAGTTCAAGTTATGAAGCATGGAGGAAGTGCATATTCAGAAGTTGAAAGAGATGTACACATATGTACATTAATTCAGAGATAGTTCACTTATACTTTTGTATAGTCATGAGCTTGTAAATATTTGCCTATATATACTATGAAAAATGTCGGGGCAAATAGGAGAGATTATGTGAGAACAAAATTTGAGGAGAATTAGATGTTATTAGACATTTTAGAAGTGAGTAGAATCTCTCTCATCACTTAGATGTAAATTTCTCAAAAATGGAAAAATATTGCGCCCGATGTTTCTCTGCATTCTCCTTTTGTGCTTGATCATTTCAAGAATCCTTTTGTAGATGTCTAAGTCCATAGTTAATGAGTCTATGGTTAAATTTTGAGAGCCTAATTATAAACAGGCTATAAGAATTATGAGTAGGAACATTCATATGTGAAGAAGTGTTCACTGGTTCCTGAAACAGGCGCAAAATTTGATGTTAATGCTTTGGTCAGTTCTCCTTCCACAGTGTAAATATTTGAGCAAGCAAGCACTCAATCTTTAAGTTGGAAGGTAAGCTATGTGTGGCTAAAAGCATTTGCATAAACGGGTTCTAGATTAAGAGAACCAAGTGTTAGAAGTTACAGGTGTCTAAATTGACTTTTCAGAAGAGCAGTTTTAGACATAGGTAACTTGTTGAGATCATTTCTCAAGATCTATTGAATCTTTTGGAGTGATTCAACTTCGAGAAGGTGCGCAAACTATAGGTGACACCTTGTGCAAAGTTTCATCAAAAACTTTACACAATTGGCAAGTTAATGAGAGAGTTATGTGCAGCAGAATTTATGTGTAATCACCTTTTTCACAGTTTGATCAAAATTTTGATAATTGATCATTAATCCTATAAATTGGTGAAGGTTTTGACTTACTCTTGATATAGAGGTGTTCTAACTTCAAGAGTAGGTTGTTCTTTTGGAGATTAACACTCTCCATCAAGAATATCCTCGGACTCTCTATGCCTAGACCTTGACCACTAACTTGTGACGGCTTGTTACCTGTAGAGACCTTGGCAACTTGCCCTTGTCTCCCTGGAATACCTTGCCACTTGTTTTAGGCCTCTACCTCTACTAGCAGCACTTTTAGTGCAGAGGTCATTTGACTTATCTAAAAGTCTCTAAATTACTTGAAAATTGGTCAGATTAAAGGTAAGCCTAGGAGCTATGTGTCCTCCAAATTTCAATAAATTTGGGCATTCCCTCAAAGAGTAGCATCCAAATCTCTGTGAGGCTGCTACCTCACTAACTATTTGCTCAATAATTTTTTTCCAACCTTAAAAATGACGTGACATGTTAATCCTTATGATTAAACAAACTAATTCATGATCTTGGATGGATTATGACATGGAGATATATCCATGCATATAGTGATCGTCTAGATCAATGCAAATCAATTAACCATCACAAATCGTCTCGTTGAAAAATCAACTCTTTACATAGTATCCACCTTTGAGTGAAAGTGAATATCTATGGACGTCATTCTATTCATTGTGCTTCTTGCACATTCATTAATCTCATCGCAACCAATCATATACAAGCACTTAATACTTGTATTGATGATAATAATCATAGAAGTTTTGTGCGAACTCGAGATAAACTTCTATATCAAGTATATAGACTCTCATGAAAAATAGTTTATGTGCTCATGCGTTACTAGTAGAAAACACATTTAGTTGTTCTTGATATATACACCTTATCTTTTACTTTCTAAAGGCATAATTAGCCTATGCCTGGTACCTCGATCACATACCTCATGCTCACCCTAACTCATCGTGGTGATACATAAAAGTGATCTTCTATAAACAGAAAATGCATCATGCATTTCAACTTTCTAGCAATCATATCATCTATGTATGCATGCATTCACTCATGCATATTCTTCTCTACTTTAATCAATTTATATGCTTTCAGCTATGCAGACATAAGACTTCCTCTCTCACACAACACAACATCACTCTAGTTCTCACATGGCATATAACGCCATGTGGCTACAAAATTTCCGGCAGCATTTCGCCAAGAAAATGAAGCCTAAAAAAAAATAATAATGGTCTTTACAATGATAGTCATCAGCCTAGTGGTTAGAAAACCACTTTATTTACTCCATAGACCTACAAATAAGAAACTTTTCCGCAATGTTTTGTTGGGCACTACACGCCCTCATTACAATGTCTTTTTCTGCACCTGCCAAAGATTCTAAAACACACAAACAAGATCTATGAATGCTTTTATGAATCAACATAAGTTTTATTACTTCATGTGCATAGATAAATTCATGAAAAAAACTAGCTTTCATGCACATTCCAATGTTGATTTCATAAAACTGGAAGAAAATACAATGCAAAATTATAAACTTTGATGCGAGAAGTATTCAAATGAATTTATTTGAGAGAAAAAATATGATGCAAATGTATGAAAAAAAATTCTTTCCTATCCAAAATAGTTCAAAATATGATTAAAAACTCCTAATTATCATAATCGAGCACTCAATTCACTCAAAAAGGGTTTCTTGCCAGTCAATAGCCATTTAAAAGCTTGTGCAAAGATGGCTTCCAATGGTCCAAATATGTCATGTAACATGTCAAAAGAAAGAGCTTGAAATTTAGAATCTATGAAAAGTTGAATTTCTTGATTTAGAGCTTCCATTAGGAAGTTAGGACCAAAACAATGAAGCTAGGTGAGTGGGCAGCATACCTCTTGAAATGATATGCAGAGAATTAAATGCTCTCTACAGGTGGTTTCTTATTATTCAATGATAGCTTCTGGCCACTCACTGGAAAGCTCTTGAAGTCTACTTCCTATACCAAGTGGAACCATCCAATTTGGATATCGTGTGAGAGAGTTACGACCATTTTTGTGAAGATAGGTATGCTAATCTTGCTTTTTTTTTCTCTTACTTCCTATCTTTTATTTTATTTTTCCTCTTTCTTTACTCTTCTCTCTCTTTCTATTCTTTTCTCTCTCTCTTTAATCTTCATTTTAATCTTCTCACTCAAGATGTCCTTCTTTTTCTCTCTTTCTCTTCTTTCATCTTCTCTCTTTCTCCTTCACATGCTTTCATCTCTTTCTCTCTATCTCTCTTTCCTAATTTTTTTCATTCATCCTTTCTTTCTATCTCTTGCTCTTTCTCTTCTCTCTCTTTCTACTTCCTCTCTATTTCTTTCTCTCTTCTTATCTCTCTTTTCCTACTTCCTTCTCCCTATATCTACTTTTCTCTTTCTCCTCTTTCTTTCTTTCTCTTTATTTTTCTCTTTCTTTCTCTTTATTTTTCTCTTTCTTTCTTTCTCATTCTCTCTCCTTCTTTCTTTCTTTCTCTCTCTCTCTCTCTCTCTCTCTCTCTCTCTCTCTTTCTATCTTCTCTTTCTCTTACTTTCTTTCTCTTCCCTTTTCTTTATCCTTCTCTTTCTTTCCCTTTTTCTCTCTCTCAATCTCTCT
>CM035417.1:193111638-193121638 GCA_020310875.1 Ceratopteris richardii | reverse complement strand
TGATACATTTGTGAATTTGTCCCTTCACATAGGCATGGGGTTTTCTTCCTAAGATTTGACCTTCAAATATATGTCCAATTAGTGATTGTTTCTCCAACAGCTCCCCCTCAATCACTAATTGACATTCCCTGTTTCTTCATATCTTCTTCTTTTCTTTTACTCCTGCCATGCTTTTGAATTTGCTGGTCTTCACACCATCCAAGCTCTTTGTCATTATGTCTGCTAACTGATCTTTAGTAGAAATGTACTCCACTTCAATCTCCTTCTCCATTACCTTGTCTCTGAGAAAATGATATTGTATCTCTATGTGCTTTGTCCTTGCATGAAATACTGGATTTGCTGCAAGATAAAGTGAACTCATATTATCTCCATGTATTGTAGGTGTACCTTGATCAATGCGTAAGCTCTTGAACAATGTCTGCATCCATATGACTTCCTTAGCTGCTTCCACAAGTCCTTTGTACTCTGCTTCAGTTGATGATAATGCTACTGTATGTTGTTTCTTTGAACACCAACTTACAAGCTTATCACCAATGTATATCATGATGGAGAGTGTTAATCTCCAAAAGAACAACCTACTCTTGACCTTAGAACACCTCTATATCAAGAGTAAGTCAAAACCTTCACCAATTTAAGAGATCAATGACCAAATATCAAATTCTTGAACAAACTGTGAAGAAGGAAATTACTCAGAAAGTCTGCTGCATATATCTTTCTCATTGACTGAGTAAATGTGTAAAGTTTTTTATGAAACTTTGCACAAGGTGTCGCCTAAAGATTGCGCACCTCCTCCAAGTCAAATCACTCCAAAAGATTCAGTAGATCTTGAGAAATCTACTTCACAAGTTACCTATGTCTAAATCTGCATTTCTGAGAAGTCGATTTGGACACCCCTAACTTCTTAGCTTTAGTTCTCACAATGTCGAACCCGTTTTATCAAATCCTTTTGGCTGTAGATAGCTTATCTCTCAACTTAGATTTTGAGCTATCATATGTGTAAAACTTTACACTGTGCACTGAGCACTACTCATTTCATTGAACTCAAAATCTGCGCATGTTTCAGGAGACTGTGAACATTCTTTACATATGAATGTTCCTACACACAATTCTCTTAGCCTGATCACAATTGGAAGCTAAAACTTTATACAGAGATCTATCAACTCTAGACTTATACTTGTACAAAAGCATTCCACAAAAGCTTTACCACAGAAGGAGAAGACACGAAAAACTTCGGGCGCAACTTTTCTTCTATTCCTCAGAAAATCAGAATTGAGTTGTGAGAGAGACTTCTTCTCATTCTATGAACTCTAATGAGTCTTACAACTTACAAATGCACTATTCTCATACTCTCCTATTGTCTCCTCTCTTGCCCCGACATTTTTCCAAAGTATTTATAGGCAAATATGTACAAGTTTATGACTATTCAAAAGTCTAAGTGATCTATGTCTTCACTAATGTACATATGTGTACATATCATTCATCCTATGAATGTAACCACCTTCTTTGCTTCAAGACTTGATCTTATCTCCATCTTTCGTCTTCCAAACTTCAATTGGTGATTGGTCTGCACCAACAGCTCCCCCTTAATCATCAATTGAGGTTTCTCTTATCTTCTTTATGCCTGCCATGTCTTTAAACTTCTGTAACTTTGGTCCATCCAAGCTCTTTGTAAGCATATCAGCTATCTGATCTTTTGTTGAAGTATGTATGACTTCAATGTCTTTATCCATCACCTTCTCTCTTAGAAAGTGATACTGTATCTCAATGTGTTTGGTCCTGGCATGAAAAACAGGATTAGCAGCTAGATATAATGAACTCATGTTATCACCATAAATGATAGGTATGCTCTGTATAGTATCAAAACTCTTCATGAGAGTCTTAAGCCATATCACTTCTTTTGCAGCTTCAACCATGCCTTTGTACTCTGCTTCTGTAGATGACAAAGCAACTATATGTTGCTTCTTTGAGCACCAGGAGATTAGCTTATCTCCCACATAACACATGTATCCATAGGTTGACCTTCTATCATCTAGATTACCTGCCCAATCTGCATCACTATATATTTTGATATTAATTGCTATAAGTGTCCTGATGGTTGTCATCTTTGCCACAGGACTATAAGTCTCATCATAATCAATACCATATGTCTGAGCAAACCCTTTCACAACAAATCTAGCTTTGTACCTAGACACACTTCCATCTGCAAATCTCTTTGTCTTATAGACCCACTTGCATCCAATGATCTTCTGACTATTTGGCTTTGGAACCAAATCCCATGTTTGATTCTCCATCAAAGCATCATATTCTTCCTGCATAGCTTTCTCCCAATTTTCTTTACCTTTTGCCTCTTCATATGTAGAAGGGTCTTCACCTGCTTTTACCATGTAAGCATAATCTTTGGTAGTCAAGAATGAAGTATCATAGCTATACCTTGTAGGTTGCCATTTGTTCCTTGTAGACCTCCTAAGTTCTCCACTTCTTGAGGTTTCTGGTTCTTCACATTCAGGATCAAATCTTGGTGTTTCTTCCACTTCAACCTGCACTTCATGATTCTCTTGTTCATCAAATATCTGAACCTTTGATTTACCTTTCCTTTGGCTCACAATTTCTTCATCATCTGTATTAATATTGATAGTACCTGCATACCAAGTACCTTGCTCATCAAATGTAACATCTTTTGATACAAGAAAATGTTTTGTGGATGGATTCCACAACCTGTATCCCATCTGCTTATCATCATAACCAATAAACACATATTTTTCAGCTTTAGGTTCCAATTTGTGCCTTAATTGTGATGGCACATATGCATATGCCAAACATCCAAATACTTTGCAATGGTCTAGTGTAGGTCTCTTACCCCACCATGCCTCATAAGGTGTTATACCCTGCAAGGCTTTACATGGTAGCCTATTAACCAAATAAGTAGCTGTATTTACAGCCTCAGCCCACAAATAATTTGGGCAATTTTTCTCCTTCATCATGGATCTTGCAAACTCAACAAGAGTCCTATTCCTCCTTTCTGCTACACCATTTTGTTGAGGAGAGTACCTGCAAGTAACCTCTCTTTTTATACCTGCATTCCACAAGTAATCACTGAACTCATTAGAAAAGTACTCTCCCCCTCCATCTGACCTTAGTCTTTTCAACTTATGTCCTGTAATTCTCTCTGCATACATATGATAATGTTTGAAAGTATTGAATACTTCTGACTTATCTTTAATCACATAGATAGTGATCCATCTGGTAGCATCATCAACATAAATCACATAATACCTTGAGCCATTGATACTGAAGTCCTTTGATGGTCCCCACACATCTGTGTGTACCAACTCAAGTTTCTCTGAATACATAAACCCATGCTTGGAATAGGGTTGCTTATGAGCCTTACCTAATTGACATGCCTCACATCTGTATATCATATGTTGACCTGCAACATTAGGCAATCCAAGCACTGAACCATTATTAATCATGTCTTTAATACCTCTTTCATTGAAATGTCCAAGTCTCTTGTGCCAAAGATCTAACTCAGAGATCTTATGTCCTCCATAAGTGAACAAGGCATGACCAACATTACCTTGAATCTTCAATGTGAACAATCTTCCTTCTTTCTTCCCTAAAACAATTTGTTTATACCCATTGCTAGGGTCTTCCACAAACACTCCTTCATTAGTGAATCTTACTTCATAACCTTTTTCCACAATTTGTCCTACACTTATCAAATTCTTAGGAATTGTAGGAACATACAAGACCTTACTCAATAAGGTGCTACCATCCTTGGCCTTCACTGATCCAATTGACTTCACATTGTGCTTTGTGTTGTCACCTGTTTGAACAACATGATTAGATACCTTATTCTCCAAATCAGTCATCAAGGCTATATTACCACTCAGGTGATTGCTACACCCTGAGTCAATGTAGAAGACTCTTTGATCTTCATTCTGCCTTTCACAAGTTGCATTCATTATCAATGTTGAAGCATAATTGTAGTAGGTATTGTTATATTGTTGACTTTGGAAACCTCTACCTGTATTTCTTCCAAAGTAACCCCTACTACCTCTACCTCTGAAATTACCTCTTTGATTTCTGCCTCCTCTTCCTCTTGAATTATAGTTCTGATTGTATCCTCCATTACTTTGATTATTATGCCAACAATCATTAGCTAAATGATTTGTCTTACCACAAATCCAACATGCTTTGGCTCCATCTTTGTTGTTCCTGCCTCTTCCTCTACCTTTGCCACCTCCTCTACCTCTTAGGAAGTTGGCTTGACTAGTTGTGCCTTCATCTTCACCTGATTGTTGCTTTCCTTTGTTAGCTTTCTTCTTGTCCTTTGAGTACATTGCATGACCTGTACTTTTGTCACCATCTCCTTTAACATCCTGCTCAAATGTTAGCATATGACCTAGCAACTGATTTAAATCAGGAGTGAAATGATCAAGTGATAATTCTGTAGACAAAATGAATGGCTTCCATTTGTCATCACCTCTCAAACCTGTAAGGATTTGCCTTACCAATTTATCCTCCTCAATATCTTCATCAACAACTCCTAATCCATCTGTAATGTCTTTCATCCTTGTTACATAATCTGAAATGGATTGAGAGGCTTTCTTCTTGAAAGTTGTAAATTCTGCCCATAAAGATGCCTTCCTTGACTTTGTGGTGTTTTGGAAATGTTCTTCCAAAGCATTCCATATATCACTTGCACTTTCAAGACCTCTAATCTATTAATTCCTCCCTAGTTGGAGCACTAGGATCTCTGAATTGTGGTTTTTCTTCTTCACCTGTAATGTAAGCTATCAAATCTTTGCTCATTAGATGAGCTTCCATCCTCATTGACCATGCAGGATAGTTTTCTCTATCCAACTTCTCTATTTGAAGAGAGTCTCCCATTCTTCCTTCACCTGTATATTGAATTCTTCAACCTTTATGAAGGATAAAGTTACCTTTACTTCGAATGATACTCCTTTTGACTTCCTTGATGTCGTATGATCTCCTTTTCAAGCTTTCCTTGCAAGCTTTCACCTTTTTGAATCTTCAGATGTCAAATTCTTTGTAGCTGCAGCAGCCTGGATCCTCCTTTCTTCAATTCTGATGCTTCCTGCTCTGATACCACTGATGGAGAGTGTTAATCTCCAAAAGAACAACCTACTCTTGAACTTAGAACACCTCTATATCAAGAGTAAGTCAAAACCTTCACCAATTTAAGAGATCAATGACCAAATATCAAATTCTTGAACAAACTGTGAAGAACGAAATTACTCAGAAAGTCTGCTGCATATATCTTTCTCATTGACTGAGTAAATGTGTAAAGTTTTTTATGAAACTTTGCACAAGGTGTCGCCTAAAGATTGCGCACCTCCTCCAAGTCAAATCACTCCAAAAGATTCAGTAGAACTTGAGAAATCTACTTCACAAGTTACCTATGTCTAAATCTGCATTTCTGAGAAGTCGATTTGGACACCCCTAACTTCTTAGCTTTAGTTCTCACAATGTCGAACCCGTTTTATCAAATCCTTTTGGCTGTAGATAGCTTATCTCTCAACTTATATTTTGAGCTATCATATGTGTAAAACTTTACACTGTGCACTGAGCACTAATCATTTCATTGAACTCGAAATATGCGCCTGTTTCAGGAGACTGTGAACATTCTTTACATATGAATGTTCCTACACACAATTCTCTTAGCCTGATCACAATTGGAAGCTAAAACTTTATATAGAGATCTATCAACTCTAGACTTAGACTTGTACAAAATCATTCCACAAAAGCTTTACCACAAAAGGAGAAGACACGAAAAATTTCTGGCGCAACTTTTCTTCTATTCCTCAAAAAATCAGAATTGAGTTGTGAGAGAGACTTCTTCTCATTCTATGAACTCTAATGAGTCTTACAACTTACAAATGCACTATTCTCATACTCTCCTATTGTCTCCTCTCTTGCCCCGACATTTTTCCAAAGTATTTATAGGCAAATATGTACAAGTTTATGACTATTCAAAAGTCTAAGTGATCTATGTATTCACTAATGTACATATGTGTACATATCATTCATCTTGTGAATGTAACCACCTTCTTTGCTTCAAGACTTGATCTTATCTCCATCTTTTGTCTTCCAAACTTCAATTGGTGATTGGTCTGCACCAACATATCATGTAACCATGAGTTGATCTTCTGTCATCCTGGTTACCTGCCCAATCTGAATAACTATAGGCTCTCAACTTCAAATCTGATGTAAAAGGATAATATAATCCTTCCTTTATAGTTCCTTTTATATATCTGAGAACTCTTTGACCTGCAATCCAATGTGGGTCCTTTGGACAATGCATGAATTGTGACAAGACTCCCACTGCCTAACTAAGATCAGGTCTTGTTAGTGTAGCATAAATCAAACTACCCACAAGAGATTGATACTTCCTCATATCTTTGTATTCTGCACCATCATATTTACTGAGCTTGTGATTAACTTCAAGTGGAGTTGAAGCTTCTTTGCAATTTTCCATATCAAACTTCTTCAACAAGTTCAGAAGATACCTTTCTTGTGACACATATATGCCATGATCTGTATAAGTGACTTCCATTCCAAGAAAGTATGACAACTTTCCTAGATCACTGATCTTGAATTCTTTCTCAAGTAATCTCTTTACCTCCTTGATTCCTTCATCTGAAGTACCTGTGATTATAATGTCATCTACATAAATACAAATGTAGATTGTACCTTCCTCTGTTCTTCTGATAAGTAGACTTGGGTCTGCTTTTGAACTTTGATATCCAAGATCATTGAGATACTTCACCAGTCTATAGTTCCAAGCTCTTGGAGCTTGCTTCAAGCCATACAATGCTCTTCTCAACCTGCAAACAAAATTTGGATACCTGGAATCTATAAACCCTTGAGGTTGTTCCATGTATACCTCATCTGATATGTATCCATTCAAGAATGCATTCTTTATATCCAATTGACTTAGAGTCCATCCTTTTGAAGCTGCAATAGCAATGATTGTCCTTATAGTTGACATCTTAGCTACAAGACTGAATGTCTCATCATAATCTATGCCATAGGTCTGGGCATAGCCTTTCACCACCAGTCTAGCTTTGTATCTGGCTATACTTCCATCTGCAAGCTTCTTCACTTTATAAACCCATTTATTTCCAATTACTTTCTTACCATTTGGTTTAGGAACAAGTTCCCATGTCTTGTTCTCCTCCAGTGCATTGAACTCTTCCTTCATTGCTTCTTCCCATTGTTTCTTACTTTTAGCTTCATCATAGTTCTGAGGTTCTTCATCATCTTTCACCATATATGCATAGTTCTTCTGAGTTATGTAAGAAGTATCATAAGAATACCTTTCTGGTTGTCTTCTAGTCCTGCTTGACCTTCTTGGTTCACATTCTTCATAAGTGTCTGGATACACTTCTTCATCAAATATAGGAGCTTCTTCATTTCTTCTTGTTAATCCACTTGTGGATGTACTTGCTTGCATATAGTCTTCATCTCTATTTACCTGCACAATTGATTTTCCTTTCTCACATCTTCTTACCTCTTCTTCAAATTCTTCAGCTGTATGACTTTGATCTGCATACCAACTTTTCTGTTCATCAAATGTAACATCTCTAGAAACAGTAAATTGTTTTGTTAGAGGATTCCATAACCTATAACCCATCTGCTTTTCATCATAACCAATGAACACATATTTTTCTGCCTTTGGTTCAAGTTTATGCCTAAGTTGTGATGGCACATAAGCATATGCAATTGATCCAAACACTCTACAATGATCTAGTGTTAGGTTTCTTACCCCACCAAGCTTCATATGGAGTCATTCCATTCAGAGCTGCACATGGTAATCTATTCACAAGATATGTAGCTGTATTTACAGCCTCAACCCAAAGATAATTTGGACAGTTCTTCTCCTTTAGCATAGCTCTAGCAAACTCAACCAAAGTCCTGTTCCTTCTTTCTGCTACACCATTTTGTTGTGGTGTATACCTGCAAGTTATTTCTCTCTTAATACCTGCATTCCAAAGATAATCATTGAACTCTTGGGAGAAATATTCTCCCCCTCCATCAGACCTCAGTCTCTTAAGCTTTTGACCTGTGACTCTCTCTGCATATGCATGAAAATGCTTGAAAGCTCCAAACACTTCTGATCTTTCCTTCAAAACATATAATGTTATCCATCTTGTAGCATCATCAATGAAAAGAACATAGTACCTTGAGCCACTGATAGATCCTTCTTTTGTTGGTCCCCATACATCTGTATGAATAAGCTCTAGTAATCCATCATGTTTGAATCCTTTCTTCTGAAATGGTAACCTGTGTGCTTTACCCATTTGACATGCTTCACATTTATAAACCATATATTGACTTTGCACGTTTGGTAATCCTAGTACAGACTGATTAGCAACCATAGCTTTAATTCCTCTTTCATTAAAGTGACCTAATCTCTTATGCCAGAGATCAAGTTCTGTAATCATTCCTTCACCATGTGTGAGCAAAGCTTGACCAATGTTCCCTTGCACTCTTAAAGTAAAGAGTCTACCTTCTTTCTTACCAGAGACAATCTGATTATACCCATTCTCTGGATCTTCAACAAATACTCCTTCATTTGTAAACTTGACTTGAAAACCTTTTTCAACTATCTGTCCCACACTAATCAAGTTTTTAGGTATTGTGGGAACATACAAAACATTGGTTAGCAAATCTTCTCCACTCTTGCATTTCACCTTTCCAATTGAATGTACACTATGTCTGGTATTATCACCTGTTTGAGCTGTGTGACTAGAAATGCCTTTTTCCAATTCTGACATCAATTCTATGTTTCCTGACAAATGATTAGAACATCCAGAGTCAATGTAAAATACCTTTAGATCTTCTTTATCTGATGTGTTGATTGAGTTCATCATCAATGATGTATGACTTTCATTCTGTGTGTCATTTGCATAGTTGTAGTAGGTGGTGTTGTAGGATTGATTCTGTCCCCAACTTCTTCCTCCACCTCTACCATAGCCTCCTCTTTGACTTTGTCTACCTCTTTGGAAATTACTTTGATATCTTCCATCTCGGCCTCTACTATTGTTTTGATTCTGGTTTGATCCTTGTTGGTTGTGCCAACAGTCATGAGCCAAATGATTACTCAATCCACAGATCCAGCAAGCCTTCTTGTTGTTATTTTGATTACCTCTTCCTCTTCCAAAACCTCTTGCTCTTCCTCTGCCAGTGCCTTTACCTCTTGCATAATAAACTTGAGAAGTTGACTCTTCTTCATCCTTTGCTTTACCTTTATCTCCTTTCTTCTTGTTCTTCATGTACATTGCAGAACTTTGTCCTTTATCTCCATCTCCCTTCAAGTCTTGCTCATATGTGAGCATCAAACCAAGCAACTGGTTCAAATCTGGAACATAATGATTTAATGAAAGTTCTGTTGATAAGACAAAAGGTTTCCACCTTTCATCCCCTCTCAAGCCTGCAAGTAGTTGAGCAATCAATCTGTGATCTTCAACATCTTCATCTATGGATCCAAGACTATCTGCTAGATCCTTCATCTTAGTGACATAATCACTAATACTTTGACTTGGCTTCTTCTTGAATGTTGTAAACTCTGACCATAGACTTGCTTTCCGTGCTTTGGTAGTACTTTGGAAATGATACTCCAATGCATTCCATATATCTTCAGATGATTCCAATCCTCTGATGTGTGGTAGCAAATGATCAGAGATTGTATTGTAGATGTAGGCTTTTGCACTTGCATCCTTCTTCTGCCAATGCTTTAAAGCATCAAGTTCCTCTTTCTTTGGTCGGCTTTCATCTTCAAATACTGGCTTCTCTTCTTCACCTGTTACATATACCATGAGATCCTTACTCATAAGTAAGGCTTCCATTCTCATTACCCATGCGGGGTAATTATCTCTGTCCAGTTTGTCAATGGAGATATGATCTGCCATAGTTCTTTCCTTCTGCTGCAACCTGTGAGCTTAAAGGATAAAGGATAATACCTTTTGAAGTTTTT
>CM035417.1:193101638-193106638 GCA_020310875.1 Ceratopteris richardii | reverse complement strand
AAAATTATTGGAGTACTATGATCAATCTCAAAACTTTTCATCAAAGTCTTCAACCATATCACTTCCTTTGCAGCTTCTACCATTCCCTTATACTCAGCTTCTGTGGATGATAAAGCAACTGTATGTTGCTTCTTTGAACACCAAGAAACTAGCTTATCTCCAACATAACAGAGATACCCATGAGTAGACCTTCTATCATCTGAGTCACCTGCCCAATCTGCATCACTAAACACTTTGATTCTTGTGTCAGAAGTGAAACCATAATACAAACCTTCACTTAGGGTTCCTTTGATATATCTGAGTACCCTTTGGGCTGCAATCCAATGAGTCTTCTTTGGACAATGCATGAATTGTGACAACACACCTACTACATATGATAAATCTGGCCTTGTCAAGGTAGCATAGATTAGACTACCTACCAAACTCTGATATTTCTTCATGTCATTGAATTCTTCACCTCCATACCTGCTTAATTTATGATTTACCTCCAATGGTGTAGTTGAGGTCTTGCAATCTTCCATGTTAAACTTGACTAGAAGATTCTTCAAGTATCTCTCTTGTGAGACATATACTCCATGTTGAGTATACACAATCTGCATTCCTAGAAAATAAGATAAGTTTCCCAAATCACTTATCTTAAACTCCTTCTCTATTTGTCTTTTGAGTTCATTGATTCCTTGAGCATCTGTTCCTGTAACAATAATATCATCAACATAAATGCACATGTAAATGTATCCATTTTCACTTGCCTTTACTAGCAAGCTACTATCTGCCTTTGATGCTTGAAATCCACATTCATTCAAGAACTTGACCAATCTGTAATTCCAAGCTCTTGGGGCTTGCTTCAACCCATATAAAGCTCTCTTGAGCTTACACACATAATCTGATCCAATTGATTCCATGAAGCCTTCTGGTTGCTCCATATATACTTCATCTGCAATGTATCCATTTAGAAATGCATTTTTCACATCCAATTGTGATAATTTCCACCCCTTGCAAGCAGCAATAGCAATCAAAGTCCTAATTGTAGACATCTTAGCAACAGGACTAAAGGTTTCATCATAATCTACCCCATAAGTTTGGGCATAACCTTTGACCACAAGTCTAGCCTTATATCTAGACACCTTACCATCTGCAAACCTCTTTGTTTTATATACCCACTTACATCCAATGACCTTCTGATTCTTTGGTCTTGGTACTAGTTCCCAAGTTTCATTTTCAAGTAGAGCATCATACTCTTCTTGCATTGCCTTCTCCCAATTTTGTTTACCTTTGGCTTCTTCATAAGTGGTTGGATCTTCTTCTGTTTTCACAATGTAGGCATAATCTTTTGTGGTTAGGAAAGATGTATCATAACTATACCTTATAGGTTCTTTCCTTTCTCTTGTAGATCTTCTGATTTCTGCATTCCTTGAAGTTTCAGCCTCATTTGACTCTGGATCAAATCTTGGCCCTTCTTCTACATGATCCTGCACTCTACTTCTAGAGTCAACTTCATCAACAATTTCTTCACATACTTTTACCTTTGCCTTTCCTTTTCTTTGTATTTCTTCAACACCTATATACTCATTTGGTGATCCTGTATACCATATGTTTTGCTCATCAAATGTCACATCTTTAGTAACAAGAAATTGCTTTGTGGATGGACTCCACAACCTGTAACCCATCTGTCTATCATCATATCCAATAAACACATACTTCTCTGCTTTTGGTTCTAGCTTATGTCTTAATTGTGAAGGAACATAAGCATATGCAATACATCCAAATACTTTACAATGATCAAGACTAGGCTTCTTACCCCACCATGCTTCATAAGGGGTTCCTCCATCCAAAGCTTTGCAAGGCAACCTATTCACAAGGTATGTTGCAGTGTTAATGGCTTCTGCCCATAAGTAATTTGGACAATTCTTTTCCTTCATCATGGCTCTTGCAAACTCTACAAGAGTCCTATTCCTCCTTTCTGCTACTCCATTCTGTTGAGGGGAGTACCTGCAAGTTAATTCTCTTTTTATACCTGCATTCCACAAATAATCATCAAACTCTTTAGAGAAATACTCTCCCCCTCCATCTGATCTTAACCTCTTGAGCTTTTGTCCTGTGATCCTTTCTGCATAAGCATGAAAGTGTTTGAATGTCTTGAAAACTTCTGATTTATCCTTGATTACATACAAAGTAATCCACCTGGTTGCATCATCAACAAACAACACATAATATCTGGATCCATTTATGCTATAGTCCCTTGAGGGACCCCATACATCTGTATGAACCAATTCAAGCATATTTGAATGCTTGTACCCTGATTTGTTATAAGAACTCTTATGTGCTTTACCTAATTGACAAGCTTCACACTTGTACACCATATGTTGCCCTTCAATGTTTGGCAATCCAAGCACCACCTGATTCTTTGACATCTCCTTTATAGCTCTCTCATTGAAATGACCTAGCCTTTTATGCCATAGGTCTAATTCAGATACCTTTTGACTTCCATAGGTAAATAATGCATGTCCCACATTACCTTGGACCTTGAGAGTGAACAATCTTCCTTCCTTTTTACCTGCAATTATGTTTCTATATCCCTGATTTGGATCTTGTACATAAACACCATCATTTGTGAATCTTACCTCATATCCTTTCTCCACAATTTGCCCTACACTTATCAAATTTTTAGGAATAGTAGGAACATAAAGTACCTTGCTCAGAAGTGTACTTCCACTCTTTGTCTTCACTGATCCAATGCTCTCCACTTTATGTTTGGTATTGTCACCTGTCTGAACTGTATGTCCATTCACCCTTGCTTCCATATCAGTCATCAAGGATAGATTCCCACTCAGATGGTTGCTGCACCCTGAGTCAATATAAAACACTCTTTGATCTTCTCCCATTGATTCATGAGTTGCATTCAAGATAAGAGTCATGTCATCCTTCTGATCTGATGCATAATTGTAATAATTATTGTTGTAGGACTGAGATTGGAAGTTTCTTCCACCTCCTCTACCATATGATGTCCTACCACCTCTTCCTCTGAAATTGCCTCTTTGGTTTCTGCCTCCTCTACCTCTTTGATTATAATTCTGATTATTGCTTCCACCATTTTGATTGTTATACCAACAATCATTTGCCAAATGATTTGTTCTGCCACAAATCCAACAAGCTTTAGCATTATCTTTGTTCTTACCTCCTCTTCCTTTACCTCTGAAATTCATCTTTCCTTTTGTGAAGTTAGCTTGATTTGAATTCCCTTCATCATCATTTGATTGCTTTCCCTTGCCATTCTTTTTCTTGTCTTTGGAGTACATAGCTTGACTTGTACTTCTATCATTGTCTCCTTTAAGATCCTGCTCAAAGGTTAGCATGTGTCCTAGCAATTGATTAAGATCAGGAGTAAAGTGATCAAGTGACAACTCTATGGACAATATAAAAGGCTTCCACTTCTCATCTCCTCTCAAACTTGTAAGTATTTGTCTTACCAACTTTTCCTCTTCAATGTCTTCATCCACTGCTCCCAAGCTATCTGCAATATCTTTCATCCTTGCCACATAATTTGAAATTGATTGTGAGCTCTTCTTCTTGAAGGTTGTGAACTCAGCCCATAGTGAGGACTTCCTTGACTTAGTAGTATTTTGGAAATGCTCTTCCAAGGCATTCCAAACATCTGTAGCACTTTCCAAACCTCTGATGTGAGGTAAAAGGTAATCATTTACAGCCATGTAGAAGATGCTCCTTGCTTGAGCATCCTTTCTCATCCAAGTCTTCAACATTGCAAGCTCTTCCCTAGTAGGAATACTAGGATCTGCAAACTCAGGTTTTTCTTCATCTCCTGTAATAAATGATATAAGATCTTTGCTCATGAGGTGTGCTTCCATCCTCATGGACCATGCTGGATAGTTCTCCCTATCTAGCTTATCAATCTGCAAGCTTTCTCCCATCTTGTGTCCACCTGTGTATTGAAATTTTCAAGCTTTACAAACAATGTATGTACCTTTACTTCGAAGTAGACTCCTTTTGCCTTTCTTGATGTCAAATAGTCTTCTCCTCAAGCTTTGACTCCAAACTTTCACTTCTTAGTCCTTCAAGTGTTGAATTTCTTGAATCTGCAGCAGTCGGGATCCTTCTTTCCTCAATTTGATGTCTCCTGCTCTGATACCACTGATGGAGAATGTTATTCTCCAAAAGAACAACCTATTCTTGTGATTAGAGCACCTCTATACCAAGAATAAGTCAAAACCTTCCACTCATTTAGAGGATCAATTGCTAACTATCAAAAGGTTAATAAATTTGTGAAGAAGATGAAACACAGAAAAGTCTGCTGCACTAATTCTCCACATTGACCTATCAAACGTGTAAAGTTTTTGATGAAACTTTGTACGAAGTATCTCCTAGAGATTGCGCATCTACTCCAAGTTGAATTACTTCAAAAGATTAAGTATAACTTGAGAAATCAACTTCTCAAGTTACCTATGTCAGAAACTGTCATTCAGAACAGTCGATTTTACACCTGCAACTTTTAAGACTTGGTTCTCCTTGAATAGAACCCGTTTTTCAAAATGCTTCTAGACATGAGTAGCTTATCTTCCAACTTAAAGATTAAGCTCTCACTCATGCAAAACTTTAAACTGTGCTAGGAGAAATGATCAAAACATTAACTTCGAAATCTGCGCCTGTTTTAGGAACCAGTGAACATACTTCACATATAAATGTTCCTACACTTAATTCACTCAGCCTGATTACAATTGGAAGCTAAAACTTTGTACAGAGGTCAAGCAACTCTCAACTTAGACTTGTACAAAAGCATTTCACAATTGATCTACTGTAGAAGGAGAACACGCAGAAACATCGGGTGCAAATATTTTCAATTACTCAGAAGAAATACAGTTGAGTGATGAGAGCTAACTCAACTAACTTTTCCTCTATCTCATGACTTCTATCTCCCTCATTCTTGACTTCTAACTATTGTCACATATGCTCTCATACTTGCCCCGACTTTTCTCAAAGTATTTATA
>CM035417.1:193091638-193094138 GCA_020310875.1 Ceratopteris richardii | reverse complement strand
CAGAGATCCTAGTGTTCCAACTAGGGAGGAATTAACAGATTTGAAGAATTGGATGAAGAAAGATGCTCAAGCTAGGAGTATCATTTATATGGCAGTCAATGATTACTTGCTACCTCACATTAGAGGTCTTGAAAGTGCAAGTGATATATGGAATGCTTTGGAAGAACATTTCCAAAACACCACCAAAGTCAAGGAAGGCATCTTTATGGGCAGAATTTACAACTTTCAAGAAGAAAGCCTCTCAATCCATTTCAGATTATGTAACAAGGATGAACGACATTGCAGATGCATTAGGAGCTGTTGATGAAGATATTGAGGAGGATAAATTGGTAAGGCAAATCCTTACAGGTTTAAGAGGTGATGACAAATGGAAGCCATTCATTTTGTCTACAGAATTATCACTTGATCATTTCACTCCTGATCTGAATCAGTTGCTAGGTCATATGCTAACACTTGAGCAGGATGTTAAAGGAGATGGTGACAAAAGTACAGGTCATGCAATGTACTCAAAGGACAAGAAGAAAGCTAACAAAGGAAAGCAACAATCAGGTGAAGATGAAGGCACAACTAGTCAAGCCAACTTCCTAAGAGGTAGAGGAGGTGGCAAAGGTAGAGGAAGAGGCAGGAACAACAAAGATGGAGCCAAAGCATGCTGGATTTGTGGTAAAACAAATCATTTAGCTAATGATTGTTGGCATAATAATCAAAGTAATGGAGAATATAATCAAAACTATAATTCAAGAGGAAGAGGTGGCAGAAATCAAAGAGGTAATTTCAGAGGTAGAGGTAGTAGGGGTTACTTTGGAAGAAATGCAGGTAGAGGTTTCGAAAGTCAACAATATAACAATACCTACTACAATTATGCTTCAACATTGATAATGAATGCAACTTGTGAAAGGCAGAATGAAGATCAAAGAGTCTTCGACATTGACTCAGGGTGTAGCAATCACCTGAGTGGTAATATAGCCTTGATGACTGATTTGGAGAATAAGGTATCTAATCATGTTGTTCAAACAGGTGACAACACAAAGCACAATGTGAAGTCAATTGGATCAGTGAAGGCCAAGGATGGTAGCACCTTATTGAGTAAGGTCTTGTATGTTCCTACAATTCCTAAGAATTTGATAAGTGTAGGACAAATTGTGGAAAAAGGTTATGAAGTAAGATTCACTAATGAAGGAGTGTTTGTGGAAGACCCTAGCAATGGGTCTAAACAAATTGTTTCAGGGAAGAAAGAAGGAAGATTGTTCACATTGAAGATTCAAGGTAATGTTGGTCATGCCTTGTTCACTTATGGAGGACATAAGATCTCTGAGTTAGATCTTTGGCACAAGAGACTTGGACATTTCAATGAAAGAGGTATTAAAGACATGATTAATAATGGTTCAGTGCTTGGATTGCCTAATGTTGCAGGTCAACATATGACATACAGATGTGAGGCATGTCAATTAGGTAAGGCTCATAAGCAACCCTATTCCAAGCATGGGTTTATGTATTCAGAAAAACTTGAGTTGGTACACACAGATGTGTGGGGACCATCAAAGGACTTCAGTATCAATGGCTCAAGGTATTATGTGATTTATGTTGATGATGCTACCAGATGGATCACTATCTATGTGATTAAAGATAAGTCAGAAGTATTCAATACTTTCAAACATTATCATATGTATGCAGAGAGAATTACAGGATATAAGTTGAAAAGACTAAGGTCAGATGGAGGGGGAGAGTACTTTTCTAATGAGTTCAGTGATTACTTGTGGAATGCAGGTATAAAAAGAGAGGTTACTTGCAGGTACTCTCCTCAACAAAATGGTGTAGCAGAAAGGAGGAATAGGACTCTTGTTGAGTTTGCAAGATCCATGATGAAGGAGAAAAATTACCCAAATTATTTGTGGGCTGAGGCTGTAAATACAGCTACTTATTTGGTTAATAGGCTACCATGTAAAGCCTTGCAGGGTATGACACCTTATGAGGCATGGTGGGGTAAGAGACCTACACTAGACCATTGCAAAGTATTTGGATGTTTGGCATATACATATGTGCCATCACAATTAAGGCACAAATTGGAACCTAAAGCTGAAAAATATGTGTTTATTGGTTATGATGATAAGCGGATGGGATACAGGTTGTGGAATCCATCCACAAAACATTTTCTTGTATCAAAAGATGTTACATTTGATGAGCAAGGTACTTGGTATGCAGGTACTATCAATATTAATACAGATGATGAAGAAATTGTGAGCAAAAGGAAAGGTAAATCAAAGGTTCAGATATTTGATGAACAAGAGAATCATGAAATGCAGGTTGAAGTGGAAGAAACACCAAGATTTGATCCTGAATGTGAAGAACCAGAAACCTCAAGAAGTGGAGAACTTAGGAGGTCTACAAGGAACAAATGGCAACCTAGAAGGTATAGCTATGATACTTCATTCTTGACGACCAAAGATTATGCTTACATGGTAAAAGCAGATGAAGACCCTTCTACATATGAAGAGGCAAA
>CM035417.1:193059138-193084138 GCA_020310875.1 Ceratopteris richardii | reverse complement strand
TGATGATATCATTCTTACAGGTACAGATGAGAAAGGCATTCAAAGCTTAAAGAAGCAAATGGAAAAAGAGTTCAAAATCAGTGATTTGGGAGACTTGTCATACTTCTTGGGCATGGAGATTTCATACACTCAACATGGAGTGTATGTGACTCAAGAAAGGTATTTGAGAAACTTGTTAATCAAGTTTAAAATGAATGATTGCAGGGTAGCACCTACTCCAATGGAGGTGAATCACAAATTAAGCAGATTTGGAGGAGAAGAATTCAAGGACATGAAGCAATATCAGAGTTTGGTTGGTAGTCTTATCTATGCTACATTAACTAGACCTGATTTATCATATGCGGTTGGGGTTTTGTCTCAATTTATGCATTGTCCTAGGAAAGAACATTGGATTGCAGGTCAAAGAGTGTTGAGATATATTAAGGGTACACTCAAAGAAGGTTTGTATTATGGTTTTACATCAGATACAAATATCAAAATATATAGTGATGCAGATTGTGTTGGAACAAACCAATCACAAATTAGTGATTATAAAGATTTTGAAGAAGGCTTATGGTCAGAATGAAGTGAAAGAAGACACTTGAGAAAGTGAAGGAGATTTCATAATGATGTCTTGTACACATATGTACATATAAATGGAAATCCTTGTAATTGAGTAGAGCTAAACCCTTAGGATGATAAGGAGTAATATCATAGACGCGGAATAAGTCTAAAATCATGTATATATAAGTTAATGATGATAAGAAATGTATGTGAGAGTCATTTGTAGATGACAAATGTCTTAGAGATGTGTAGAGAGTTTTTTCCCAGAAAATAGCGATGGGTTTTTCTCTAAGTGCTCTCTGTCTGATCATGTGGATCAAGATTCCTTTTGTACACATCGAATTGAGAAGCTAATGAAGCTATGTTCAGAGTTTCATGATCTAATTCCTCTCCTATTGTGAGAATGATCAATAGGAACATTTGTATGTAGAAGTGAAAACTGAAGTCTGAGAGTAGCGCATTTTTCCGTCTCAGTATTTTGCTTAGATCTCAGTGTATACTGTAAAGTTTTTGATGAGTGAGCACTTAAAATCTAAGTTAGGAGATAAGGAAGCTATGGCTAAAAGCATTTAGCAAAACGGGTTGTGTGCTATGAGAAATCAACTTGAGAAGTTGACCATGTCGAAGGCGCTAACTCTGGAAGATAGTTATGACATACCTTTGATCTTAAGGATCAAATTAAACTTTTGATGATTAGTTTTGAGAACTAATGATTGGTATGATTGCGCAAAGGTATGGCGAATACTTGTGCATCATTTACTTGAAGAAATTTGAAGTTATGTGCAGGTAATGAAGTTGATTTCTGAAGCAGACTTTCTGAAGTAAACACTTCTTCACTCAGAGAAGTGTTAATGAAAGTTTTGGTAAAGAAGAACAATATTTGTGTAAAGTTTGGTTTATAACTGACATAGAAGTGTTCTTAAGTCAGTATAGATCAAACCTTTGGAGATTAAGGTCCATCAGTGGTATCAGAGCTGAAGGTGCAATACAAGAGAAGAAAAGACAATTGAAGTTCCGATTGGTGCAGATATTGGAGTTCTTCCAGATCAAAGGAGGACAAGGACAAATTATTGAAGATAACCTGCAGAAGTTCAAAGCACGAGTTCGAAAAGAATCAAGAAGGACAAAGCTCATATCAAAGGTACACTTTATCCTCATAAACCATAGTAATTGCAAATACAGAAGGTCAAGGATGGGAGAAAGCTTGCAGATTGATAAGCTAGATAGGGAGAACTATCCAGCTTGGTCCATGAGGATGGAGGCACACCTCATGAGGAAGAAAAGCCTGAATTTGTAGATCCTAGTATTCCAACTAGGGAAGAACTTGCAATTTTGAAGACTTGGATGAGAAAGGATGCTCAGGCAAGGAGTATCATTTACATGGCTGTAAATGATTATCTTCTACCTCACATTAGAGGATTGGAAAGTGCAACAGATGTTTGGAATGCTTTGGAAGAGCATTTCCAAAATACAACCAAGTCAAGGAAGTCCTCACTATGGGCTGAGTTCACAACCTTCAAGAAGAAGAGCTCACAATCAATTTCTGATTATGTGGCAAGGATGAAGGATATTGCAGATAGCTTGGGAGCAGTGGATGAAGACATTGAAGAGGATAAGTTGGTAAGACAAATACTTACAGGTCTGAGAGGAGATGAGAAGTGGAAGCCTTTCATATTGTCCCCATAGAGTTGTCACTTGATCACTTTACTCCTGATCTTAATCAATTGCTAGGACACATGCTAACTTTTGAGCAGGACATTAAAGGAGACAATGATAGAAGTGCAAGTCAAGCTATGTACTCCAAGGACAAGAAAAAGAATGGCAAGGGAAAGCAATCGACTGATGATGAAGGGAATTCAAGTCAAGCTAACTTCACAAAAGGAAAGATGAATTTCAGAGGTAAAGGAAGAGGAGGTAAGAACAAAGATAATGCTAAAGCTTGTTGGATTTGTGGCAGAACAAATCATTTGGCAAATGATTGTTGGTATAACAATCAAAATGGTGGAAGCAATAATCAGAATTTTAGTCAAAGAGGTAGAGGAGGCAGAAACCAAAGATGCAACTTCAGAGGAAGAGGTGGTAGGACATCATATGCTAGAGGAGGTGGAAGAAACTTCCAATCTCAGTCCTACAACAACAACTATTATAATTATGCATCAGATCAGAAGGATGATATGACTCTTATCTTGAATGCAACTCATGAATCAGTGGGAGAAGATCAAAGAGTGTTTTATATTGACTCAGGATGTAGCAACCATCTGAGTGGGAATCTATCCTTGATGACTGATATAGAAGCAAAGGTGAATGGACATACAGTTCAAACAGGTGACAATACCAAACATAAAGTGGAGAGCATTGGATCAGTGAAGACAAAGAGTGGAAGTACACTTTTGAGCAAGGTACTTTATGTTCCTACTATTCCTAAAAATTTGATAAGTGTAGGGCAAATTGTGGAGAAAGGATATGAGGTAAGATTCACAAATGATGGTGTTTATGTGCAAGATCCAAATCAGGGATATAGAAACATAATTGCAGGAAAAAAAGGAAGGAAGATTGTTCACTCTCAAAGTCCAAGGTAATGTGGGACATGCATTATTTACTTATGGAAGTCAAAAGGTGTCTGAGTTAGACCTATGGCATAAAAGGCTAGGTCATTTCAATGAGAGAGCTATAAAGGAAATGTCAAAGAATCAGGTGGTGCTTGGATTGCCAAATGTTGAAGGGCAACATATGGTGTACAAGTGTGAAGCTTGTCAATTAGGTAAAGCACATAAAGGTTCTTACAACAAATCAGGGTACAAGCATTCAAATATGCTTGATTTGGTTCATACAGATGTATGGGGTCCCTCAAGGGACTATAGCATAAATGGATCCAGATATTATGTGTTGTTTGTTGATGATGCAACCAGATGGATTACTTTGTATGTAATCAAGGATAAATCAGAAGTTTTCAAGACATTCAAACATTATCATGCCTATGCAGAAAGGATCACAGGGCAAAAGCTTAAGAGGTTAAGGTCAGATGGAGGGGGAGAGTATTTCTCTAAAGAGTTTGATGATTATTTGTGGAATGCAGGTATAAAAAGAGAAGTAACTTGCAGGTACTCTCCTCAACAGAATGGAGTAGTAGAAAGGAGAAATAGGACTCTTGTAGAATTTGCAAGAGCAATGATGAAGGAAAAGAATTGTCCAAATTACTTATGGGCAGAAGCCATTAATACTGCAACATACCTTGTGAATAGGTTACCTTGTAAAGCTTTGGATGGAGGAACCCCTTATGAAGCATGGTGGGGTAAGAAACCTACTCTTGATCATTGTAAGGTATTTGGATGTGTAGCATATGCTTATGTTCCTTCACAATTAAGAAATAAGCTAGAACCAAAAGCAGAGAAGTATGTGTTTATTGGATATGATGATAGACAGATGGATTACAGGTTGTGGAGTCCATCCACAAAGCAATTTCTTGTTACCAAAGATGTGACATTTGATGAGCAAAATACATGGTATACAGGATCAACAAATGATTATGCAGGAGTTGAAGAGATACAAAGGAAAGGGAAGGCAAAAGTAAAAGTGTATGAAGAAAGTATTGATGATGTTGACTCTAAAAGTAGATTGCAGGATCATGTAGAAGATGGGCCAAGATTTGATCCAGAATCAAATGAGGCTGAAACTTTGAGAAGTGCAGAAATCAGAAGATCTTCAAGGGAAAGGAAAGAGCCTATAAGGTATAGTTATGATACATCTTTTCTAACAACAAAAGATTATGCTTACATTGTGAAGACAGAAGAAGATCCAACCACTTATGAAGAAGCCAAAGGTAAACAGAATTGGGAGAAGGCAATGCAGGAAGAGTATGATGCTCTACTTGAAAATGAAACTTGGGAATTAGTACCAAGACCAAAGAATCAGAAAGTCATTGGATGTAAGTGGGTATATAAAACCAAAAGGTTTGCAGATGGTAAGGTGTCTAGATACAAGGCTAGACTTGTGGTCAAAGGTTATGCCCAAACTTATGGGGTAGATTATGATGAAACCTTTAGTCCTGTTGCTAAGATGTCTACAATTAGAACATTGATTGCTATTGCTGCTTGTAAAGGATGGAAGTTGTCACAATTAGATTTGAAAAATGCATTTCTAAATGGATACATTGCAGATGAAGTATACATGGAGCAACCAGAAGGTTTTATGAATTCAATTGGATCAGATTATGTGTGTAAGCTCAAGAGAGCTTTGTATGGGTTGAAGCAGGCCCCAAGAGCTTGGAATTACAGACTTGTCAAGTTCTTGAATGAATGTGGATTTCAAGCATCAAAGGCAGATAGTAGCTTGCTAGTGAAGGCAAGTGAAAATGGATACATTTACATGTGCATTTATGTTGATGATATTATTGTCACAGGAACAAATGCTCAAGGAATCAATGAACTTAAAAGGCAAATAGAGAAGGAGTTTAAGATAAGTGATTTGGGTAACTTATCTTATTTCTTAGGAATGCAGATTGTGTATACTCAACATGGAGTATATGTTTCACAAGAGAGGTATTTGAAAAATCTTCTAGTCAAGTTTAACATGGAAGATTGCAAGACTTCAACTACACCATTGGAGGTAAATCATAAATTGAGCAGGTATGGAGGTGAAGAATTCAATGATATGAAGAAATATCAGAGTTTGGTAGGTAGTTTAATCTATGCTACCTTGACAAGGCCAGATTTATCATATGCAGTAGGTGTGTTGTCACAATTTATGCATTGTCCAAAGAAGACTCATTGGATTGCAGCTCAAAGGGTACTCAGATATATCAAAGGAACCCTAAGTGAAGGTTTGTACTATGGATTCACTTGTGACACAAGAATCAAAGTGTTTAGTGATGCAGATTGGGCAGGTGACTCAGATGATAGAAGGTCTACTCATGGGTATCTCTGTTATATTGGAGATAAATTAGTTTCTTGGTGTTCAAAGAAGCAACATACAGTTGCTTTATCATCCACAGAAGCTGAGTATAAAGGAATGGTAGAAGCTGCAAAGGAAGTGATATGGTTGAAGACCTTGATGAAGAGTTTTGAAACTGATAATAGTACTCCAATTATTTTTGGAGATAATATGAGTTCTTTGTATTTGGCAGCTAACCCTGTTTTTCATGCCAGGACTAAGCACATAGAGATTCAGTATCATTTCTTGAGGGAAAAGGTACTTGATAAAGAGATTGAAGTGATGTATACTCCAACAAAAGAACAAGTGGCAGATATGATGACAAAGAGCTTAGATGGACCTAAGCTACAGAGATTCAAAGAGATGGCAGGAGTGAAGAAGAATGGAATAATCACAATTAGTGATTGAGGGGGAGCTGTTGGAACAAACCAATCACAAATTAGTGATTATAAAGATTTTGAAGAAGGCTTATGGTCAGAATGAAGTGAAAGAAGACACTTGAGAAAGTGAAGGAGATTTCAGAATGATGTCTTGTACACATATGTACATATAAATGGAAATCCTTGTAATTGAGTAGAGCTAAACCCTTAGGATGATAAGGAGTAATATCATAGACGCGGAATAAGTCTAAAATCATGTATATATAAGTTAATGATGATAAGAAATGTATGTGAGAGTCATTTGTAGATGACAAATGTCTTAGAGATGTGTAGAGAGTTTTTTCCCAGAAAATAGCGACGGGTTTTTCTCTGAGTGCTCTCTGTCTGATCATGTGGATCAAGATTCCTTTTGTACACATCTAATTGAGAAGCTAATGAAGCTATGTTCAGCGTTTCATGATCTAATTCCTCTCCTACTGTGAGAATGATCAATAGGAACATTTGTATGTAGAAGTGAAAACTGAAGTCTGAGAGTAGCGCATTTTTCCGTCTCAGTATTTTGCTTAGATCTCAGTGTATACTGTAAAGTTTTTGATGAGTGAGCACTTAAAATCTAAGTTAGGAGATAAGGAAGCTATGGCTAAAAGCATTTAGCAAAACGGGTTGTGTGCTGTGAGAAATCAACTTGAGAAGTTGACCATGTCGAAGGCGCTAACTCTGGAAGACAGTTATGACATACCTTTGATCTTAAGGATCAAATTAAACTTCTGATGATTAGTTTTGAGAACTAATGATTGGTATGATTGCGCAAAGGTATTGCAAATACTTGTGCATCATTTACTTGAAGAAATTTGAAGTTATGTGCAGGTAATGAAGTTGATTTCTGAAGCAGACTTTCTGAAGTAAACACTTCTTCACTCAGAGAAGTGTTAATGAAAGTTTTGGTAAAGAAGAACAATATTTGTGTAAAGTTTGGTTTATAACTGACATAGAAGTGTTCTTAAGTCAATATAGATCAAACCTTTGGAGATTAAGAAGTCTCCATCAGATTGGGCAGGTAATCCAGATGATAGAAGGTCAACCTATGGGTACATGTGTTATGTGGGAGATAAGTTGATATCTTGGTGCTCAAAGAAGCAACATAGAGTTGCTTTGTCATCTACAGAAGCAGAGTACAAAGGCATGGTTGAAGCTGCAAAAGAAGTGATTTGGCTTAAGACTCTTATGAAGAGTTTTGACACTATACAGAGCATACCTATCATTTATGGTGATAACATGAGTTCATTATATCTGGCTGCTAATCCTGTTTTTCATGCCAGGACCAAACACATGGAGATACAGTATCACTTTCTAAGAGAGAAGGTGATGGATAAGGAGATTGAAGTCATACATACTTCAACAAAAGATCAGATAGCTGATATGCTTACAAAGAGCTTGGATGGACCAAAGTTACAGAAGTTTAAAGACATGGCAGACATAAAGAAGATAAGAGAAACCTCAATTGATGATTGAGGGGGAGCTGTTGGTGCAGACCAATCACCAATTGAAGTTTGGAAGACAAGAGATGAAGATAAGATCAATTCTTGAAGCTTAGAAGATGGTTACATTCACAGGTTGAAAGAAATGTATACATATGTACATTAGTTAAGACATAGGTTACTTATACTTATGTTTTGTCATAAGTCTGTACACATTTGTCTATAAATACTATGAAAAATGTCGGGATATAGAGAGAAGACAAGGAGAGACAAGAGGAGACAATAGGAGAGTATGTGAATAGTGCACTAGTAAGTTGTAAGACTCAATAGAGTTCATAGGAATGAGAAGAAGTCTCTCTCACAACTCAGTTGTAAATTTCTGAGAAATAGAAGAAAAATTGCGCCCGATGTTTCTGTGTTTTCTCCTCGTGTAGTAAATCTTTTGTGAATTCCTTTTGCAGATGTCTAAGTCCATAGTTAATCAATCTATGGCTAGAGTTTGAGAATCTAATTGTGATCAGGCTAAGAGAATTGTGTGTAGGAACATTTACATGTGAGAAAGTATTCATTGGTTCCTGAAACAGGCGCAAATTTTGATCTTAATGATTTGATCATTCCTCACTCCACAGTTTAAAGTTTTGTGCAAGTAAGAACTTAATCTTTAAGTTGGAAGGTAAGCTACGCGTGGCTAAAAGCATTTGCTTAAACGGGTTCTATACTGAGAGAACTAAAGCTAAGAAGTTAGGGGTGTCCAAATCGACTTCTTAGAAGTGCAGATTTAGACATAGGTAACTTGGTAAGTAGATTTCTCAAGATCTACTGAATCTTTTGGAGTGATTTGACTTGGAGAAGGTGTGCAATCTTTAGGCGACACCTTGTGCAAAGTTTCATAAAAAACTTTACACATTTACTCAGTGAATGAGCAAGATATATGCAGCAGACTTTCTGAGTAATTTCCTTCTTCACAGTTTGGTCAAGAAATTGATATTTGGTCATTGATCTCTTAAATTGGTGAAGATTTTTTACTTACTCTTGATATAGAGGTGTTCTAAATTCAAGAGTAGGTTGTTCTTTTGGAGATTAACACTCTCCATCAGTTGTTGTGCCCAAGACTTAGCTGTATGGTTGACACTGGACTGAGAAGATCTAATGCTTTGTCTATCCTTGCCTATGTGTCTACCAGATCTCAGGTTCATAAGCTTTGGCTAAGAGTCCAAAATTTCCCCTTGGTATGGTTCAAAAATCCTTTGGAGTCCCCTTGGGTTCCAAGTCCCACCTGAAGGTCAACTCAGGCTCCTGGGGGTCAAAACAGGCAAACAGGCACTTGGAAAAAAATCGCGATTTTGTGAAATCAAGAGAATCACGATTTTGTGAACTTCAAGAGAATCGCGATTTTATGAACTTCAAGAGAATCGCGATTTTGTACCTTGAGAATTGTGTTTTCACAAAATCATGTTTTTGGCTGAAAATCGTGATTTTTGAGAATCGCGATTTTGAGCAGAGAATCGTGTTTTCACAGAATCGTGGTTCACAAAATCGTGTTTTCACAAAATCGTGTATTCACAGAATCGTGTTTTAGAGAATCGTGTTCTAGAGAATCGCAATTTTGTCTCAGAGAATCGTGGTTTTCAAAATTTAGAGAATCGCGATTTTGAGCAGAGAATCGTGTTTTCATAGAATCGTGGTTCACAAAATCGTGTTTTCACAGAATCGTGTTTTGAAAATCGCGATTTTGTCTCTGAGAATCATGTTTTCTCAGAATCGTGTTTTTTTTGGCTGAAAATCGTGATTTATGAGAATCGCGATTTTGAGCACAACCACAGAATTGTGATTCTGAGAATGACCACAGAATCGTGTTCTTTTCAAAAGGCTTTTAGGCGGGAAACAGAGAATCGCGATTTTCAAAAAAAATTTGAATTTTCACAGAATCACGATTTTCATCACAGAATCGTGTTTTTTGGCGGGAACTTCGAATTTCTGAGCGCCGAGCAATGGCGAGCTTCGTATGTGTAGAAAATCATGAAAAAACACAGTGCTTGCTCACCCTTGCACCTCCTAACTCTTTCTCACACAATAATGCATGAAAAATGGTATGAAAATGGTGAAAATGCACTAAAAAACAAGAAATTTCTATGAAGAAGAAGATGGAAGAAGATGGAGATGGTGATGGTGATGAAGATGAAGAAGAAAAAACAAAAAATGAACAAAAATGATAGTTTTTTTACCTTCCAATGTCGCAAATCTACGATCTTACCATCACAACGCTCATCCTTGAAGCTCTCTCCCCGGCAACGGCGCCAAAATTTGGTGTAGCTCAAGCGTAAGCACCACCTCCTTTACTTGTCAATCCGCGGAGACATGAGGACCGGTATGAAGACCACTAGCAAGTGAAGGCACAAGTGCGTGAGTGAAAGCACACAAACATGCACACACAGACACACACACGCGCACAAGGTAAGATCAAAGAGAGGAACAAGGAAAAGCTTCGATTGCAAAAGAGTTCTCTTACAAAGATCTATTCTCTAACAAGCTAACCCCAAAAATGAGCTCTCTAACTCTTTTTATAGTTTTTTGACTAGTTTTGGCCCTGTCCAGACCTAGTGTCCGACCTAGTTAAAATTAGGTTCCAAGGCTTATTTGAGGGCTCAAACGAAGTCTAAAAATTATGAAAATTGGTAGGATGATAGTTCTAATACTCCTCAAGCTCAAGGACTCCTTGGCTTGAACAAAATGGAGTTTAAAAAAAAAAGAAAATGGCATTTACAATGGTTTTTAGTGATGAAAATCACTATTTTTGTAGGGGATTCTTCTGAAAATTTGACATACACTTCTTGGAGCTCCCTACTTGCTCTCTCTTCTTCTATTCCACTTCTTTGATGTGCTTCCATGTTTTATGCTTGACCTTGAGTTCCAACAGATATGCATGATGGAGAGTGTTAATATCCAAAAGAACAAGCTACTCTTGAAGTTAGAGCACCTCTATATCAAGAGTAACTCAAATCATTCACCAATTTAAAGGATCACTGATCAATTGTCAAAATTTTGATCAAACTGTGAAGAAGGTGATTACACATAAAGTCTGTTGCACATAACTCTCTCATTGACTTATCAAATGTGTAAAGTTTTTTATAAAACTTTGCACAAGGTGTTGCCTATAGTTTGCGCACCTCCTCCAAGTTAAATCACTTCAAAAGATTCAGTAGATCTTGAGAAATGAACTTAACAAGTCACCTATGTCTAAAATTGTTCTTCTGAGAAGTTGATTTAGACACCTATAACTTCTAACACTTGATTCTCTCAATCTAGAACCCGTTTATGCAAATACTTTTAGCCACAGATAGCTTACCTTCTAACTTTAAGATTGAGTGCTTGCTTGCTCAAAACTTTACACTGTGGAAGGAGAACTGACCAAAACATTAGCATCAAAGTTTGCACCTGTCTCAGGAACCAGTGAACACTTCTTCACATATAAATGTTCCTACTCATAATTCTCACAGCCTATTTACAATTAGGCTCTCAAACTTTAACCATAGACTTATTAACTATGGATTTAGACATCTACAAAAGGATTCTTGAAATGATCAAGCACAGAAGGAGAATGCACAGAAAGATGGGCGGAACATTTTCATTTCTGAGAAATTCTTACATCTGAATAATGAGAGAGATTCTACTCACTTCTAAAAGTCTAATGACATATAATTCTTCTCAATTCTTGTTCTCACATAATCTCTCTACTTTGCCCCGACATCTTCTTTGTATATATAGGAAAATTTTTACAAGCTCATGACCATACAAAAGTATGTGATGATCTGACTCTAAAATAATGTACATATGTATACACATCTTTATCTCCTGGATATGCACTTCCTTCATGCTTCATGACTTGGTCTTTTCTTCAGTCCTTGACTTCAATTCTTCATCCAAAACTTCAATTGTTGATTGCCATGCACCAACAGCTCCCCCTCAATCATCAATTGAGGTTTTATCTATCTTCTTTAGCCTGCCATGTCTTTGAATCTCTGTAGCTTTGGTCCATCCAAGCTTTTGGTTAGCATATCAGCTATCTGATCTTTTGTTGAAGTATGTATGACTTCAATCTCTTTATCCATCACCTTCTCTCTTAGAAAGTGATACTAAATCTCAATGTGTTTAGTCCTGGCATGAAACACAGGGTTAGCAGTTAAATACAAAGAACTCATGTTATCTCCATGAATAGTGGGTATACTCTGAATGATGTCAAAACTCTTCATCAGAGTCTTAAGCCATATCAGTTCCTTTGCAGCTTCCACCATACCTTTATACTCAGCCTCTGTGGATGATAAAGCAACTGTGTGTTGCTTCTTTGAACACCAAGAAATTAACTTATCTCCCACATAACACAAGTATCCATAAGTTGATCTCCTATCATCAGGATTACGTGCCCAATCTGCATCACTATATATCTTGATGTTTGTATCTGATGTAAAACCATAATACAAACCCTCTTTGAGTGCACCCTTAATTTACCTCCTGCAATCCAATGTTCTTTCCTAGGACAATGCATGAATTGAGACAAAACTCCAACTGCATATGACAAGTCAGGCCTAGTTAAAGTAGCATAAATCAGACTACCAACCAAACTTTGATATAGCTTCATGTCCTTGAACTCAGACACTCCATGTTGAGTGTATGAGATCTCCATGCCCAAGAAATATGACAAGTCTCCCAAGTCACTGATCTTGATTCTTTCTCCATTTGCTTCTTTAGGCTTTGAATGCCTTTCTCATATGTACCTGTAAGAATTATATCATCAACATATATGCACATGTAAATGAACCCATCATCACTTGCTTTAACAAGCAACCTACTATCTGCTTTAGATACTTGGAATCCAAGTTCCTTCAAGAACTTCACAAGTCTATAATTCCATGCCCTTGGGGCCTGCTTCAAACCATACAAAGCTCTCTTGAGCTTACATACATGATCTGGATACCTTCCATCTCTGAATCCTTGTGGATGCTCCATGAAAACATCATCTGAAATATAACCATTTAGAAAAGCATTCTTCACATCTAGTAACGTGACATAACTTCCAACCTTTACATGCAGCAATAGCTATGAGTGTCCTGATAGTTGTCATCTTTGCCACATGACTATACGTCTCATCATAATCTATACCATATGTCTGAGCAAAACCCTTCACAACAAGTCTAGCTTTATACCTAGACACACTTCCATCTGCAAACCTCTTTGTCTTGTAGACCCATTTACATCCAATGATGTTCTGACTATTTGGTTTAGGAACCAACTCCCATGTCTGATTCTCCATCAATGCATCATACTCTTCCTGCATAGCTTTCTCCCAATTTTCCTTATCTTTTTCCTCTTCATATGTAGAAGGGTCTTCATCTGCCTTTACCATATAAGCATAATCTTTGGTAGCCAAAAAAGAAGTGTCATAGCTATACCTTGTAGGTTGCCATTTTGTGCCTTGTTGACCTTCTGAGTTCTCCACTTCTTGAAGTTTCTGGTTCATCACACTCTGGATCAAACCTTGGCACTTCTTCAACTTCAACCTGTACTTCATTGTTCTTCTCTTCATCAAATATCTGAACCTTTGATTTACCTTTCTTTTGATCCACAATTTCTTCATCACCTGCATAAATATTGATTGTACCTGCAACCAAGTACCTTGCTCATCAAATGTAACATCCTTAGATACAATGAATTATTTTGTGGATGGACTCCACAACCTATATCCCATCTGCTTGTCATCATATCCAATAAACACATATTTTTCTCCTTTAGGTTCCAATTTGTGCCTTAATTGAGATGGCACATATGCATATGCCAAACATCCAAATACTTTGCAATGATCTAGAGTAGGTCTCTTAGCCCACCATGCCTCATATGGTGTCATAACCTGCAAAGCTTTACATGGTAACCTATTGACCAAATAAGTAGCTGTGTTTACAGCCTCACCCACAAATAATTAGGGCAATTTTTCTCCTTCATCATTGACCTTGCAAACTCAACAAGAGTTCTATTTCTTCTCTCTGCTACACCATTTTGTTGAGGAGAGTACCTACAAGTAACCTCTCTCTTTATACGTGCATTCCACAAATAATCACTGAACTCATTAGAGAAATACTCTCCGCCTCCATATGACCTTAGTCTCTTCAACTTATGACCTGTAATTCTCTCTGCATACACATGATAATGTTTGAATGTATTGAATACCTCTTACTTATCTTTGATCACATAGATAGTGATCCATCTGGTAGCATCATTGTTGGAGATTCACTCACTAATTAGACATAAAGATCTGAAGAAAAGGAAAGACAAAGAGAAGCAGAAACAAAGCATTCAGAAAAACCAAAGCCTTAGTGAAAGGACAAATTCACGCCTGTAATATACAGTGTAGAAACTTCTAGAATTATGAGTTCATTGAAAACCGGATAAAAAATTGTATATAAGAGAGTATAGAGAATCACAATGTAGAAGCACATATAATAGGAGAAGAAGTTAGAGTAGAAGACGCCAGAGATTGCGTATGTAGAGATGAATAACAGAACGTGAAATGTCGGGTATTCATCTAAGAGAGATGGTAAGGAATAACTACTCAGAGTAGGAGAGTTTTCCATAGCTATGAGCGAAGTGAGGCCAAGCTATTTTGTACACATCTTCTCTAATAGAAAACACATGTTAATGTGGAAATATCTAAGCGTATTCTTCATATGTGAAGAAATTTGAGTGATTTCATGTTACTATGAAAGTTAGTTGACAGTTATAATTTTCTCAGTAAACGTTTTCTGATAATTCTATGAGTTAGATCTCAAAGTACAGTGTAAAGTTTTGTAAGAGAGATAACTTATCTTGTAGCTATAAGTCTCTACTATAAACTGATCAAAAGAGTTTTGTGAAACAAACATGTATACAGAGTATAGTGTCTGACCGAAAAAGGCATTCAGAACTGGTGAAGTTTTTCTTAAACTTCAGATAGAGTTCAGTCAGTGAAGGAAGTTCACGTAACACTTCTTTACTTCATGTATACACGGTTGAAGTAACTACAATCAGAATTGCAGTTGATTCCGGTAACATTTCGGTGCAATTACGGTGACAGTCCGGAGAAGTTCCGGTGATATTTTGGTGAGTTAAAAACTCAGTTTTGGCACAGTTAAGTGAGGGAAAGATTATTTAAATGTAATCAAACACAGTAGTGTAAAGTCTGAAGTAAATCACTTCAAAATTGAAGCTTGAAGGAAATGCGAAGCTTTTTGTAAAGTGAATTTTCAATTATCACTAATATAGTTATAAAGTTTTCAGTTTCAGAAAGTTTGCTAAGCTATGGATGATTATAGAGGTGTTCTAACATCACTTTAGCTTAGTTCTTGTGGTGTAAGCGAATTCCGCAGTATACGTTGCACCAACAAGTGGTATCAAAGCAAGTAAGATCCATAAGTAATATCAGAGCAGTAAGATCAACAAGTGGTATCATAGTAGTAAGTTCACAAGGTGGTACCAGAACAGAAAAGGTTCAGAAGAGCAGAAAAGGTTTCTTAGAAGAAGAAACGGAAAGAGAATTTGAAGAATTCTCATAAAGAAATGTGAATACTGAAGAGATCAACACCAAACAACATCAAGAAGTATTCCGAAGTCATTCTCAAGGTAAAGGTTTACAAAAGGTAAAATCCTTTAACGTTACACTCACCGGAAGTAACAGAAACAAGAAGATCATGGCAGATCAGATCTCAATTGATAAATTGGACAGAGATAACTATCCCGCATGGGTAATGTGAATGGAAGCTTTACTTATGAGTAAAGACTTAATGAAATATGTGATAGGAGAAGAGAATAAGCAGATTTTTGAAGACGACAGTCAACCAAAGAAAGAAGAACTAGAAGCCTTGAAGCTGTGGCAGAAGAAAGATGCAATGGCAAGAGCATATATCTACAATACCATTACAGACCATTTGCTACTGCATATTAGAGGTCTGGAGAAAGCAGAAGACATATGGAGAGCGTTGGAAGATCACTTCCAAAATACAATGAAAGCTAGAAAGGCTAGCTTATGGTCGGAGTTCACAACGTTCAAGAAAAGGCAAAGTCAAAGCATTAGTGACTATGTCACTAAGATGAAGGACTTGGCAGACACTCTTGGATTGATTGGTGAAGATATTATAGACCACAGGTTAATAGCACAAGTGCTTACAGGTTTAAGAGGAGATGAAAGGTGGAAACCTTTCGTACTCTCAACTGAACTTTCTTTAAATCATTTTGTACCAGATTTAAATCAGCTGCTTGGACTAATGCTAACATTTGAGCAAGATTTGAAGACAGACAGAGATAAAGGACATAGTTCTGCTATGTACACAAAGAATAAGAAGAAAGGTGATAAAGGTAAAGAAAAAGATGAAGAAGAGATAACTACTCAAGAAAATTTTGCAAGAGGAAGAGGTAACGTCAGAAAAAGAGGTAATACAAAAGGAAGAGGTAATCAAAAGAAGGTTTGTTGGATCTGTGGATTAAGCAATCACTTGGCTCATGATTGCTGGCATAATTCTCAAGGATCAAGTCAGACTCAAAACAACAATAGCAAAGGCAGAAGTAGAAGATATCAAAGAAGAAGACAAAGCCAAAGAGGTGGATATGGTAGAGGTGGAGCAAGAAGTTGGGGATTGAATCAGTCTCACAACACTACCTACTACAACTATGCAAATGATACACAAAATGATGATCATACGACACTGATGATGAATTCGATAAGTACGTCAGAGAATGAAGACCTCAAGTTATTCTATATTGACTCTGGTTGTTCAAATCATTTGTCAGGAAATATAGAATTGCTATCAGAATTGGAAGGAGGTATGTTAAACCATACAGTACAAATAGGTGATAACACAAAACATAATGTAAGGTCAATTGGAAAGGTAAAATGTAAGAATGGAGCTGACCTACTAACAAATGTTTTATATGTTCCAACAATCCCGAAGAATCTGATCAGTGTGGGATAGATAGTAGAGAAAGGTTTTCAAGTCAGGTTTACAAATGGAGTGTTTGTTGAAGATCCAGAGAAAGGATACAAACAAATTGTCCATGATAAAAAGGAAGGCAAACTTTTTACTCTTAAAGTACAAGGGAATGTTGATCAAGCATTGATTACACATGGTGATGAAGTGTTTACAGAATTGGACCCCTAGCATAAGAGGTTAGGACACTTTAATGAAAAGGGAATCAAAGCTATGGTGGAGAAACAATATGTGAGGGGATTACCAAATATGAAGAATCAACATATGATTCACAAGTGCGAAGCCTATCAGATGGGAAAAGCCCACAAATTACCATTTCAGAAAAATGGGTACAAACATGATGTGTGCTAGAGCTAACACATACAGATGTATGGGGACCAACAAAAGAAGGATCTATCAGTGGCTCAAGGTATTATGTTCTTTTTATTGATGATGCAACAAGATGGATAACTCTTTATGTTTTGAAAGAGAAATCAAAAGTGTTTGGAGCTTTCAAGCATTTTCATGTATATGCTGAAAGACTTATAGGATAGAAACTCAAGAGACTAAGGTCTGATGGAGGAGGAGAATATTTTTCTCGAGAATTCAATGATTATCTGTGAAATGCAGGTATCAAAAGAGAAATAACTTGCAGGTATACACTGCAACAAAATGGAGTAACAGAAAGGAGAAATCGAACTCTAGTTGAGTTTGCAAGAGCAATGCTAAAAGAGAAGAATTGTCCAAACTATCTTTGGGCTGAGGCTGTAAATACAGCTACATACCTGGTAAACAGATTACCATGTACAGCTTTAAATGGTATGACCCCTTATGAAGCCTGGTGAGGTAAGAAACCAACACTTGATCATTGTAAAGTGTTTGGGTCAGTTGCTTATGCTTATGTACCATCACAATTAAGACATAAGCTTGAACCAAAAGCTAAAAAATATGTGTTCATCGGATATGATGAAAAGCAGATGGGTTACAGGTTATGGAGTCCTTTAACCAAACAGTTTACTGTTTCCAGAGATGTGAAATTTGATGAAGGAAAAAGCTGGTATACAGATAAAGAGCATAGTGTTGAAACACTTGAAGAAGAGATAAGAAGAATCAAAAAAGGTAAATCACATATGCAGGTGAATGGAGATGAAGATCATATGCAGGCAAGTACATCCAGGATTGGATCAGGTATAAGAAACGAAGATGGACTAAGATTTGATGAAGATGTGTATTCAGATACACATGAAGAACATGAGCTAAGAAGGTCAAACAGAGTAAGGAAACAACCAACAAGGTATTCCTATGACACTTCTTATTTCACTCAGAAAAACTATGCTTACTTAGTAAAGGAAGATGAAGAATCTCAGAATTACAATGAAGCAAAAGGTAAGAAAAATTGGGAACAAGCAATGAAAGAGGAGTTCAGTGCGCTTGAGGAGAACAAGACTTGGGAACTTGTTCCAAAACCAAATGGTAAGAAAGTAATTGGAAATAAATGGGTTTACAAAGTTAAGAAACTTGCAGATGGAAGGATAGCTAGATACAAAGCTAGACTGGTGGTCAAAGGCTATGCTCGGACGTATGGCATAGATTATGATGAGACATTTAGTCCGGTGGTAAAGATGTCAACCATAAGAACATTGATTGCTATAGCAACATCAAAAGGATGGAAGCTAAGTCAGCTGGATATAAAGAATGCGTTTCTGAATGGATACATATTAGATGAAGTTTACATGGAACAACCTGAAGGATTTGTAAGTTCTAGTTACCCAGATCATGTTTGCAGATTAAGAAGAGCTCTCTATGGATTGAAGCAAGCTCCAAGAGCTTGGAATTATAGACTTGTGAAGTATCTCAATGATCTTGGATACCAAAGTTCGAAGGCACATGCCAGTCTACTCATCAAGAGAATAGATGAAGGTATGATCTACATTTGTATTTATGTAGATGACATTATAATCACAAGTATCTCAGATGAAGGAATCAAGGAGGTAAAGAGATTGCTTGAAAAAAGTTTAAGATCAGTGATCTAGGAAAGTTATCATACTTTCTTGGAATGGAAGTTACATATACAAATCATGGTGTATATGTTTCACAAGAAAGATATCTCCTAAACTTACTGAAGAAGTTTAACATGGAGAATTGCAGAGAAGCTTCAACACCGCTTGAAGTCAATCATAAACTCAGCAAATATGGTGGTGCAGAGTTTAAAGATATGAGAAAGTATCAATCTTTAGTGGGAAGCTTGATTTATGCTACGCTAACAAGACCAGATCTTAGTTATGCAGTAGGAGTTCTCTCACAGTTCATGCATTGTCCAAAGATCAACATTGGGTTGCAGAACAAAGAGTTCTTAGATATATCAAAAGAACTATAAAGGAAGGATTATATTATCCTTATACATAAGATATGAAACTAAGAGCATACAGTGACTCAGACTAGGCAGGAAGTCAAGATGACAGAAGATCAACACATGGGTATATGATATACCTAGGAGATAAGCTTGTAAGCTGGTGTTCAAAGAAGCAGCATACAGTGGCTTTATCGTCAACTGAAGCAGAATATAAAGGACTTGTGGAAGCAGCTAAAGAAGTGATATGGATGCAGACCTTGTTCAAAAGCATGGGTATTGATCAAGGTATACCTATCATACATGGAGGCAATATGAGTTCGTTGTATCTTGCAACAAATCCAGTATTTCATGCAAGAACAAAACACATAGAGATTCAATATCATTTCCTGAGGGAAAAGGTAATGGAGAGGGAGATTGAAATAGTATTCACTCCTACAAAAGATCAGATTGCAGATATTCTGACAAAGAGCTTGGATGGAATAAAGACAAGCAGATTCAAAGAAATGGTAGGAATAAAAGAAAAGAAGGATATATGAAAGATCGGAAGATGCTAATTAGTGATTGAGGGGGAGCTATTGGAGATTCACTCACTAATTAGACATAAAGATATGAAGAAAAGGAAAGACAAAGAGAAGCAGAAACAAAGCATTCAGAAAAACCAAAGTCTTAGTGAAGGACAAATTCACGCCTGTAATATACAGCGTAGAAACTTCCAGAATTATGAGTTCGTTGAAAACCGGATCAAAAAAGTATAGAGAATCAAAATGTAGAAGCGCATATAATAGGAGAAGAAGTTAGAGTAGGTCGCCAGAGATTGTGTATGTAGAGATGAATAACAGAACCTGAAATGTCGGGTATTCATCTGAGAGAGATGGTAAGGAATAACTACTCAGAGTAGGATAGTTTTCCATAGCTATGAGCGAAGTGAGGCCAAGCTATTTTGTAAACATCTTCTCTAATAGAAAACACAGGTTCATGTGGAAATATCTGAGCATATTCTTCATATGTGAAGAAATCTGAGTGATTTCATGTTACTGTGAAAGTTAGTTGACAGTTATAATTTTCTCAGTAAACGTTTTCCGGTGATTCTATGAGTTAGATCTCAAAGTACAGTGTAAAGTTTTGTAAGAGAGATAGCTTATCTTGTAGCTATAAGTCTCTACTATAAACTGATCAAAAGAGTTTTGTGAAACAAACACGTATACACAGTATAGTGTCTGACCGAAAAAGGCATTCAGAACTGGTGAAGTTTTTCTTAAACTTCAGATAGAGTTCAGTCAGTCAAGGAAGTTCACGTAACACTTCTTTACTTCATGCATACACGGTTGAAGTAATTACAATCAGAATTGCAGTTGATTTCGGTAACATTCTGGTGCAATTACGGTGACAGTCCGGTGAAGTTCCGGTGATATTTTGGTGAGTTAAAAACTCAGTTTTGGCACAGTTAAGTGATGGAAAGATTATTTAAATGTAAGCAAACACAGTAGTGTAAAGTCTAAAGTAAATCAGTTCAGAATTGAAGCTTGAAGGAAATGCCAAGCTTTCTATAAAGTGAATTTCAATTATCACTAATACAGTTATAAAGTTTTCAGTTTCAGAAAGTTTGCTAAGCTATTGATGATTATAGAGGTGTCCTAACATCACTTTAGCTTAGTTCTTGTGGTGTAAGTGAATTCCATAGTATACGCTACACCAATAATCATCAACATAAATCACATAATACCTTGAGCCATTGATACTGAAATCCTTTGATGGTCCACACACATCTGTGTGTACCGATTCAAGCTTCTCTGAATATATAAAACCATGCTTGGAATAAGATTGCTTATGAGCCTTGCCTAATTGACATGCCTCACATCTGTATGTCATATGTTGACCCGCAACATTAGGTAATCCAAGCACTGAACCATTATTAACCATATCTTTGATACCTCTTTCATTGAAATGTCCAAGCCTCTTGTGCCAAAGATCTAACTCAGAGATCTTATGTCCTCCATAAGTGAACAAGGCATGACCAACATTACCTTGGATCTTCAATGTGAACAATCTTCCTTCTTTCTTCCCTGAAACAATTTGTTTATACCCATTGCTAGGGTCTTCCACAAACACTCCTTCATTAGTGAACCTAACTTCATAACCTTTTTCAACAATTTGTCCTACACTTATCAAATTCTTAGGAATTGTAGGAACATACAAAACCTTACTCAAGAGAGTACTACCATTGTTGGCCTTCACTGATCCAATTGACTTCACATTGTGCTTTGTATTGTCACCTGTTTGAACTACATGATTAGTTACCTTATTTTCCAAGTCAGTCATCAATGCTATATTACCACTCAGGTGATTGCTACACCCTGAGTCAATGTAGAAGACTCTTTGGTCTTCACTTTTCTTTTCACAAGTTGCATTCATTATCAATGTTGAATCCTCCTTCTGATCTGAAGCATAATTGTAGTAGGTATTGTTGTATTGTTGACTTTGGAATCCTCTACCTGCATTTCTTCCAAAGTAACCCCTACTACCTCTACCTCTGAAATTACCTCTTTGATTTCTGCCACCTCTTCCTCTTGAATTAAAGTTCTGATTATATCCACCATTATTCTGAGAATTATGCCAACAATCATTAGCTAAGTGATTTGTCTTACCACAAATCCAGCAAGCCTTGACTCCATCTTTATTACTCCTTCCTCTTCCTCTATCTTTGCCACCTCCTCTTCCTCTTAGGAAGTTAGCTTGACTAGTTGTACCTTCATTCTCATTTGCTTGTTGCTTTCCTTTGATATTCTTCTTCTTATCCTTTGAATACATTGCATGACCTGTACTCTTGTCACCTTCACCTTTGACATCCTGCTCAAAGGTTAACATATGTCCTAGCAACTGATTTAAGTCAGGAGTAAAATGATCAAGTGATAATTCAGTAGACAAAATGAATGGCTTCCATTTGTCATCACCTCTCAAACCTGTGAGGATTTGCCTTACCAATTTATCCTCCTCAATGTCTTCATCAACTGCTCCTAATGCATCTGCAATGTCCTTCATTCTAGTTACATAAACTGAGATGGATTGAGAGGCCTTCTTCTTGAATGTGGTAAATTCTGCCCACAAGGATGCCTTCCTAGACTTTGTGGTGTTTTGGAAATGCTCCTCTAAAGCATTCCATATATCACTTGCACTTTCAAGACCTCTAATGTGAGGTAGTAAGAAGTCATTGACTGCCATATAGATAATGCTCCTAGCTTGAGCATCTTTCCTCATCCAATTCTTCAAATCTAATAATTCCTCTCTAGTTGGAACACTAGGATCTCTGAACGGAGGCTTTTCTTCTTTACCTGTGATGTAACTTATCAAGTCTTTGCTCATAAGATGAGCTTCCATCCTCATTGACCATGCTGGATAGTTCTCTCTATCCAACTTCTCTATTTGACGAGAATCTCCCATCTTTTCTTCACCTGTGTATTGAATTCTTCAAACTTTATGAGTAATATATGTACCTTTACTTCAAATGATACTCCTTTTGTCTTCCTTGATGTCGTATGGCCTCCTCCTCAAGCTTTGCTCTCAAGCTTTCACCTTCTGAATCTTTAATTGTTGAATTCTTTATGTCTGCAGTAGTCGGGATCCTCCTTTCTTCAATTCTGATACTTCCTTCTCTGATACCACTGATGGATGGTGTTAATCTCCAAAAGAACAAGCTACTCTTGAAGTTAGAGCACCTCTATATCAAGAGTAACTCAAATCATTCACCAATTTAAAGGATCATTGATCAATTGTCAAAATTTTGATCAAACTGTGAAGAACGTGATTACACATAAAGTCTGTTGCACATAACTCTCTCATTGACTTATCAAATGTGTAAAGTTTTTTATAAAACTTTGCACAAGGTGTCATCTATAGTTTGTGCACCTCCTTCAAGTTAAATCACTTCAAAAGATTCAGTAGATCTTGAGAAATGAACTTAACAAGTCACCTATGTCTAAAACTGTTCTTCTGAGAAGTCGATTTAGACACCTATAATGTCTAACACTTGGTTCTCTCAATATAGAACCCATTTATGCAAATAAATTTAGCCACAGGTAGCTTACCTTTTAACTTAAATATTGAGTGCTTGCTTGCTCAAAACTTTACACTATGGAAGGAGAACTGACCAAAACATTAGCATCAAATTTTGTGCCTGTCTCAGGAACCAGTGAACACTTCTTCACATATAAATGTTCCTACTCATAATTCTCACAGCCTGTTTACAATTAGGCTCTCAAAATTTAACCATAGACTTGTTAACTATGGATTTAGACATCTACAAAAGGATTCTTGAAATGATCAAGCACAGAAGGAGAATGCACAAAAAGATCAGGTGCAACATTTTCATTTCTGAGAAATTCTTACATCTGAATAATGAGAGAGATTCTACTCACTTCTAAAAGTCTAATGACATATAATTCTTCTCAGTTCTTGTTCTCACATAATCTCTCTACTTTGCCCCGACATTTTCTTTGTATATATAGGCAAATTTTTACAAGCTCATGACCATACAAAAGTATGTGATGATCTGACTCTAAAATAATGTACATATGTATACACATCTTTATCTCCTGGATATGCACTTCCTTCATGCTTCATGACTTGGTCTTTTCTTTAGTCCTTGACTTCAATTCTTCATCCAAAACTTCAATTGTTGATTGCCCTACACCAACAATGCATACATAATGCATATGCATATGCATACATATATACATACTTACATGCATACATACACATACATAATGCATACACACACATATGCATACATAATACATACACACACCTATGCATACATATATGCATACACATACACACATAGACACATACACACACATAGACACATACACACACATAAACACATACACACTCATAGACCCGTAGCGACACATACACATAGACACACACACATACACACACACATATACACACACACATACACACATAGACACATACACACATAATGATGCATACACACACATATACATGCATACACATACATATGCATACATACATGCATACACATACACACATAGACACATACACACACATAGACACATACACACACATAAACACATACACACTCATAGATACACACACATACACATAGACACACACACACATACACACACATATACACACACACATACACACATAGGCACATACACACATAATGATGCATACACACACATACACATGCATACACACATACAGACACATATACACACACATACACACACATATATGCATACACACACACATAGAGAGACATACACACATATACACATACATGCATACATAATGCATATGCATACATACATACTTACATGCATACATAATGCACATGCATAGACACATACACACACATAGACACATACACACATAGACACATACACACACATAAACACATACACACTCATAGATACACACACATACACATAGACACACACACACATACACACACATATACACACACATACACACATAGACACATGCACACATAATGATGCATACACACACATACACATGCATACACACATACAGACACATATACACACACATACACACACATACACACACATATATGCATACACACACATATATGCATACACACACATAGAGAGATATACACACACATACACATACATGCATACATAATGCATGCATACACACACATACACATACATGCATACATAATGCATGCATAAACACACAATGCATACATAATGCATACACACACATACACACATATGCATACATACATGCATACACATACACACATAGACACATACACACACATAGACACATACACACACATACACACTCATAGACACATAGCGACACATACACATAGACACATACACATACACACACATATACACACACACAAGCATACACACATAGACACATACACATACACACATACAAACATAGACACATAGACACATATATCCATTCTCTAGATCTTCAAAAAATACTCCTTCATTTGTAAACCTGACTTGAAAACCTTTTTCAACTATCTGCCCTACACTAATCAAGTTTTTAGGTATTGTGGGAACATACAAAACATTGGTTAGCAAATCTACTTCACTCTTACATTTCACTTTTCCAACTAAATGTACACTATGTCTTGTATTGTCACCTCTGTTTGAACTGTGTGACTAGAAATGCCTTTTTCAAATTCTGACATCAATTCTATGTTTCCTGACATTTGGTTAGAACATCTAGAGTCAATGTAAAATACCTTTAGATCTTCTTTATCTGATATGCTAATTGAGTTCATCATCAATGATGTATGACCTTCATTCTATGTAT
>CM035417.1:193026638-193051638 GCA_020310875.1 Ceratopteris richardii | reverse complement strand
CACATACACACATACACACATAATGATGCATACACACACATACACATGCATACACACATATAAACACATATACACACACACATACACACACATATATGCATACACACACATAGAGAGGGATATACTCACACATACACATACATGCATACATATACATACATAATGCATATGCATATGCATATGCATACATACATGCATACATACACATACATAATGCATACACACACACATATGCATACATAATGCATACACACACATATGCATACATACATGCATACACATACACACATAGACACATACACACACATAATCACATACACACTCATAGATGCACACACATACACATAGACACACACACATACACACACACATATACACACACACATACGCACATAGACACATACACACATAATGATGCATACACACACATACACATGCATACACACATACACACACATACACATACACATGCATACATACACATACTTAATGCATACACACATACATATGTACATGTATATATATTGATTTCTAACCATTTTGTTTTATATGTTAGGTATTATGGACCCTAGTAGAGAGAGAAAGGTGAAACTCACTCTCATAAAAAGTCTTATGAGAGCAAGAGTTCCGTCTGATACTCTAGGGGCCATCATGCGTGATTACTCAGAGATGTCTGATGAGGAGCAAGACTATACGATCCAGATGCTTACCCAGCGATCAGAGGAGGGCTCTTCTGTGGCTCCACATGCGAGAAGAGAGCTATCTGCTCATAGGTATGTTATTTTTTCATAAACTTTTTTAATGATATTATAACACATATTTTTATCTTTCTATTTTCAGGACACCTATACCACCTCCAAATTGTGATAGCAGAGCAGAGTTGCCTATGAGCACATGCATAGGCACCTTAGGACTAGAGTGCGATATAGAGCCAGAGGGGAACATTGTGTAAATAGGGAATGGATTGGAGTTCAAGAGAAGAATGCGGGCACTATGTGACTCTTACCTGCACCTTGTCCACTTACCGTGGAAGTAAGTAAAAATTTTACATATAAATTGAAATAAATATCTTATGTTTTATTTACATTATTTTTTTATTTTTGTAGTGAGCATGATGAGAGGGATAAAAAATACGTACTTAGTTCACTTGAGATAGAGTTTGGGACAGGATGGTGGCTTAAGTGGTGTCTAAAAGAGATGCGAACACTTATGGCTCATCGTCGCGATAATGCATGGTATGCACTGCTTTTATGTATATATATGTGGATATGAGTATGTGTGTTATGTATGTATGTATATGAGAGAGAGAGAGAGAAAAGAGTGAGACTAGAGGTACAAATACACACATACACACACATATACATCATACATGCACATTTACACACATATACACATACATGCACATTTATACATACACACACATACATGCACATTTTTACACACACATACACATGCATGCAGTTACACACATATAATGAATACACATAGACACATACACATACTCACATACACGTACACAAACTCACATACACATACACATGCATAATCATATGTACACACACATAGACTCATATAATCATATCTACATGCATATATACATATACACATGCATATATACACACACACAACACATGCATATGCACATATAGATACACATACATACACAACACATGCATACGCATAAATAAATAAATAAATCCTATTTCAAAAATCCTAAATTGAAAACACTATTTCGATATTAGGGTTTTAAAACCCCTAATTTAAACACTCTAATTCAACCTTTTAGCCATATGTTTGAAGTATATGTACACATTGCATCTATTCCTCCGACGTCCTACTAGAGAGATGTCTCTCCTCCCAACCTTATGCCTCTATATATAGCTACTCGAATCAACAAGGATCATAATATATATAAAGATATATACACATAAAATGGAGTAGATATATTATGCATCACACATACATGCCTAAATGCACACACACACACACGCACACACACACACACACACACATATATATATATATATATATATATATATATATATATATATATATATATATATATATATATATATATATATATATATATATATATATATATATATATATATATATGCATTCATATTTACATGTACACATCACATATACATGCCTACATGCACACATAGACATATATATACATGCATACATATTTACATGTACATATTTACACATAGACACATATACATATATACATGTACACAATTATAAACACTTGCATATATTACATGAATACATGAATATTTTACATAAATGCGTATGCATATATACACATATGCATATTTAACACATGTATACATATATCACACACATGCAAACACATACATATACATGAAATACATATATATGCATACTAGCATATGTATACATATAATACACATGAATACACACACATATGCATACATACATGATAAAAATTTGCTCCTCAAAGATAAAGCTATATATAAAATAATTAGGCATACCCCCGAGCTTCATGTTCTTAGTTAAAAGAACATGATCTCATCTCTCTCGTAGGATTCATCATTATTCAAGTTAATAAAAAAATCTATTATCTGATATCCATTCAGAAGCTTCAAGTTATTGATCGATAACTAGAGTAGAATTTAATATCTAATCTGCTCATATTTTTTCATTATTGCCATCATTTTGGTAAGACATCAATATAGTCTCATCTTCATTATCCTTATTGATTTCATTTATTTCTTCTATTGTTAAATCTATGTTCTCATGAATCACATCATCTATTGATGGATTAATATCTATTTCTGATACTTCCTCTTCCTCATCAGTAGAATCAGCATGTAGAGAATTATCCTCTTCATCAAAAAGATTAGTATCATTATCACGTATAATGATTCTAATTTCTATTTCAGATGTTGATGTATTAGTATCTGATGCTGAATCATCAAGAGGACTTTCTTCGATCTCTCTAACAATAAACTGTTCAAACAATGACCTACCTCTAGGTTGCACATGAATGACTTGCCACCAAGGATGAGCATCTGGGTTTTTATAAAAAAATGCTTGTGCGATATGCCTGGGAAGAATATATGGTTCTTTATTAGATCGCATTACCTTGGAAGAATCAATTGCCCAAAACCCAGCTAATTCCTTTCTTAATGTGGAATTACTACCTTTATACTCGGCTCGAAACCAGTCAACCTTCAAAATGACCTATCAAAAAATATATAACAACAAAAACCCATTATTAGGTGCTTAAAAAAATAACTAACTCTATCATAAAAAATATAAACTTTTTTCTACCTATTTGAATGTACGAAATGAAACTTTGTAGATACCAACAATAGTTCCTACTGTTGGTGCAGGGCAATCAACAATTGAAGCTTTGGAAGTCAAGGACTGAAGAAAAGACCAACTTATCAAGCATGGAAGAAGTTCATATTCAGAAGATAAAGAATTGTTCACATATATACATTAATTTAGAGTCAGTTCACTTATGTCTTTGATTAGTCATAAGCTTGTAAATTTTTTGTATATATATATACTTGGAAAATGTCAGGACACGAGAGGAGAGAATGTAGAGCATGAGAATTGAGAAGAATTAGAAGTTGTTAGACACTTATGAAGAGATTAGAATAGCTCTCTCATCCAGATGTAATTTCTGTCAGAAATAAAGAGAAGTTGTGCCCGATATTTCTGTGCATTCTCCATCTGTGCTTAATCATTTCAAGAATCCTTTTGTAGAATTCTAAGTCTGTAGTTAATGAGTCTATGGTTAAAGTTTGAGAGCCTAATTGTGATCAGGCTATGAGAATTATGTGTAGGAACATTCATATGTGAAGAAGTGTTCACTAGTTCCTGAAACAGGCGCAAAATTTGAAGTCAATGTTTTGATCAGTTCTCCTTCCACAGTTTAAAGTTTTGAGCAAGTAAGCACTTAATCTTTAAGTTGGAAGGTAAGCTACTTGTGGTTAAAAGCATTTTCTTAAAGGGGTTCTAGTCTTGGAGAACCATGTCTTAGAAGTTGCAGGTGTCAAAATCGAGTCTACAAGGAGACAGTTTTGGACATAGGTAACTTGTTGAGTTTATTTCTCAAGTTATACTGAATCTTTTGGAGTAATTCAACTTGGAGGAGGTGCGCAATCTTTAGGCGACACCTTATGCAAAGTTTCATAAAAAAATTTACACATTTGATAAGTCAATGAGAGAGATATGTGCAGCAAACTTTCTGTAGAATCATCCTCTTCACAGATTTTCCAAAATCCTTATAATTGAGTATTGATCCTCCAAATTGGTGAAGGTTTTGACTTACTCTTGATATAGAGGTGTTCTAATTTCAAGAGTAGGTTGTTCTTTTGGAGATTAAAACTCTCCATCAGTGGAGTCTTGAAAGTGCAAGTGATATATGGAATGCTTTGGAGGAGCATTTCCAAAATACCACAAAGTCTAGGAAGGCATCCTTGTGGGCAGAATTTACTACATTCAAGAAGAAGGCCTCTCAATCAATCTCAGATTATGTAACCAGAATGAAGGACATTGCAGATGCATTAGGAGTTGTTGATGAAGACATTGAGGAGGATAAATTGGTAAGGCAAATCCTTACAGGTTTGAGAGGTGATGACAAATGGAAGCCATTCATTTTGTCTACTGAATTATCACTTGATCATTTTACTCCTGACTTAAATCAGTTGCTAGGACATATGTTAACCTTTGAGCACGATGTCAAAGGTGAAGGTGACAAGAGTGCAGGTCATGCAATGTACTCAAAGGATAAGAAGAAAATTAGCAAAGGGAAGCAACAAGTAAATGAAGATGAAGGCACAACTAGTCAAGCCAACTTCCTAAGAGGAAGAGGAGGTGGCAAAGGTAGAGGAAGAGGCAGGAATAACAAAGATGGAGTCAAAGCTTGCTAGATTTGTGGTAAGACAAATCATTTAGCTAATGATTGTTGGCATAATAATCAGAGTAATGGTGGATATAATCAGAATTTTAATTCAAGAGGAAGAGGTGGCAGAAATCAAAGAGGTAATTTCAGAGGTAGAGGTAGTAGGGGTTACTTTGGAAGAAATGCAAGTAGAGGATTCCAAAGTCAACAATACAATAATACCTACTACAATTATGCTTCAGATCAGAAGGAGGATTCAACATTGATAATGAATGCAACTTGTGAAAGGCAAAGTGAAGACCAAAGAGTCTTCTATATTGATTCAGGGTGTAGCAATCACCTGAGTGGTAACATAGCATTGATGATTGATTTGGAAAATAAGGTATCTAATCATGTTGTTCAAACAGGTGACAATACAAAGCACAATGTGAAGTCAATTGGATCAGTGAAGGCTAAGGATGGTAGCACCTTATTGAGTAAGGTCTTGTATGTTCCTACAATTCCTAAGAATCTGATAAGTGTAGGACAAATTGTTGAAAAAGGTTATGAAGTTAGATTCACTAATGAAGGAGTATTTGTGGAAGACCCTAGCAATGGGTATAAACAAATTGTTTCAGGAAAAAAAGAAGGAAGGTTGTTCACATTGAAGATTCAAGGTAATGTTGGTCATGCCTTGTTCACTTATGGAGGACATAAGATCTCTGAGTTAGATCTTTGGCACAAGAGGCTTGGACACTTTAATGAAAGAGGTATCAAAGATATGATTAACAATGGTTCAGTGCTTGGATTGCCTAATGTTGCAGGTCAACATATGACATACAGATGTGAGGCATGTCAATTAGGTAAGGCTCATAAGCAATCTTACTCCAAGCATGGTTTCATGTATTCAGAGAAGCTTGAGTTGGTACACACAGATGTGTGGGGACCATCAAAGGATTTCAGTATCAATGGTTCAAGGTATTATGTGATTTATGTTGATGATGCTACCGGATGGATCACTATATATGTGATCAAAGATAAGTCAGAAGTATTCAACACATTCAAACACTATCATGTGTATGCAGAGAGAATTACAGGTCATAAATTGAAGAGACTAAGGTCAGATGGAGGGGGAGAGTATTTCTCTAATGAGTTTAGCGATTACTTGTGGAATGTAGGTATAAAAAGGGAAATCACTTGCAGGTACTCCCCTCAACAAAATGGTGTAGCAGAGAGAAGAAATAGAACTCTTGTTGAGGGTCAATGATGAAGGAGAAAAATTGCCCAAATTATTTGTGGGTTGAGGCTGTAAATACAGCTACTTATCTGGTCAATAGGCTACCATGTAAAGCCTTGCAGGGTATGACACCATATGAGGCATGGTGGGGTAAGAGACCTACATTAGACCATTGCAAAGTATTTGGATGTTTGGCATATGCATATGTGCCATCACAATTAAGACACAAATTGGAACCTAAAGCTGAAAAGTATGTGTTCATTGGTTATGATGATAAGCAAATGGGATATAGGTTGTGGAGTCCATCTACAAAACAATTTCTTGTATCAAAAGATGTTACATTTGATGAGCAAGGTACTTGGTATGCAGGTACAATCAATATTAATGCAGGTGATGAAGAAGTTGTGAATCAAAAGAAGGGTAAATCAAAGGTTCAGATATTTGATGAAGAAGATAATAATGAAGTGCATGTTGAAGTTGAAGAAATACCAAGATTTGATCCTGAGTGTGATGAACCAAAAACATCAAGGAGTGGAGAACTCAGAAGGTCATCAAGACACAAGTGGCAACCTACAAGGTATAGCTATAATACTTCTTTTTTGGCTACCAAAGATTATGCTTACATGATAAAGGCAGATGAAGACCCTTCTACATATGAAGAGGCAAAGGTAAGGAAAATTGGGAGAAAGCTATGCAGGAAGAATATGATGCATTAATGGAGAATCAGACATGGGATTTGGTTCCTAAACCAAATAGTCAGAAAATCATTGGATGCAAGTGGGTCTACAAAACAAAGAGATTTGCAGATGGAAGTGTGTCTAGGTACAAAGCTAGACTTGTTGTCAAAGGGTTTGCTCAAACATATGTCCTGTGGAAAAGATGACAACCATCAGGACACTCATAGCCATTGTTGCATGTAAAGGTTGGAAATTATGTCAATTAGATGTGAAAAATGCTTTTTTAAATGGTTACATTTCAGATGATGTTTTCATGGAGCAACCTCAAGGATTCGTAGATGGGAGGTATCCAGATCATGTGTGTAAGCTCAAGAGAGCTTTGTATGGGTTGAAGCAGGCCCCAAGGGCATGGAATTATAGACTTGTGAAGTTCTTGAAAGAACTTGGATTTCAAGTATCTAAGGCAGATAGTAGCTTGCTTGTTAAAGCAAGTGATGGTGGGTTCATTTATATGTGCATATATGTTGATGATATAATTCTTACAGGTATAGATGAGAAAGGCATTCAAAGCCTAAAGAAGCAAATGGAGAAAGAGTTCAAAATCAGTGATTTGGGAGACTTGTCATATTTCTTGGGCATGGAGATTTCATACACTCAACATGGAGTGTATGTGACTCAAGAAAGGTATTTGAAGAACTTGTTAATCAATTTTAAAATGAATGATTGTAGGGTAGCACCTACTCCAATGGAGGTGAATCACAAATTGAGCAGATATGGTGGAGAAGAATTTAAGGATATGAAGCTATATCAGAGTTTGGTTGGTAGTCTTATCTATGCTACATTAACTAGGCCTGATTTATCATATGCAGTTGGGGTTTTGTCTCAATCCATGCATTGTGCTAGGAAAGAACATTGGATTGCAGGTCAAAGAGTATTGAGGTACATTAAGGGTACACTCAAAGAGGGTTTGTATTATGGTTTTACATCAGATACAAATATCAAAATATATAGTGATGCAGATTGGGCAGGTAATCCTGATGATAGAAGGTCAACCTATGGATACATGTGTTATGTGGGAGATAAGTTAATCTCTTGGTGTTCAAAGAAGCAACACACAGTTGCTTTGTCATCTATAGAAGCAGAGTACAAAGGCATGGTTGAAGCTGCAAAGGAAGTGATATGGGTTAAGACTCTGATGAAGAATTTTGACACTATACAGAGTACACCTATCATATATGAAGATAACATGAGTTCATTGTATTTAGCTGCTAATCCTGTTTTTCATGCCAGGACCAAACATATTGAGATTCAGTATCACTTTCTAAGAGAGAAGGTGATGGATAAAGAGATTGAATTCATACATACTTCAACAAAAGATCAGATAGCTGATATGCTTACCAAAAGCTTGGATGGACCAAAGCTACAGAAGTTCAAAGACATGGCAGGCATAAAGAAGATAGAGAAAACCTCAATTGATGATTGAGGGAGAGCTGTTGGTGCAGGGCAATCAACAATTGAAACTTTGGAAGTCAAGGACTGAAGAAAAGACCAACTTATGAAGCATGGAAGAAGTTCATATTCAAAAGATAAAGAATTCTACACATATATACATTAATTTAGAGTCAGTTCACTTATGTCTTTGATTAGTCATAAGCTTGTAAATTTTTTGTATATATATATACTTGTAAAATGTAGGGACACGAGAGGAGAGAATGTAGAGCATGAGAATTGAGAAGAATTAGAAGTTATTAGACACTTATGAAGAGATTAGAATAGCTCTCTCATCCAGATGTAATTTCTGTCAGAAATAAAGAGAAGTTGCGCCCGATATTTCTGTGCATCCTCCATCTGTGCTTAATCATTTCAAGAATCCTTTTGTAGAATTCTAAGTCTATAGTTAAGGAGTCTATGGTTAAAGTTTGAGAGCCTAATTGTGATCAGGCTGTGAGAATTATGTGTAGGAACATTCATATGTGAAGAAGTGTTCACTGGTTCCTGAAACAGGCGCAAAATTTGAAGTCAATGTTTTGATCAGTTCTCCTTTCACAGTTTAAAGTTTTGAGCAAGTAAGAACTTAATCTTTAAGTTGGAAGGTAAGCTACTTGTAGCTAAAAGAATTTGCTTAAACGGGTTCTAGTCTTGGAAAACGATGTCTTAGAAGTTGCAGGTGTCAAAATCGAGTCTACAGGGAGACAGTTTTGGACATAGGTAACTTGTTGAGTTTATTTCTCAAGTTATACTGAATCTTTTGGAGTAATTCAACTTGGAGGAGGTGTGCAATCTTTAGGCGACACCTTGTGCAAAGTTTCATAAAAAACTTTACACATTTGATAAGTCAATGAGAGAGATATGTGCAGCAGACTTTCTGTAGAATCATCCTCTTCACAGATTTTCCAAAATCCTTATAATTGAGTATTGATCCTCCAAATTGGTGAAGGTTTTGACTTACTCTTGATATAGAGGTGTTCTAATTTCAAGAGTAGGTTGTTCTTTTGGAGATTAACACTCTCCATCACCTACGTAACCAAGTTTCTATCTATAAGGTTCGTGTCTTTGGTCTAGCACGTGATAGTTGCTTGAAAGTGGCAATAATACTTCCTCTGTTTTACGTAAAGAATCAATGGCTTTGATTCTAATATGCTGGCCCAAAAGCCCACATATTAGTGAACATTCAAGCCTGCAAAATAAATTCAATTAGTAAATAGAAAGTAACAATACATATATGAAAAAAATAAAATATTATCTTAATAAAATTACCTTTCATTCACAACCTATCATTAACTCTCTTTGCTCATCTGAGATTTCTTCATTATTTGTGTTGGCACATTGCAAACGACTATATAGCCAATCCGTGAAAGAAGATATACCTGTAATCTCATTATTATAGAGATTATGTCTATATCTTTTGTTTTTTCGCCTTTTACTTCGGAGATTTTGAAGTTCCTCATACTCGCTAAGTGTTAAACACGAGACTAACCGTCAGAAGCGCATTTAAACATCTACTTGGGTTCTTGGGAGTGGAAGGGGTCTGTTAGACAGAGGCCCTATTCTTGATTTTCCCAAACTAACCACTTCACGCACCGCAATATACTATTGCTCAAAAACTATATCAAGAATCTGCTACACTTACACTCTTACAGTACGCAGTCAAACTCTTCCAAAGTTTACCGAACACACACTAGCTAGTGCTCTCTTCTTCAGCGTACAGAGCAAGAACTAATCAGTACCGTAATGCCGAATGACCTGATTAACTCAAGAACTGGCCCGAACACGAAACACGGTAACAACCGAGATCATATCAGTGACTCAATCTTTACCGACTAGGTGCAGACAATCAAACAGAATCAAAGGACACAGAAGATTCAAAATTCTCAACACACAGTACTGAATGTAGATTCCTACACCGATTAAGACTTACTCAGTGATCACTGTACCATATCAGAACTAATGTAACACAACTCGCAGTCATAACCTTTACGGGACAAAGATTCCGTACTTAGCTTAAGACGAACTTTACTATAACTTAATCTTTACCGTACAATAGCGGATCTTCAACACAGAAGACAACCACAATACGACTCAGAGTCCCCAAACACACTATAGTTACTACACCGACTTCACTGACTAGATAGAGATTCACCAACCGAACAGGTATTGATAACCACGCAAGACCGAGACGAGATCAAAATACTCAACATTACCTAAACGCACAATACTGAAACTATCATTACTGGAGCACGGGAATAATAACAACTTACAGAACATCACCACAGAAAGGCACAATAGTACTCAGAGTTAACAGAACAGTCACAACGGCACGTCACAGACAATCACCCAGACAGACAGTTTGGTGATACCACTGACCGTCCCCAAAGTGTCTCTTTTTCATTGCTTTATAAAGATTACAATAATCTTGGTAACAACCTTTCGTACGTGCGGAAACTGAAAAAGATTCAATCTTTACAACTGCCAATCCGGCGGCGGACTAACACTTGGCACGCATGGTGGACTCGAACCCGCAAGTTTTACAAAGTTATGGTTCATCTATAATGCCTTCTAAATACATCGATCCGGCTAATCTAAAAGTTTGGGAAATTTTCTTCTTCAGAGATTCTATCATCTGCTTCAAAATATCAGGTTCTACTAATTGGGCATATGTTCTTACAGAACTTAGGGAAATGACTTCGGTCAGCAAAACTTCTGCCTGCGTCTGAAGAAAAGCTTCCTGTAAGTAGAAATCATTTGCTAATGTCGCATCTCTGCTGAACTTCATATCTGCTATCTGTTTATCAATTTTTGAGAGTCGTTCTTTTTGTGTATCCAGCTGGTACTCTCTTCTTTCTATCTCTTGGTTCTGAAATTGGATTGTTTTGTAGTAAGCGTCACGCTCTCGTCGGATACTTGCGATCTCTTTCCGTAATTGCACTTCCAGAGTCAATTTCCTTTTAAGAATATCGTTGACTTCAGCACAATCAAACTTACTTTTTTGGAGTTCTTCAGCAGTCTTCATAGCCAGATCATGCATCTCTTGGCCTCGCTGTACCACTTCGTCTAATTGCTGTCTGGTTTCTTCTAAGAGATTCCCTAAAGCTGCTCGTGCATCTTCTTTATCTTGGATTAATTGCTTCAAGTTGACTAACTCTGCATCTGCAACACTTAGTAATTCATTCTTATCTTGAACTGCTGCCAGGGCCGCATCTCGTTGAGTGGTAATTATTTCCTGTTGTACAAGTCTGGCCTGCAACTCTTTTATTCGTTCGTTTAACGCGTGATTTTCAGCCTTGACTACCTGTAATTCTTCCTGGAGAGGAGCGATATCTGCCTCCAGCACCTCAACTTTGTGTTGAAAGTCATCTGGGATGTTATCTGTTACTTGCTTCATTTGCACCGGTAGTTTTTGTGATAGCTGGATCAGCATTTGACCCATGGATGCTAACTCAGAAAGTAATGGGACTGAAGGAATTGGAGGATGCGAACGAGGTTGCGATGAAGAAGCGGTGAGTAGTTGTTAGGAATTCAGTGGAGAGTAATTTGGTGAAGAGGACGAGGAAGCAGTGGGTCCGACGGGGACAATTGGTGGAATAGCAAGAAGAGGGTTGAATGGAGGTTCAGGTGGGGGAATGGGAAGAACAGGGTTAAGTTCGGTTACCTTTTCGGTGGGTTGCTGTGTAGTGTCAACCTGGCTGGCAGCTGTAGACTCAACTGCTTTAAGCAGTTCTTCGAAAACTTCCTTAATGATAGTTTGCTCCTCTTCTGACTTGTCCTGTTCGTCTTGTTGTTGAGATTCGATTTTAGAAGAACTGGCTGCCGAATCAGCAGTGCTATCGTGTTCTTGTTGCTGCTTGGGAGATGACTGTACCGAGTCATTATTCATTGATGTTGTTGTATCGTCAAAGGTTTCTTCTTCCTGTCCTTCGTCTTCTTTTTCATCTGCTTTATTTCCTGTGGCTGAACCCTATACTTTACTATCGGATGAACTGATTCTAATCCTTTTCCGGCGGAGAAGGTGGAAAATCTCTTCATCATCTTCGTCATCATCTTCGAATATTTGTGCAGATTCCTCATGGCGTAGAACGGGCCCGCGGGGTGGTGGTTGTGCTGCTTGGATGTAGAACGGGCCCGCGGGGTGGTGGTTGTACTGATAATGTGCGGTAGTCTGGATCTTGGCATATCTCCCTTGTTGACCTACTTGATGATTGCAACGCATTCTTTGTGAATTCGGCGAATGAAATACGAAGCAAAGTTGACTGGTTCTCGAGCAGCTAAATCTATAGTGGAGTAAAAGGGACGAGAGATTCCATATGTATGCTTTAGGAGATTCAAAATGGCAACTAAGAATTGGAGTGCCGATCTCTCAGGTTCGGGGCGACAGAGGATTGCATATTCGTTCAAGGAGTATCTAGGGAATAGCTGGATCATGGTAGCTATTGGTAAATTCGGGCCATTTTCCCGACCTTGCGGAGAGAGCCGAAATGCATCAACGAAAGATTGTAGGGTGATTACGGTTCTAGCGGGTAAAGATGTGATAGGCCAACTCTGCTCAGTAGCAGGTGTGGCAACCATTGCGGCGATTATCTGAGCATAGAACGGGTGGCAATCCACTGAATGCCAAGGCAATTCAGCGAAATTGCCCAATCCTCGTATGCGTAGGAACTCTTTTACCTCGGCAGGGAGTCCATCACGGAAAGCGGCGAAATTTGCCAGAGCTTCCATGGCGCACACACTAAACGCAAGCATAAGAACACAGGGCACCGGGTATACAGACAGCACAAGCACACAATTCACGCAACACAATAGCGACTAACATCGAAAGGAAAAAGGTTAAGTAGATACTTGGTACCGAGGAGCAATTAAATTTGTGAATCATCACGCGGTATTGAGATGATAACCTTCATAACTGCGGTGTGCATGCATGAGTAGAATGATAATGCAGGGCGGCTGTTGGGTATAATTAGGTATCAAAACGAGGATATTTATAGGCTTATTTTATTAAGCGCGCAAAAACAAAAGAAAAGGAAAGAAAAGAAAAGGAAACGCAAAATACGCGGCCAATCCGCGGAACGTTCAGTGTGGATCGGATGCTTGTTGATACGGCCGCAGCTTTGAACCATTTATCACCTTTGGAAGAGGAATTCCGGTCAAAGTAGTCAACCGAAAAGTGGCTGGGCCCACTTGTTCAGAAATCCGGTAGGGACCAAACCATCGTAACTTGAATTTTCCAGCAGAGCGATTCGATTTTGCATTGTAAAAGAGTACAAATTGCCCCACCAAAAAAACTGGAGTTTTTAGATATCGGTCATGTGTTCGAGCTTGTCTTAACTGCACTTCCTGCATAGTCAGAAAACTTTGCCATCGATGCTCATCCAGTTCTCTGCGTGTATCCAACCGAAACGACAGAGATTCTTCAGGTAGTAGTTTCTGAGTGAGGGCTACACGTAAACTTGGCACAACAATTTCCATTGGTGCTATGGCTTCCAGCCCATAAGCCAGTTTGAAAGGTGTTAGTCCTATTGCTACCTTGTAGGTAGTCCGGTACGCCCATAGTACTGCAGGTAACAGTTGATCCCACCTTTCCGGTGATTCCAGAATCAGTTTTCCAAGCATATTCAACAAGGTTTTGTTTGTACTCTCAGCCAAACCATTGGCACAAGGATAATAAGGAGAACTGAATTTATGCATTATCTGAAAAGAATGGGTGAGTACTTTCATTAAGTTGTTAGCAAAATGCGTGCCTTGATCTGTAACAAGCTCCAGAGGTAAGCCAAAACGCGGGAAAACATCTTTCATTAGACACTTTGCCACCGAAACAGCTGTGGCGGACCTTAAAGCCCATGCTTCTTCCCATCTGGTAGCATAATTTGTACATGTTAGAATATAACAATTATTACTGAGTATGGCTGGAGGTGTAATAGGTCCAACAAAATCTAGGCCCCACTTCTGAAAAGGCTCCAACGGCAAGACAGGTTGGAGAGGGAAAAAATGGCATTGTAGAGGCTGTCGAGACCTCTGACAAGTATCACATTGTTTGACAAACAGAGTTACATCCCTGTACATAGTAGGCCACCAAAGTCCACTTTGCAAAATTTTCCGGTACGTTAGATCTGCTGCAAAGTGTCCACCGGAAGGAATTGAGTGAGCCAGAATAATGACTGAGTTAACTTCATGCGGAGGAATACAACGAAGTAAAATTCCAGTGTGATCCATATAGTATAATTCTCCAGCAATTAACCGAAATCTGCGATTGTACACTGCAATCTTCCTATGCATTGCAGGAGAGGTCTGAGCAGGAATACATCCATCAGTAAGAAAAGTTAATATCTGATCATAATATGTAGATGGCATAGGTGGTTCTGCATATTCATCGTTAGTTGGTTTAGTAACATAAATCGCTGGTGTGGTGTCATCTACACCGACCAGAGCTTCACCGAAATCTAAGCAAGAAAGGAAATTTGCTAATGCATGTGAACTGCCAGGCCGATGGATTACTTCGTAATCAAACCCTTGTAAAAGTAGAACCCAATGCGCTAATCGACCACCTAAATGTTGTTGTCGTACCAGATAGACAAGTGCCGCATGATCTACATGAAAAGTAAATTTGCGGCCAAGTAAATAGTGTCTGAATTTCTTTACAGAATACACTAAACCCAGACATTCTCTTTCAGTTATAGAGTAATTCTTTTCTGCAGGAGCAATTCTTCTACTCGCATAGTAAACAGGCCGGAACCACTTATCAGTTTGTTGCATTAACACACTGCCGATGGAGATATCTGATGCATCTACAAAAACATGAAATGGGCATTCCCAATCAGGTGGTTGTAAAATTGGGACCTGCGTTAATAAACACTTTAGACGATCAAATGTTGTTTGACATTCTTGAGTCCATTCAAACTGTTTAGGAGTACTTGTGATTAAACGATTGAGTGGAATGGCTAAATGAGCGAGCCACCATAAATGACGACCATGCCATCTCACTTGACCCATGAAACACATTACTTCCTTTGCTGTAGTAGGTACAGGTGCTTCCAACAAAGTTGCTACCTTATCTAGGTCGACTTGTATGCCCTGTGCAGATACAATATGGCCAAGCAACTTACCACATGAAACCGCAAACACAGATTTGTTTGGGTTCAGATAGAGTCTGTATTCTCTGCATTTCTCAAAGTAGCACCATAAATGGAACAAGTGTGCTACCATCCTACCGAACATAGAGAAATCATCAAGATATACTTGCATGAAAGAGGTAAGATAGGGGGAGAATATTTCTTGCATACACCTTTGGAAAGTACTGGGGGCATTTCTTAATCCAAACCACATAACAATACAAGCAAAAACTCCCCAATTGGTAATGAATGCTATTTTTGGTATATCTTCCTCAGCCATTCTGACCTGATTGTAACCATTGTATCCATCTAAGAATGAGTACATTTCATGTCCTCCTACTCTATCAAGCATGGTGTCAAGAAATGGAAGGGGAAACGAATCTGGCACCGTAGCTGCATTCAATTTCCGGTAATCCACACATATGCGTAGCTGCTTATTCTTTTTAGGGACGATAACAATGGGTGATATCCACTCAGCATGCTCTACTGGTACAATGAATCCAACTTTTAATAACCTATCCAGCTCTGCCTTTACGTGTGCTGCATAATTCGGATTCATCCGATAGCTGGGTTGTTTGATTGGTTTTGCTTCCGGCTTCAGCATGACCCTATGTTGATAAATGCGGGGGTCCAAACCTTTCATATCTTTGTAATCCCATGCAAAAACATCATAGAATTCTCGAAGCAACTGTATTAACTCTGCTTGAAACATTTCAGGCAATCCTTCCTTTATTTTTACAGGTGGCTGATTAATTTCATCACCTAAATTATATGTAATTAATTGATCTTCTGGAACATAGAATTGTCGGGACTTCTCTGTAACATCGGGTGGGTTTAAAAGTTGTTGTAGATCAGTGTCATCTATAGCAGCAATATCTTCTTTCTTGTCTTCTTCAGTCACAGGCATCACCGTACAAACTGCTGGATTCCAATTATCTACAACAGATTGTAGATCAACAGTTCTTAGGGAGATCAAATCAATACTATTCTTCAAAAACTCTTCTTCTTCATCATCTGACAAACCATCTAACATATGAACTGGTTCTGCAAAATAAGGTCTAGCATGTAATTCACAAGGCTGTATAGCATCTAATTTTACAACATATTTATGATTATTGTCCTTGAAAGTGAGTTCCTGTGCGGACCAATCTTGTATCACCTTGGCTTGTTTCAACCAAGGACGGCCGAAAAGCAGATTATAATCCAAGCTAGACTCTGGTAGTTCTAAGACGACAAAAGTCATCTTAAATGTTGTACCTTGCAAAGTTATGGGAACATCTCATACTAGTCCCACTGGGTGGGCTCTGGACTGATCAGCCATCCTTACAAAAAACTGGATAGGCTCAATTTTCGTCCATCCTAACTTTTTACACAGTGCGGCAGTAGCAATGTTTACACCAGACCCTCCATCAATTAGTACTTGATCAATTTTATTATTTTTGTACCATATCGTAATCAATGGGACCGAATGATCCACTGTAGCATCAGTTCCTGGTTGTACTGTTACCGTTGTTGGAATGCAGGCAGACTCAGTACTAAACTGTTGCTGGAATTGTTGACGGACTCCTGGTACTAGTGCAAGTAACCGTCCAAGAGGAAGATTAATGGACGCTTTAGATAAGATTTCCCATGCTTGAGTTACTTGACTTGTATCTTTCACTGATTCTGAAGATGATGCGTCGGTTACGAGAATTGACTCTTGCTCCTGTGCAGTTTCCTTTGGCAGTGGAGCTTGTGTCACCGGAATAGGATCTGGGAACACTGGAGGTTCTGAGGCGGTCCATTGACTAGCCTTGTCATATGTTCTTTGCTGCTCAAGGATGCCTGGTTCAAATATTTCAGATGCTGGTTGTAACGACCTATCGGATCTGGTCTGAACTACTGCAGCTTGTGTTTCTATTGGTGTGATATGAACCATATTAGTCATTGGATTCTGTCGTTCTTTCTTTCTCTGATCATATTCTGCTGCATCTTTACAAAATCTTCTAATGTGGCCAAATTCACCGCAAAAATGGCAATGAGGTGGTGGCAAATTAGTATTTTCTTGTGCTCGTCCTGCCTGCTAACGGTTTGCATTGTAGTTATTATTTCTCTGTCCTCTGTAATTTCGGTATCCCTGCTGCAGGTTGTTTCTCATTTGAGGAGGTACATAGTGATTGGCAGGCTGCCCTCGTTCTTGTATAATTGCATTCACTATTGCTGTTCCCTGTACTTTGGCGTTGTATGCGCAGTTTTCGGTGGAATGTCCTGTTGTATTACAGATAGCGCAAAACAACTGGTTGAGGGCACGTGGCACTGGTATGCCCTGAATTCTTGCACGTGGTGCAATACATCTGTCTGGTCGGATCTTCTGCAACATTTTTACTTGCTTTTAACCATTCCAGGTCTTCTGTAAATCCTCCAACCTTGTTTTCCAGCTGCAAAGCCATTGCGATCACCACATCTAGCGTCATAGCTCCCACACAGCATATGATCATAATTTGTTTAAGTTGCGGAGTCAAACCATTGATAAACCATTGAGTGATAACATCATCTGGTAGGTTGGCATGTGCTAGCGGTAATTGCCTCAAATGCGTTCTGAATAGGGTGGCATATTCCTGCACTGTTTGATTTATCTTCTGTTTATTGGTTTGCAGGTAATCAAAAATTTCGGCTGGATTCTTCTTTAGCCTGAATCTCTGCAAAAATGCGTCCCTTACTGCTTCATAGGTGCCAAAATGGTTAATATCATATTCTGTAAGCCACCTGGCGGCTTCATTAACCAATGTAGACTGGAATACAATAGCTTTATACACCGGATCCAGTGGATGATTGAGCACTGCGTAACTTATCTCAAATGTGCGTACATGAGTGTCTGGGTCATCACCTGGGAATCCACCGAATTTAGTGTACGTTACTCCTGTTGGAGTCGGCCGGGGTGGAAATAGATGTTGTTTTTGCTGCTGCTACTGTTGTTGTTGTTGTTGTTGTTGTTGTTGTTGTTGTTGTTGTTGTTGTTGTTGTTGTTGTTGTTGTTGTTGTTGCCCACTCATCGTGGTGGCGGTGGTAGTGTGACTATCTTCTGTATCCCGAGGCTGAATATCTGAACCGTCTGAATCTGTGTCTTTAGTCTGTACACTTTCTAGCTTGATAATATCGTTCAATATGTTTCTGATTTCAGTTTCGAACAAGCTACCTTCCTCCTTGGTATCAGATGTAGGGGTACTTACTCCAAATAACGGTGAATGGACTAAAGATCCTCCAAGAAATGGTAAACCGTCACCGGAAGACTGTGAACTCTCAGCAACTGGTACCGAAATAACACCAGAAGGTATCGAATTTTCACCAAAACAAGGTGCTTTTTTACCTTCACTGATTTCTTTGGCCAAGAAGTTTCTATCCGCAGACAAATTCGAATCTTGACCCACTGGTGTTAACTTAACTTCAGGCTTCGTCTTGGTAGACTCTGGAGTTACTATTTCTTTGACAGACTGTGCTGAAATCGCACCGGAATCTGCCAGAAACGTAGTACGTTCTACCGGAATACTATCGGAATCCCTACTGGCGTTCTTCAATTCCTTGACAGCTGGGTTAGAATTATCTACGCTTCTACTTCCTGGAGGCTTCCTTAGCAAATTAGGTATCACCCAAGATTGTTGGTTTCTTCTATGCTTGGGGTATGATTCACCGGAACGAGTAACTGGCATATACTATGTTTGCAATACTTTGCATACTATTCTTCTTTACGGTCGATTCACAATCTCTGACCACTTTCACAATCAATCAACGAACATTCTTGATGCTACATTCGCACAGACAAATGGCAACAATCTGGTGCCACTTTCCCATAGTTAGCTGGCAACACTCTTGATGCCACTTTCCCACAGACGGCGCCAGTGTTAAACGCAAGACTAACTGTCAGAAGCGCGTTTAAACATCTACTTGGGTTCTTGGGAGTGGAAGGGGTCTGTTAGACAGAGGCCCTGTTCTTCATTTTCCCAAACTAACCACTTCACGCACCGCAATATACTATTGCTCAAAAACTATATCAAGAATCTGCTACACTTACACTCTTACAGTACGCAGTCAAACTCTTTCAAAGTTTACCGAACACACACTAGCTAGTGCTCTCTTCTTCAGCGTACAGAGCAAGAACTAATCAGTACCGTAATGACTCAATATGTACCGACTAGGTGCAAACAATCAACCAGAACCGAAGGACACTAAACATTCAAAATTCTCAACACACAGTACTGAATGTAGATTCCTACACCGATTAAGACTTACTCAGTGATCAGCGTACCATATTAGAACTAATGTAACACAACTCGCAGTCATAACCTTTACGGAACAAAGATTCCATACTTAGCTTAAGACGAACCTTACTGTAACTTAATCTTTACCGTACAATAGCGGATCTTCAACACAGAAGACAACCACAATACAACTCAGAGTCCCCAAACACACTACAGTTACTACACCGACTTCACTGACTAGACAGAGATTCACCAACCGAACAGGTATTGATAACCACGCAAGACCGAGACGAGATCAGAATACTCAACATTACCTAAACGCACAATACTGAAACTGTCATTACTGGAGCACGGGAATAATAACAACTTACAGAACATCACCACAGAAAGGCACAATAGTACTCAGAGTTAACATAACAGTCACAACGGCACGTCACAGACAATCACCCAGACAGACAGTCTGGTGATACCACTGACCGTCTCCAAAGTGTCTCTTTTTCATAACTTTATAAAGATTACAATAATCTTGGTAACAACCTTTCGTACGTGCGGAAACTGAAAAAGATTCAGTCTTTACAACTGCCAATCTGGCGGCCGACTAACATTAAGGAATGCTTGCATGCATTCGCTATTATATGCTACAAAAGTAGAAACATCATTTTTTTCTTGAAATGTAAATAAGAATGGAACTCCCTTACCTGATAATACCTCATCTGCTATTTTTGAAGAAGTCTCGTTGGTCCATGCACGTGGAGCTTCTTCATGAACTCTTTCAAGGTACTCACTAACGTAATACATGCACTCTTCAAGCATCCAACCCTTTGCCATGGATCCTTTTGGTTTCGCTCTTTGTCGCACATAACCTTTTAATATTCCCATAAATCGCTCGACCCAAAACATCCATCGAGTGTTGACAACACCTTTAATCTCTATTTCATCTACAAAATGGACTAATAAATGAACCTGAATATCAAAAAATGAAGTAGGAAGTTCTTTCTCCATCAAACATAGTAGCTCTTTGCATTCACATTTTTTTGTGGGATTGAGTTTTTGTCAATCTCTTTGGATGTAATCCACCTATACATATCATAAAAACAATTATAAAGAAGTTAATTAAAAAATAAAAGATATCCAATATTCATACATATTAAATATAAAAGTATCATAATTACCTTATAAGTGATCCAAGACGATAGATCACATCTCGCACTCCTTTCATTGTACATCCATCGATAACCAAAGGTAAAATATGTTTCAAAAAGTTATGCCAGTCATGGGTCTTTAACCCAGATAAGCTCTTATCATCCATAGTAAACATGTTTTGAAAAGATGCTCCACATCCTATAGGAGTCTTAATCAATTTAATTCTATTGTTGATAGTCTGTATCTCTTTTGTTGTAAGTACCCAAGGAGCAGGTGCATAAGTCGTTTCTTGTCGATGTCTATCAAAAACTGGCCATAACTTTGGTTTGGATTTTTTATCTTTCAAATCATTCCTTGATGTTGTGGTATCTTTTAGTCCAAGAAGATGCTGCCATAGTGAATAACCAATATTTTTGAATATATGCATAGGATCAAGAAGATGACATACTTTTAACTCTTTCCAATACTCCAAAGAATACCATATTGATATGTTCTCTGTGACTGCCAATTTTCCTTTACCTCTCTTCACATACTCATTATCTGAATCATCACTGAAGATTTCTGATTCTGGATCTATCAGAGGTCCATCTGTCCATTTTTTATACCAATCCATAGGTGTCATAGGTTTTGGACACTGACCTGTTTCAAGCTTTCCATTAAAATGTATCGCTTCTCTTTTAGATCTTAATGGATGATCATCAGGCAAGAATCATCAATGTCGAAGATACATATTTTTGTTGAGATTCTTACTATAGATTGATCTCAACCAATCACCACAATATGGACAAGCTTTATAACCCTTAGTGGATATTCATGCATCATGAAAATGATAAATATAATTAGATTAAATCATATTTATTTACATGCATATTGAATAAAAAAATTATATCAATACCTAAACAAACACCATATCCTAGAAAATCGTGAATAGTCCAAGCCACAATACCACAAACCGTAATATGTCTTTCATTGATGCTTTTCGATACATCAATGACATTAATACCTCTCCATAACTCTTGAAGATTGTCAATGAGAGGAGCAAGATATATATTCATATCTTTAACTTGTCTTTTGCCTGGGATTAAAAGTGAAAGCAGTAAATGTTCCTTTTTAATGCTAAGATATGGCGGAAGATTGTAGTATATGACTACCACTAGCCATGTTGACTATTTACTCGATTTCATGGAGAATGGATTAACCCCATCTAATGCAACTCCTAACTTTAGATTCTGTGGATTTTGTGCAAATTCAGGCCATGTAGAATCAATATGCTGAAAAGCAACACTATCATGAGGAATTTTGATTATTCCATCAGTACTTTTGTGATCATGTCCCCAAGTTAGAAGCTTTGATAATTCGGGGCTTTGAAACATATGTCTAATCCGTGGAGCCAATGGAAAATGTCTCAATACCTTTTTTGGGATTTTACCTTCTTTGCCCTTATATCGAGGAGATTGACATTTGGGACATGTCAAAGAGTCTGCATATTCACCTCTATATAAAATACAATCGTTAGGACATGCATGTATACATTGATAATCTATACCAAGATTGTTGATTATCTTCTTCATTTCATCATGTGAGGTAGGAAGAATATTCTGATTTGGTAAAAACTTTTCAGATAATAACCTATAAGTTTATCAAAAAAAGATATATTAAAAAAAGTAAATAAATAAATATACATATATATATATATGCATATAATTTTATATATGTGTATGCTTATGTGCATCTTTCAAAATATTCATGAAAAATTTGATTGTTTTGGATGGCAAGATATGATTGTTTGTTTTGGAGGATATGAAGTATAAACCTTCACTGAATGATTTGTCGATTCTATCATATGTTCAGTTTGAAAGTGTGAGAAGCGGGTTTATAATTGCTATTCAAACAATTTGGCATTGTTTATAGGCCATACGATGGTGACCTGGATGAATCGCATGCACAAAGGTTACTCAAGATAGAGCAACCTGATTATAAGGGACTAGTGGTAGCAAGATTCCTGGGGTATGCAGTAAACCTCTTGCATGTCAATGATGAGCATTTGAACTTTAGGATACAAAGTGGAAATCATGGTGGCTTGAGAGGATCACTTTTATACAGCTTGTTCAAAGAACTTGAGGTTTATGACACTAAAGTTTTTTGAACAAGCTGTATAAAAGTGATCCTCTCAAGCCACCATGATTTCCACTTTGTATCCTAAAGTTCAGATGCTCATCATTGACATGCAAAAGGTTTACTGCATACCCCAGGAATCCTACTGGCACTAGTCCATTATAATCAGATTGCTCTATCTTGAGTAACCTCTATGCATGCGATTCATCTAGGTCACCATTGTATGGCCTATAAACAGTGCCAAATTCTTTGAATAGCAATTATAAATCCGCTTCTCACACTTTCAAACTGAACATATGATAGAATCGACAAACCATTCAATGAAGGTATATACTTCATATCCTCCAAAACAAACAATCGTATCCTGCCATCCAAACAATCAAATTTTTTGCGAATATTTTGAAAGATGCATTAATAGTTTTAAAAGATGCACGAACAAAAAGTGTACATTCAATTCAAGTTCTTGTTCTTACCTTATCTAAAGTAAGAATAAAAACCTGCATTGAATGGACACTTTTTGTTCGCCCATCCTTTAAAATTATTTTTCCATCCTTCAAAATGTGTGTATATGTGTGTATATGTTTATATATGCATGTATGTATATATATATATATATATATATATATATATATATATATATATATATATATATATATATATATATATATATATATATGCATATATATATAAATAGATAGAAAATTGAAAACTATACCTTAATAGTGTTGAAACAGATACATTACTCCATCCAAAATGATTTTGAAGATTGAGAATAAGTAAGCTTGCACTTAGTCGTGTCAAACGACTTCCTTCATATACATGCTTTAGACATTCCTCTCGAAGATATTTCTCATTTTTTAAAAATATCAATGCTCTCACTGTCATTTTGATACCAATCCTCAATAAAATCTGCCATGCCATCATCTCATCATTGTCACACAAATCTTGTACTTTATCGTCTTTTGAATATAGATCTTTCAACTTTGCATATTGCACATGATTACTTTTGTGTAGCCTCCTCATGGAAGCTTCTGATAAATGAGGTCTTATTGGTAATTGTGAATGTTGTGGAGGAATATCATCAACATCATACATTGGAATCTACACATATAAATAAAATTCATTAGTATTCCATAAATGAATGAAAAGTAAACTTTAAATATAAAATTAAGTATATAACTTATTAAATATGGATAGAAAATTTTTATTCTCTAGCTAAAAGGTGCTCTTGGAGGTCTACACCATCCATAATTCACTAATGGTTCATCACCGGCATGTAATGTAGTAATAGCATTGACAACTATGTATCTCAATACATCTCTACTCATGTATGGTGATTCATGACTATTTTCACGCTCCTCAAATGTGCAATTAATCCTTGAACTATTATGTAACCCTCGACTACTATTTATTAAACCTGCTATATTTCCATGTGTGTAAGGTCTTCCATCAATATATAATCTTTCACTTTCTACATGTAAAATCTTTCTATTAATAAGGGATGCTGCATTCAAGCATATTCCATAAGTACTCATGCTTTGAACATAACGTGAAAGTCCATGCCAATCTCCCCATCCATATATAGGACCACAAAATGACATAAGAGTGGCTTCAGAGTTCGGAGGCACATACAAATCCTCTACAATAATCAAGAACATTGTATGAATCTCCACTCTAAGTGCAAACCATAGACTTTTTGTGATATCTTCACTCAAGAGTGCTCCACATATGTCATCATAGAATAGTTTAACACTAGGTGCACTATTGTTAATAGCTATACAGAATGTATGTGATGATGATAACAAGGTTCCATTGCAACAAGACTACTTTCATTTAATTATCCATTTCCATTTTTTGAGCTTGTAACTAAGAAAATATAGCATCAAATGCTTTTAAATGAGTAGCCACATAACTCATTAGATACAATTTATTTGATGTTGTTTCTTTTTCTTAAGTATTGCATAACTTCTTTCAAAGCTTCTCTACATGTTCACAATACAATATTTTAAAGTCTACATTATCTACGAGGTGGAGTCCAATGGTGGACCAAGCCATTTCATCCAACTCATCCCAATCATCATCATCATCATCATCATAATCATCATCATCATCATCATAATCATCATCAT
>CM035417.1:193006638-193019138 GCA_020310875.1 Ceratopteris richardii | reverse complement strand
TCAAAATATTCTCACTTTATAAGTCTCTAATGACTTCTAAGACTTATCATTCATAATCCCTCATACTTGTAGTACATCTGTATTAAGTATATATAGATTTTTACATCACGACTCATCATAGATGCAAAGTTCTTATGAACTAATTACAAGATTAGTATACATGTATATACAAATCTTCATCTTTTGACCATGCACTAAACTTCAAACCTCATATGTTGATCTTTGCTTCATTCTTTGAATTCAAATCTTTGTCCAAATCATCAATTGATGATTGTCTTGCACCAACAACTCCCCCTCAGTCATGAATTGTGATTTTCTCCATCTTCTTTATACTTGCCATGCCTTTGAACCTCTGCAACTTAGACCCATCCAAGCTTTTGGTTAATATGTCTGCAATCTAATCTTTTGTAGAAGTATGTATGACTTCAATTTCTTTATCAATCACCTTCTCTCTCAAGACATGATATTGAATCTCAATATGTTGAGTCCTTTATACTCTGCTTTTGTGGATGACAAAGCAACTGTATGTTGCTTCTTAGAACACCAAGAGATTAACTTATCTCCCACATAACATAGATACCCATAGGTTGATCTTCTATCATTAGGATTGCGTGCCCAATCTGTATCACTATATATCTTTATGTTTGTATCTGATGTGAATCCATAATACAAACCTTCTTTGAGTGTACCCTTAATGTATCTTAGCACCCTTTGTCCTGCAGTCCAATGTTTAGAGTTTGATATAGCTTCATGTCCTTGAATTCTTATCCTCCATATCTGCTCAATTTGTGATTCACCTCCATTGGAGTAGGTGCTACCCTGCAATATTCCATTTTAAACTTGATTAGCAAGTTCTTCAAATACCTTTCCAGAGTCACATATACTCCATGTTGAGTATATGAAATTTCCATGCCCAAGAAATATGACGTCTCCCAAGTCACTAATCTTGAACTCTTTCTCCATTTGCTTCTTAAAACTTTGTATGCCCTTCTCATCTGTACCTGTAAAAATTATATCATCAACATATATGCACATGTAAATAACCCATCATCACTTGCTTTAACAAGCAAGCTATTATCAGCTTTAGACACTTGGAAACCAAGCTCCTTCAAGAACTTCACAAGTCTATAATTCCATGCCCTTAGGGCCTGCTTCAAACCATAGAAAGCTCTCTTGAACTTACATACATACTCTGGATACCTTTTATCCTTGAAACCTTCTGGTTGCTCCATGAAAACATCATCTAAAATGTAACCATTTAGAAAAGCATTCTTCACATCTAATTGACATAACTTGCAACCTTTACATGCAACAATAGGTATGAGAGTCCTTATTGTTGTCATCTTTGCCACATGACTATAAGTCTCATCATAATCTATACCATATGTCTGACCATACCCTTTCACAACAAGTCTAGCTTTATATCTAGACACACTTCTATCTGCATACCTCTTTGTCTTGTAGACCCATTTGCATCCAATGATCTTCTTATTATTTTTTAGGGACCAAATCCATGTCTCATTCTCCATCAATGCATCATACTCCTCCTACATAGATTTCTCCCAATTTTCCTTAACTTTTTCCTCTACATATGTAGAAGGGTCTTCCGTTGTTTCCACCATATAAGCATAATCTTTAGTGGTAAAAAATGAAGTATCATAGCTATACCTTAAGGTTGCCACTTGTGCCTTGATGATCTTCTAAGTTCTCCACTTCTTGAAGTTTCTAGTTCATCACATTCTAGATCAAACCTTGGCATTTCTTCAACTTCAACTGATTCCTCATTGTTCTCTCCTTCATCAAATATTTGAACCTTTGATTTACCTTTCTTCTGGTTCAATGTTTCTTCATCACTTGCATGAATATTAATTGTACTTGCATACCAAGTACCTTGCTCATCAAATGTAACATCTTGTAACAAGTCTCCTAAACTTGAGTCACAATCTCACACAGAATAATGGGTTTTGACACCACAAGATATAAAGAAGGCAAACAGAGTATACGCAGAACAAGAAGAGAGAGAATTTTATTATCTGTGCAGATTTACAAGTAGTTCTGATCTACGTTACAAAATCTATCAAATTGCTTCAATGTGAAGCCTCATCCACCCGACCACCCCCGAGCTGATCTCAATCCCAATCTCAATCACAATCACAATCTCAATCCCAATCTCAATCACAATCACAATCTCAATCTCAATCTCAATCTCAATCTCAATCGCAATTCCAGAAGCCGAAAAACGATCGTAATGACTGTACGACCATCATCCTTTTCTATCTCTCAGTCTTCGTCTTTTTGGGATCTCTGCCTTTCGCCAGCGCACGACCAATCACGCCTTCCTAGACCCGCACTTTTAGAATCTGCATGCTCCAAAATAGCGTCTTTTCGCATGTCTCATGCAAGACTTCCGGACCACCCATGCATCTACTTTTCATGTCCACCATCAAGAATCCTACCTGCAAAAATAGAGGTAATCCGTGCAACGCACTCACACACACGTCAATCACCCAAAAATAACCCATATACCCATGTGCGTTTTCTAAATCCGCGAACATGAATAAGATGAATGAATGAAGGCTTCTCTTTTTTTTTTTTTTTTTAAGTGTTGGAAAACAGCACTTTTCAAACCCTGTAACTCAAAAACGGAATCAGCTTGAGCTTGTGAGAGACAAAAATATTCAGTTCTTAAATCTGTACAATAATGTTAGAGACGCCTCAGGTCCAAATTTGCTTCCAGATATCACTTTTGGGCCCTACAAAATTGAAAATTCTAGAGAGAGATGAAAAAAACATGAAAAATCTCTTCATTAACCTATCTTCATGGAACCAAATGAGACATAAAACATAGGAACTACAAAAAATTCAATCAGGTAAAGTTTTTCTACTAAGAATACTCTACCTTTCTCTCATACAACACTTTTTCAGATTCCTTCATCTTCATGCTCGAAATTAACATACAAATTTCATGCGACAACATTCAAGAGAGAGAATGTAAAAACTTATTGCTACAAAATTTTGCAGACGATCAAAATATCCTAAACATAAAATTTCATTATTACCTACACATCTTTTTTTTTTTTCCAGGTGGAAAATCAACGTGGCATCTTACAATTCTCCCCCTCTTTTAAAGAACTCTGTCCTCAGAGTTGGAAAGAAGGATAATGTTCCATAAACTCATCTAAACCAACCCATGTTGAATCTTCAATAGGATATGCAAACCACTTTACTAAAATTTCCACTATTTCACGATTCCTAAGATGTCTAACTCTCCTATCCAATATAACTTCTGGTTCAAGTTCAAAAGTGGCATCTTCCTTCAACTTAGATTTGTCCTGCAAAACATGATCAGCATTAGGAACATACTTTTTAAGTAATCCAACATGGAAGACTGGATGAATTTTCAAAGTATTAGGTAGGTCAAGTAAATATGCAACAGAACCAATTTTCTTTAAGATTTTGCAAGGACCAGCATAACGAGGAGACAATCGACGATCTTTGCCTAAAACCAGATTTGATTTAGAAGGACTCACTTTCAAAAAAACCAGATCATTTGTTCTAAATTCCAAGGGCCTCTTTTTGAGATCATGATATAATTTCTGACGTTTCTGTGCATCTTTCATGTTTTTCCTTACCTTATTTAGCTCCAAATCCATGTTTTCAAGCATCTGTTTGGATATTTCAACCTGATTCTGTGAATTAAAAAGTGAATGTGGTAGCAAGCAATTATAACCATACATTGCTTCAAAAGGTGTCATCTTAATAGAGGAATGACATGCACTATTATATGCATACTCAACCAAGGGCAAATATTCAGTCCAATTGTTTTGCTTATCATTCACATACATGCGTAACATATCCTCAAGCACCCTGTTAACCCTCTCGGTCTCACCATCGGTTTGAGGATGAAATGCAGTACTCATGCGTAATTCTGTTCCTATGGATTGAAATGTTGCTTTCCAAAAATTAGATGTGAACCTTGCATCCCTATCAGAAATTATACTTTTGGGTATACCATGTAACCTAAAAATTTCTTTTATGAAAAGTTTAGCAACATGCAAAGCTGTATCAGTTTTCCTCATGGGAAGAAAATGTGCCATCTTTGTAAGACGGTCCACGACAACAAAGATGGTATCATGCCCACTTCTGGTCACAGGAAACTTTGTTATGAAATCCATAGAGATGGATTCCCATTTTTGATCAGGCACATCTAATGGTTGTAACATGTCAGGACTCCTTTTAAATTCGGCCTTAACATGTTGACATTTCAAACATTCTTCGACATACCTCTTAATATCATATTTCATACGTGGCCAGTAATATGAAGCTTTCACTTTTGCATAAGTTCTAGAAAAACCAGGGTGTGCAGAGAAAGGTGCATCATGACAGTCATATAGGATCTTTTCTTTCAAAACAGATTCTGAAGAAATACATAAACGAGAATTACAATACAAATCATTATTTCTCAAATGAAATTTTCCCTGAAACATAGAACTTGGATTCATACCCAAAAATTCCAAGATTGCTGCATAAAATAAATCTTCTTTTAATTCTTTTCCAATATCAAAATCAGAGGATAAAATAGAAATTGAACTGCATAGGGGTTTACGACTCAAAGCATCGGCCACCTTGTTTTCTTTTCCTGCTAAGTATTTAATATCAAAATCATATTCACTTAGCAATTGGATCCATCGTTTTTGTCTATTGTTAAGTAAAGGTTGAGTAAATATGTATTTAAGGCTTTGATGATCTGTTCTTAATTCAAACTTTACTCCTAGCAATAAGTGTCTCCAATGTTTAAGTGCATGAACAACTACAAGCATTTCTAAGTCATGTGTTGTATAATTTAGTTCATGTTTCCTTAATTTCCTTGACTCATACCACTACCCTCCCTTCTTGTGAAAGAACACATCCGATTTGGCTTCCACTAGCATCACATGCAACAATAAAAGGCTTCCCTAACTCAGGTATCTTTAGCACACAATTTTTGATAACTTTCTGTTTTAATTCGTCAAACGCCTTTTGACACTCATCGTTCCATGTGAACTCTCTATTTTTCTTTGTCAATTCTGTAAGAGGACTTGCAATTTGAGAAAACTCCCTAATGTGTGCCCTCTCATATTGTGCCAAACCAAGGAAGCTTCTCACATCCCTCACACATTTGGGTGTAGGCCAATCAACTATGCTTTTAACTTTCTCAGGATCTATATGAATCCCTTCCTTAGAAACAACTCTCCCCAAATAAGTCACTTCCTCTTTTGCAAAAAAACATTTACTCATCTTACCATATAGTTTATGCTCTCTTAGTTTTTGTAAAGTCTTCCTGAGATGCAATGCATGTTCATCATCATCCTTAGAATACACAAAAATATCGTCAAGAAAAACTAATATAAATTCATCGAGATATTCATGAAACACATTATTCATCAAACACATAAATGTTGCAGGAGCATTTGTTAATCCAAAAGGCAAAACTGTGAACTCGTAATGACCATATCGTGTTCTAAAAGCGGTTTTGGGTATGTCCTCAGACTTTACTCTAATTTGAAGATATCCCGATCTTAAGTCAATTTTAGTGAATACTGTGGCACCACTCAATTGACTCAGCAGTTCATCTATGTGTGGCAGTGGATACTTGTTCTTAATGGTTTTCTTGTTCAATCCCCTATAGTCAATACAAAGTCTGTATGAACCATCTTTCTTTTTCTGAAACAAAACAAGTGCTCCCCAAGGTGAAACACTAGGTCTTATCAACTCCTTCTTCAATAGATCATCCAATTGGAGCTTCAAATCTTTCAATTCATCAATATTGAACCTATAAGGTGCTCTAGAATAGGCTCACTTCCTGGATAAAGGTCTATAGCATGGTCAATTTTCCTAGGAGGAGGCATGCCCGGTAGATCATCAGGAAATACATCTGCGTACTCATCTAAAAGTTTTTTAACATATTCCGGTATTTCCTCTTCTTTCTTCTTCTCCTGAAGATCATGCACATAAACGAAATATGTCTCACAACCCTGTCAAATACCCCTAATCAACTTTATTGCAAAAATAGGAGAAAAACTTGAATTACACTTGCCTGCAAGACGATGTTCCTTCCCTTCTATTTTCAAAGTAAGGATCCCGCTTTCACAATCAATCACGACACTGTTATGAACTAACCAGTCCATTCCGATGATTACATCACATTCTCTCATTTCAATTACATGGAAGGTACCCAAAAACTTATGTTCTCCTAACATAAAATCAAGATTCTCAATACAGCCTCGAGTATAGTGTATCCTACCATTAGCCATCTGTACAGGTCTTTTAATCTGCATCTCAATATGCAACCCTAAAGCTTCTGCCATCTTAAGTGAAAGGAAACAATTTGTACTACCCGAATCAATCAAGAAACTAACCTTACGTGAGGATATGTCCCCCATAATCCTAATCACCGATGCCCTTGAATGAGAAGAAGTTTTCATGCATTGAAGTCTAGGGCTAGAACACTTACCTTGATCATCCGCTTCCTCAATTGTCATGTTTTCTTCTTGTAGATGAGCTATCTTCGCTTGCATAGAACGGTTGATGGCCTTGTTTGGACATTCAAAAGTGCGATGTCCTTGTTCTCCACATGGAAAACAAAGTCCCAGCCTCTTAGCCCGCTCTAGGAAATCAGAATCACGTTGCCAATGCATAACTTCTTGCTTCTTAGGTGTATCCGTTTGCTTTGGCTTTGGTCTTCCCCCTTGACCGTTAATAGAGTTAGTCGATCTCTGTCCATTTTGATTTATTGAAATAGGTCTTGGGGGTCGATGTCCTGTTGAGATAAACCTTGATTTGAATGCCTTTTTCGTGGTAAACTTCTCCATCTTCTCAAAGTTTTCTGCTTTTGCAACCGCATCAAGAAAATCTACACATCCGGACCCCTTTACTTGATAGCGAAGCTCTTCCCGCAAACCCTCAATAAACTTGCTTTTCAGCGCATCTCTAGAAACTTCTAGTGCATACTTATGTAAAAGCAAAAATTTCTCCTTGTATTCTTCAACAGACAAGTTATATCTATCATCCTCATGCTGCTTGAAAGAGTAGAATTCCATTTTCTTTTCCATCCGATAATGTGGAGAACAATAATGATTCTCTGCTTGCTCTCAAAATTCTTTCCAGAGGATCGGACCTTCACGTGTTCTTGTCTATATATAAGATTTCCACCACAGTTTTGCGACTCCTCACAGATGCAGAATTGCCACCTTTGCTTTTGATTCCTCACTAAATACGCGCAGGTCAAAGAAATCTTCAAGTTCCTCAATCCATGCTTCAAGATCCTCTCCAGTTTTCTTCTCACCATCAAATTCATTTAATTTTGCTCTTTTGAACACTTGCTTGAGTGCAGATTCACCTGCATCATCGTCCTCTTCAGGTTCACGTTGCCGTCTAGCTCTACGTGCGTTTGATGTGCCCGCACCATTACCACCTTCAGCATTGAGGTCCATGAAAGCATTTGCAATAGCCTCTTTTTGTTTGTTGGATCTTTCTTTATGTAATTCTGCATTCAATCTACGGATAAGCTCCTCTTGTTCTTCTATCTTCTTCTTCAAAGCCTGCATCTTGTCCCGGAATCCAACTCTGCTCTAATACCACTTGTAACAAGTCTCCTAAACTTGAGTCACAATCTCACACAGAATAATGGGTTTCGACACCACAAGATATAAAGAAGGCAAACAGAGTATACGCAGAACAAGAAGAGAGAGAATTTTATTATCTCTGCAGATTTACAAGTAGTTCTGATCTGCGTTACAAAATCTATCAGATTGCTTCAATGTGAAGCCTCATCCACCAATTGTAAGATGCCACGTTGATTTTTCACCTGGAAAAAAAAAAAAGATGTGTAGGTAATAATGAAATTTTATGTTTAGGATATTTTGATCATGTCTACAAAATTTTGTAGCAATAAGTTTTTACATTCTCTCTCTACAAAGTTGTCGCATGAAATTTGTATGTTAATTTCGAGCATGAAGATGAAAGAATCTGAAAAAGTGTTGTATGAGAGAAAGAGTATTCTTAGTAGAAAAACTTTACCTGATTGAATTTTCTGTAGTTCCTATGTTTTATGTCTCATTTGGTTCCATGAAGATAGGTTAATGAAGAGATTTTTCATGTTTTTTTCATCTCTCTCTAGAATTTTCGATTTTGCAGGGCCCAAAAGTGATATCTGGAAGCAGATTTAGACCTGAGGCGTCTCTAACATTATTGTACAGATTTAAGAACTGAATATTTTTGTCTATCACAAGCTCAAGCTGATTCCTCACTGTTTTTGAGTTACAGGGTTTTGAAAAGTGCCGTTTTCCAACACTTGAAAAAAAAAAAGAGAAGCCTTCATTCATTCATCTTATTCATGTTCACGGATTTAGAAAACGCACATGGGTATATGGGTTATTTTTGGGTGATTGACGTGTGTGTGAGTGCGTTGCAGGGATTACCTCTATTTTTGCAGGTACGATTCTTGATGGTGGACATGAAAAGTAGATGCATGGGTGGTCCGGAAGTCTTGCATGAGACATGCGAAAAGACGCTATTTTGGAGCATGCAAATTCTAAAAGTGCGGGTCTAGGAAGGCGTGATTGGTCATGCGCTGGCGAAAGGCGGAGATCCCAAAAAGACGAAGACTGAGAGATAGAAAAGGATGATGGTCGTACAGTCATTACGATCGTTTTTCGGCTTCTGGAATTGCGATTGAGATTGAGATTGAGATTGAGATTGAGATTGAGATTGAGATTGAGATTGTGATTGTGATTGAGATTGGGATTGAGATTGTGATTGTGATTGAGATTGGGATTGAGATTGTGATTGTGATTGAGATTGGGATTGAGATCAGCTCGGGGGTGGTCGGGTGGATGAGGCTTCACATTGAAGCAATCTGATAGATTTTGTAACATAGATCAGAACTACTTGTAAATCTGCACAGATAATAAAATTCTCTCTCTTCTTGTTCTGCGTATACTCTGTTTGCCTTCTTTATATCTTGTGGTGTCGAAACCCATTATTCTGTGTGATATTGTTAATCAAGTTTAGGAGACTTGTTACACATCCTTTGACACAAGGAATTGCTTTGTGGATGGACTCCACAATCTATAACCCATCTGCTTATCATCATAACCAATGAACACATACTTTTCAGCCTTAGTTTCCAATTTATGCCTCAACTGAGATGGAACATATGCATAAGCCAAACACACAAACACTTTGCAATGATCTAAGGTAGGTCTCTTACCCCACCAAGCTTCATATGGTGTCATACTCTGCAAAGCTTTACATGGTAACCTATTAACCAAGTATGTGGATGTATTTACAGCCTCAACCCACAAATAATTAGGGCAATTCTTTTCTTTCATCATTGACCATGCAAACTCAACAAGAGTTCTATTTCTCCTTTTTGCTACACCATTTTGTTGAGGAGAGTACCTGCAAGTAACTTCCCTTTTTATACCTGTATTCCATAAGTAATCATTGAACTCATTAGAGAAATACTCTCCCCTCCATCTGACCTTAGTCTCTTCAGTTTTTTTCCTGAAACTCTTTCTGCATACACATGATACTGTTTAAATGTATTGAACACTTCTGATTGTCTTTGATCACATATAGTGATCCACCTGGTAGCATCATCAACATAAATCACATAATATCTTGAACCGTTAATGCTAAAGTCCTTTGATGGACCCCACATCTGTATGCACCAATTCAAGCTTCTCTGAATACATGAAACCATGCTTATTATATGATTGCTTATGAGCCTTACCTAATTGACATGCCTCACATCTATATGTCATATGTTGACCTGCAACATTAAGTAATCCAAGCACTAAACCATTGTTAATCATATCCTTAATAGCTCTTTCATTGAAATGTCCAAGTCTTTTGTGCCAAAGATCTAACTCAGAGATCTTATGTCCTCCATAAGTGAACAAAGCATGACCTACATTGCCTTGAATCTTCAATGTGAATAGCGTTCCTTCTTTCTTTCCTGAAACAATTTGTTTATACCCATTGCTACGGTCTTCCACAAAAACTCCATCATTAGTGAACCTTACTTCATAACCTTTCTCTACAATTTGCCCTACACTTATCTGATTCTTTGGAATTGTAGGAACATACAAAACCTTACTCAGAAGAGTGCTTCCATCCTTTGCCTTCACTGATCTAATGGACTTCACATTGTGCTTTCTGTTATCACCTGTTTGAACCACATGATTACTTACTTTATTCTCCAAATCAGTCATCAAAGCTATGTTGCCACTCAGGTGATTGCTACATCCTAAGTCAATGTAGAAGACTCTTTGATCTTCACTTTGTCTTTCACAAGTTGCATTCATAATTAAGGTTGAATCCTCCTTTTGAGCTGAAGCATAGTTGTAGTAGGTATTGTTGTAAGGTTGACTTTGAAAGCTTCTACCTGCATTTCTTCCAAAGTAACCTCTACTACCTCTACCTCTAAAATTACCTCTCTTATTTCTATTACCTCTTCCTCTTGAATTGAAGTTTTGATTATATCCTCCACCATTCTGATTATTATGCCAACATTCATGAGCTAAATGATTAGTCTTACCACAAATCCAGCAAGATTTAACACCATCTTTATTGCTTCTGCATCTTCCTCTTCCTTTTCCACCTCCTCTTCCTCTTAGGAAGTTAGCTTGACTAGTAGTGCCTTCATCTTCATTCAATTGTTTCTTGCCTTTTTTAATCTTCTTCTTGTCCTTTGAATACATTGCTTGATGTGTACTCTTATCAACATCACCTTTGACATCCTGCTCAAAGGTTAGCATATGTCCAAGCAACTCATTCAAATCAGGAAATGAAATGATCTAGTGACAATTGAGTGGATAAAACGAATGGCATCCACTTATCATCTCCTTTCAAACTTGTGAGAATTTGCCTTATCAAATTTTCCTCTTCAATGTCTTCATCAACTGCTTCTAATGCATTTGCAATGCCCTTCATCCTTGCTACATAATCAGAAATAGATTGAGAAGCCTTCCTCTTGAATGTGGTAAACTCTTCCCACAAAGATGCCTTCCTTGACTTTGTAGTGTTTTGGAAATGCTCCTCCAAAGCATTCCATGTGTCACTTGCACGTTCAAGTCCTCTGATATGAGGTAGCAAGTAATCATTGACTCCCATGTAGATAATACTCCATGCTTGAGCATCCTTATTCATCCATGTCCTTAAATCTGAGAGCTCTTCCCTAGTTGGAACACTAGGATCCCTAAATTCTGGTTTCTCTTCTTCACCTGTGATGTATCCTATCAAATCTTTGCTCATAAGATGAGCTTCCATCCTCATAGACCAAGAAGGATAGTTTTCTCTATCTGAAGAGAATATCCCATCCTTTCTTCACCTGTGTAATAAATTCTTCAAGCTTTGTGAATAATGAGTGTACCTTTACTTCGAATATAGTTCCTTTTGATCTTCTTGATAGCTTATGGCCTCCTTCTCTAGCTTTCACTTCAAACTTTCAGCTTTTGAATCTTCAAAGATTGATTTCTGTATATCTATAACAGTTAGGGTCCGCCTTTCTTCAATTTTGATGACTCCTGCTCTGATACCACTAATGGAGAGTGTTAATCTCCAAAAGAATAAGTTATCCTATGTTAGAGCACCTCTATATCAAGAAAAACTCAAAATCTCAACCAATTTTGGAAGATCAATGCCAAATTATCAAGACTTATGATAACCGTGAACAAACTCAATACAAAGAAAAATTTGCTTCACGTAATCCACTCGTTGACTGATCAAATGTGTAAAGTTTCCAGCAAAAATTTGTATGAAGTGTTGCCTAGTGTTGTGCACCTCTCCAAGTTAAAACTTTTCCATTTTAGTAAATCTTAAGATTTACTCCAAACAATACACCTATGTCCAAAACTACTCTTCTATGCAGTTGACTTTGACACCTGCAACTTCTAATGGATGGTTCTCCCAAACTAGAATGTGTTTATTCAAATGATTTTTGCCACAAGTAGTTTACCTCTCAACTTAAAGAATGAGTGCTTAGTTGCTCAAAATTTTACACTTTGGAGGGAGATTTGATCAAAACATTGACCACAAGGATTGCGCCTATTTCTATCTTCACTTCTTCACATTTACACATGTAAATGTTCCTCCTTAAAATTCTCTCAGCCTGATCACAATTAAACTCTCAAAACTTGTACGGAGGTCACTCAAGTATAGAATTAGACTTGTACAAAAGCATTCATCAAGAAGATAAACATAGAAGGAGCACTAAGCAAAAGATCGAGGTGCAACTTTCTTCTATTTAGGAAAATATTACATCTAAATGATACATCAAATCTTCTCACTTTCTAAGTCTCTAATGATGTTTACATCACGACTCATCATAGATGCAAAGTTCTTATGAACTAATTACAAGATTAGTATACATGTATATAGAAATCTTCATCTTTTGACCATGCACTAAACTTCAAGCCTCATATGTTGATCTTTGATTCATTCTTTGACTTCAAATA
>CM035417.1:192989138-193001638 GCA_020310875.1 Ceratopteris richardii | reverse complement strand
CACACACATGCACATACCTACATATACACATATACATGGACATACACACATATACACATAGAGTTACACATACACGTGCACATACATATACACACACATACACATGCACATGCACATACTCATACACACATATACACTTACACATGCACATGCACATACATACATATACACACACATACACATGCACATACATACATATACACACACATACATATACACTTAGGTACACACATATGAATGAATTATATAATTAAAGTATTAAAACACACATGCTTAATATAAACAATAATAACAATCAATAGAACAAAACTCTTCATTACTTAATACCATACACACAATTCAAAACATAATTGAAATGAAAAATTATAGATAATATATATATATATATATATATATATATATATATATATATATATATATATATATATATATATATATATATATATATATATCAATGTAAATACATATAATCCAATGTCATAATCAACTAAAATCCTAATCATCATCATCATGATCATCATCATCATGATCATCATCATCATGATCATCATCATCATGATCATCATCATCAGCAGTATCATGATCATCTTGATCTTCCTCATCCTCATCGTCATGATCACCCTGTGACGATCGAGATCGTCCCTCCTATGTCTGTCTCTCCACCTCATCCATATCTGTCTCTCCATAATACTTTTGTATTACATATAACAAACATAAGTAATATAACAATTAAACCATTCATAAAAATAAAATAATTATATAAAATTTAATAATAATCACAAAGGCATTAGGATGATCTTGCATATACTCGTTCAAATGCGGATATCCAAAATGTGTAGCATACTGATCTCATGTTTCGTAGGATATCGGTCATAATCCTTTCGTTGCATTGAAACAAATAAAAAAGATTAGTTGCTTGCATTTTAACTAAAATAAAAAATATACTCACAATAACACATATACTTACAAATGTAGCTACAAAACCATTATGGCCCATTTGGCCTAGGTGCGATGTGTGGCCCGACTCCACTCTCTTCTTTGCAATAGCTTGTTTATTTAAGAAAAAAATACATAAATTAAATAAAAAATATCACTAAAATATATAAAAATTATAAATATAAACTATTAATTTGTGTACCTTATGCTGAGGAAATGACTCCTGAGATGTAGTTGTCTACAAAAAACTGCCATGACTCAGGTGGTATGTTAGCTCGCCTCTTATTTTTTTCCACCATACAATATCTCCTGTTAATTTAATCTCAAATAGAAAAAAAAATCAGAATACATACACATATATACACACACATACACATACACATACCCACATACACATATACATGCAAACATATACCCATACATATATGTGTACATATACACATATACATACATATAACATAAACATACATATACATATCCACATATATACGTATACACACATGCATGCATATACACTCATTCATACAAAATACATGCATTTATCCCACAATAATGTGTAGTTGTGTATATGTGAATATGGGTGTATGTGTAAATGTGTATATGTGAATATGTGTGTATGTGTAAATATGGCCTTTCACATGGACACCAACAGTAGCATGGACACACCTTGTTTGAGGTAGTTGGTGTAGGCCGATCGGTATGGGTTGAGATCCAAACTCTTCCTATGCATTAGTGTATAGTCATAAATTATTCTTTGTATATTTTTCCACCTATAATCACATTGACCCTTAAGTGGGAGATTTTTGGGGATGTAAGGGGCATGTACCCTTACCCTTATATTCATATACATATATCATTTATAGATTATTGCCTCATTGAGATCATTATGTAGGTTTCGAGGCTCCCATGCTTCATTGGCATCAGACTTTTCTAAAGGCTGGTGTGCAAGGAGCTTCACTAGAATGTTAGGGTAGAAGAGGTGAATGTGTAGGTGGGCACCTTCTTGAGAGCTACTCGGTATTTTGGCCATAACTTGAGCTAGGAAACTTGGATTTATGTGATTTAAAGTTTTTTGCATAAGCAACAAAGTTTTTGGAGTTTTAGTGCATCAAAAGTTCAAAAACTCATACTTTTATAGAAAATTAATCTATAATTACTTGGACAATAGGTTAATTTTTTGGCTATAACTTGGTTTAAGAGGTTGGATTGAAGCACTACAACTTGTTGTGCATACCTTGAAAAAGCTCCTACAATTTTTTATAAGAATAGATGTCCAAATTTTTAGCCCTAGGTCACCAAAAATGCAGAATACAGAGCAATAGTGCTGCATGTGAAGGTGAAATTGATAGCAAATTCTTGTTTTGCCTATATCTTGAGCTACACACCTTGGATTGAGGCCTCATTCTTGGTTTGGAGCTTCATTGATGCAAAGATAGTTGGGAGAAGTGTATGAGCACTTGTGCTTTGCTCTTGGTTTCCATTTGATCAAGTATGATCACTGTGGTAGCTCCTTTGTATGAGAGTAGAGGATAATGGCATATGAAATGGCATTGTTTTATACCTTTCAAGTTTATGCCATCATGATTTTGATCATAGTATTGTAAATAAGTGTATAGTAGCATTTTGGTCTATATCTCCTTTATGAAACTTGGATATGGCTTATCTTGTGTGTTGCACACAATTTATATGAGTTGATTTTGGAGCTTGGTCAGTACTTGTATTCTTGTTTCTGTGTAGGCACATGATCTAGTTGGGGCCTCATCTATATATCATTTGATCACCTATGCTAGCTTTGCATTGAGCCATATTATCATTGATCATTATATATGATTTCCACTATGGTTTGGCATTTGTGGATGGTATATTCCCACATGGTTATTTTGGTTCAGATTCCATTTTACAGAGGAGATGCAACCAAAATTTCATCAACTTTTTTGCTAGAAGAGTACTCTAGTAGATCCTCTATGCTTGTGTGATAGCTTTGGATCATTACTTATTTCCATTCACTTGAACTTGGGCACAGGTTATTCGTGGTATGTTGGACCATCTTGCATGATTCATTCTTGAGGGGGAGGTGTATCACCATTGTATTGGTGTGTATTATCATCACTTTTTAGCATGCATATTTTCCATTATCTTTGATTGGATCAGTGATAGGTGGTGGCATGTTATTCATTGTCCTTTTGCTATTGGTTCCATTGTTTTGATTGCTCAGTTTACAGGGGATACTTTGTCAAATTTTTACCATGATTCTTTCACATCTACTTGGTCAGTTTCGAGACTTAGTAGGTAGGCTTATGCTCATGGTTTCATGTGTGCTAGATCGATGGTTATGTGATAGGTGGTTCACATGGTTTCTTCTTGAAAGAAATTTGTGATATGAGTTATGCATATGGGTATGCACATGTGATCCTCTTGGTGATAGAGTATTATTTCTAGTCTCTTGTTGCATTTCTAGTCTCTTGGATTGCCAACATGCTATCTTCTTGATTTGATGGCACTAAATTTTTGAGATGGAAAGCTCAAATGTGGCAAACATTGGCCCGTACAGGGTTCCACATTTATGTGCATAGAGATGCATAGAGGCCTCATGAAATGCCCAACCATGTATGGATGCATATGGATTCATTGGCTAGCTCCACTATCCAGTTAAAGCTTGTGGATTCTATATATGAGTCTGTGACAGGCATTATGGTAGAGACTACATTGTTGATGTATGAAACACCTCAAGAACCAAGCTAATGTGATATTGGAAATCCTCTACAACCATCATTAGCTTAGAAAATCTTCAAACTTCAAAAGCTTTAACACTTTACATAATAAATTTGAACATTTACTCTTCCTATAGTTGCACCATCTTCTAACTTCAATTCTTGTTTTCTTTGTCTTGAATCTCATAGATTCTTGTGCTCAGTTAGTAATAGAAGTTCTTACATATAGTAAGAAAAAAAATCCAAAAACTACTTTCAAGTAATTACTTGAAAATAAATTGAAATGTCTTGAGAAATCACACTATGTCTGAAATCTGAAATTTACCTTTATCGATTTCACATGCCTTCACTATTAAGCTTATTTCTCTGAGCACACATCCCATTTTGCAAAGACACTTTGGCCAATTGTAGCTAAGGATGATAGCTATCAAATGAAATATTATTCATCAAAAACTTTACACTTTACTCTGAGATCTCACTCTTAGAAGTTCAAAGAAATGTGCGCCAGAATACGCATCACTTCTAACTCTCTTTCATATACTTATGAAATCAAAATGATTTCTTCACAATAAGAATCTACTCAATTCCTTCTACACAAACATGTGTTTACTATTAGAGAAGATGTATACAAAATGGCTTGGCCTCATTCTGCTCATAGCCATAGAAAGATCTTCTTCAATGAATGATCTCTCATCACAATCTCTCATTCAAAAACCCCGACTACCTCTCTTCTATATTAAAACTTACAATCAATTTGTTTTTTTTCCATCTCTATACATCAATTTAACTTATATACATTGAACCTTTATGCTCCTATTTCTCAAACTTTGTAATTCTAAAAGTTCTGGAGTATTTTTTATCCTAATTTCTTCATTATATTTACATGTGTGAATTTATCCCTTCACATAGGCATGATTTCCAAGTGTCCAATTTCCATGGTTCTTTCTATCCTTCTTCCAAGAGGATAGGAATGTTTGCCTCACTGATACAAGGGGTTTACATGCCTCTGAAGCCCACTAAATAATCTTCTATTGGGTTACCTTCCATGCTTAATCCTTTATAGCATGAGTATTTAATTGCACTAGTGGTAGCTCCAAAATTGATCAGAGCTTTGATCATCTTATTTGCAACCATGATGAATGGTCATGTGTACACTCTTTTTGGTGCACATAGCCATGTGATATCTTGGGGCATTTGGATTGACATATATGCCTTGTTGCCTTGAAATATTTTGCCCAATCCACTCTCTAGCCTCTACCTATGTTTCTTCTCTAAACCTTAACTCTTCTTCCTTTCACTTCTCAGCAATGTTGAGTCTCATTAGCATATCCTCTATAAGAGGTTCTTGATATAGCTTGACTCGACATCCACTAATATAGTTTGGCAATATGTCACCTTTTAGAGTGGCCACTTGAACGACACCACTAGTACCAACACTAGGTCGGCCTTTTTCATCTTTGATGTGTGCATTGAAGTATTCCTTTTGTCTTTTCTTTGCAGTGTAGATGCCTGCTATTTCTCATAGCCTAGTCTCACCTAATCATTCTAGATCGAATATCCTAGAGGACAAATCGTGTCCATTCCACCCGTGCTCTTATGCTACTTTTAAATTTGGGATCAAGAAGTCTAATGGTAACCTAACACTTTATCCAAAGACCATCTAAAATGGGGTGGCATTAAGTACCATTTTCTAGGCAACCCGATAAGCCCAAACAAAATTTGTTTATCCCAATCAAAGCGTTTATTATTTACCATTTTTGTCAATACATTACATAGGATCTTATTTGTGCTCTCAACTTGTCCGTTAGCTTGTGGATGATAGGAGGCAGACTTCTTATGTATCACCAAGAATTCTTGGAGAAGGTTTTCAATGACTTTGTTCAAGAAGTGTGTACCTCTATCACATAGTGACTCTAGTACCCGTATCTGGTGAACATGTTCTCGAATAAGAACTTATTCATCATTTGAGCATCTTTCTTTGTCATGGTTTTGACTTCTATCGACTTTGTGAGGTAATATGTGGCTACAATAATGTACTCTGCATGGGATTTTCTAGTTGGGGGGTTGATAGGACCTACAAACTCTATACCCCACTTCGAGAATGCACGTCCTCCCATCATTGGCCTCAAAGGCATGTCATCTTTCTGTATCGGATATTGTGCATGTTGGCATTTTTCACATCTCTTCACATAGGTATGTGCATCCATATGAAGAGTGGGCCACCAAAGTCCTGAGAATAGAATGGTCTTAATTACTCGATCATGCCTGAAGGGTTCGCCTACAACACCGCTATGTGCAATTTCTAAGCTTTTTTGGTTTTCTCATTCTTATTTGTAGGTCCGAAGGTTAGAACAGATACCAACTTATTTGCCCATTTAGGAACAACTTTGAAATTGAACAGATAAGCATCGGACAGTTCATCAGACACTCCTTGCGGTGACTCTCTTAAAGTGATGCAAGAAAGGTGATCCACCCTAAGATGGTTCCTACCTTTCCTAACAACCACTTCAAGGTCATATTCCATTAATCAAAGGAACCATCCTAAGCATCTTGTATTGCAAAGTTTATTGACCAAATATAAGAAAGTTTGATGATCAGTGAAAAACTTGAACTTGTTGGCCAATAGATAGTGCCTGAACTTCTTCACAATCTATACCATGCCTAAGCCGTCTCTTTTGGTTGTTGTATAGTTTTGTTCAATTGTGTTTAGCTATCTACTAGCATATGCTATAGGCAAATCTAGATTTCCTTCACTTGTGGGTTGTGCTAGCACACATCCTATTGCATAATTGGATGCATCTACATGGACATGGAATGGTTTATTCCAATCAAGAGTAGTTACTATTGGTGATGTGCACAAATATCTCTTTAGCTCATTGAAGGAATTTTCGCATTCGTTGTTCCACTCAAAATTTGTCAACAGAGCATAAAGAGGTTTAGCTATGATTGCATACATCTCGATAAACCTGTGGTAATATCCATAATGGTCCATAAAGGCTTGTACCTCTTCAACATTCTTTGGCCTCTGCAACTCCGCTATGGCTCTTACTTTGTCCTCATCTATTGATATTCTGTTCTTAGAAACAATATGATCTAAGATTTTACCTTGACATACCATGAACACCCACTTTTCTGGGTTCAGACAAACTCGATATTTTCTACACTTGTTGAAGATTTGCCTGAGCTCTAGGATGTGGTGTCTTCTTTCTTGGGAATGACCAAATAAATTGTCCACATATACTTCTAAGCTCTTTTGCAAGAACTCTTTGAAGACATGACACATGAGCCTTTGGAATGTTGGAGGTGCATTAGTGAGCCCAAATGGCATCACACATAAAGCAAAGATTCTCCACTCTATGGTAGACCATTTTGTGTTGATCATCTAGGGCAATGGCTACCTAGTTGTAACCTGAAGATCCATCAAGGAAGCTATAAACTTCTTTGCCTACAACACGCTCCAATAAATGTTCGGTGATTGGAAGCGGATAGTTATCCCTGATCGTGGCAGCATTAACTTTTTTAAGGTTAATACACAAATGCAATTTTCCATTCTTCTTGGGCACCACTATGATGGAGGACACCCATTCAGTTTGCTCAATCTCATAGATAAATCTAGCTTCAATCATTATGTCAATTTCTTCTTTTATTTTGGCTGCATAAGTGTCATTCCCTTAATAAAGCTGCAAGCTCTACTTCTCCTTCTTCTTCACTCAGGTCTTCCCCTATGTACATACATCCCTCTTCGTTCTCTTCAATTGTTACTGTAATTTTCTTGGTCTTTTCTTTATTATCATACGCTCTCCTGTGATAGCCTCTCTCTTAGGAATTCGTACCAAAATTTTCTGATCTACGACTTCATATTTCTTGAAATTCTCTGTTACCTCAAACAATGATTCCTCCTCTACTTGTTTCACTGCCTTTCTTTTCTTTTTCTTTTGACTACCTTCACTTTCCTCCCTTGAGTTTATAGTCTTAATGCTTGTGAGAGGTTCTTCTTCTTTTTGGGTAAATACTCCTACATTTTCTACATAGTGCTCCTTTGAGAAAAGTAACTATCATCACAATGGACTCTAGATTATCGTCTTCTTCTTTTTCTTCTATGACTGCATTAGATTCATACTCCTCTAGCAAGGGTTCACACATTAAAAAATAGATATCATAACCCTCCTCATCACAATGAGGCATCCATTGTTCTTGATTGATAGCAATGTCCATGGTGGCTAAGATTTCTACCCAACCATGAAGCTCAAATTCCTCATCTAGAAAGATCATTGGTGTGTAGGCTCGGTCTCTAATTGGACTAGTTCGTTGAGAAGTGCTTTTAGGTGTCTTTTCTCTTCCTCTACAAGCTTGCACATCCACAAGCTATCTTCATGCATCTAGGATGGATCGAAAGAACTTACAGAATGCATAGAGATTGAATCTTCTTGCATCCTGTGGATAGGATTCCGCTCTAGGGGTGGTACATCTCTGAAGGTATAATCCTTTAGATTGACCTTGGTTGTGACCCCTAAGTGCTACAAGTACAAGGAGTTGGTTCCCCAATCTTTTACTATTTGCAGCTACCATAGAAAGGGTCTTCCTAGGATCATTTCATAGATGTTATTTTTGCCAAAGTCACATATAGCAAAGGTGTGTTCAAACTCTACACCACAAGTGGCTAGAGTTATCCCTTCCAGCAATCCTTGAGGTCTTTCAATATGGTAGTCAACCATTTGAAGCTTCATTCTAGTTGGTCTTAATGTGGGTTTTCCCCATTGCTTTCATAAGGAGGTGGTTGCAATTGCAACACCAGCACCTAAATCTAAGATAGCTTTGGTTGTGTAACCTTAGTAGGTGATTGGAAGATAAGTATTACCTTATTCACCTTCACTCATGTCTCCTATTTTGTCTAGAGGTATCTTTGGGACTTTTTTCTTAAAGCCTGCTTATGAGATATTGGAACCAAGTTTTAGAACCTAATTTTCCACATGTTTCCATGAGCCTTCTAAGGTGAGATGAAATTGCACCATAGTGTTCTTCATGAATTTAGTGTTTCTTGGAACCATTGAATCTTCATTTCTTATCAGTATTGTGGGAGCTCTTATCTAAAGAGATTCATATTCCCATGGGCTTGTGAATTGTGGCAATTCTTGTAAAGAATTTGATTCAAAATCTAATCTTTCATCTTCTTGTTGCTCTTCTTGGTCTCCGTAAATAGATGGAATGCCTTGGGGAAATTGATCATGAAGTCAACAATTTCAGGAATAGGAGGGGGGTTACCCTTCTTCTTGGCCCATTTTTCTACTTGTATTTCTAGCAAGAACTCTTGAGAATACTATTCAATGGAAAGAGGTGTTCAATCATCCATGGAATCGGGAACATAAACTTTCATTGGTGGTGAGCTTTCTCTTTCAACAACTGGTTGAGCCTGTGGAGGTAAAGAAACCTACAGCTTGTTTACCAATTGCTCTAATCTTTCTAATAAGCCTTGGAAATGTAAACCTGGTTTGATAGAACTTTTTTGATTGAACAATTGATTGGCCTCGAGCATAGCATGAGGTAATTCTACCATTTTCATGCTAAATTTTGTCCGTTCAATCTCTAAATCTACTCTAGGGTAACTTTTGTCTAGGTTTGCAACTGTTGGCCCTTCTTGTAGTTGAGCTTGGTAGGCCTTGAACATCATGTCCAAGCCTTTTGGGGCTGGATTTGCGAGAAAAGACCTTGGTTGTGGTCTACTTACAATGAGTGGTGGGGTGGGATGAAGTGGAATGGATGGATTTTTGGCATGCAAGGGGTTTTGAGATGCAATATCTACTATTTTTGTTTTTGCATCTCTCAGGCTTTCTTCTAGTTCAGATAACTTTGTAGCCCACTTATAATTGGCCTTCTACCTGGTATCCTTCCAGGTTCCTTTCTTCCTCTTACTAGGCTCTCCTGATTCACTTGACTTTGATCGTCCAGCTAGTTTAGCCTATTGTAGGGCTTGTGCCCTAGTGATTGCATGTATAGGAGCCATGTTAATGTTACTTGAACTTGAATCCACTACTAAGCCTACCATATTAATGGGTGTAACCTTGGGCACACTAGAGGGGTTCTTCGGACAATCTCTCAGGAGATCTTCTTTGCCACACTCATTACAAAAGCCTTGTATTGTGATGTTGTGTCCTTGTTCCAGAGTTGGTGGGTGGGGACATTCACGAATGAAATGGCCACCCTAACATCTAAAAATGGTCCTCTAGGGGCTTGTGGTCTCTTTTGTCTCAATTGGGGCCTCAGGTTAAGATTCATATACATGACATTAGAGTATTATGGCTCCCAATTTGCTTCCATAGGTAGTGCCTCATATTGATATGGATAAGTTTTGCTATTCTCTGGTGACTCTATGTAATAAGCTCATGGACTCTCTTCATGGGCGTAGTCAAAACTCTGAGCATGAGGATCATTTTTTGAGACCAAAGGGGTCATCTACACCAATGCTCTATTAGGGTTCTCCTCTACCACTGCATACTTAACTGGAATCACATCGATAGGAGGTGGTGGTTGGTGGCCTATATGGTGCCTGATATTGTTGTTGGTATTGAGGTTGATATTGTTGTTGTGGCTTATAATATGGCTAGTGGTATTGGTTCTGATACCTACCCTACTCATAAGGTTGCCGATAAGTTTTTCTAATAGCCTGCCTATTGTACGGACAATCTTGAGTTGTATGGTTCATGTATTTTCACTAAATAGTGCAACATGGAGCATTTAGTTCTCTCATGTTTTGGTTTTGCATTGGGCATATGTTAGCCATGTATAACTTGCTTCAACAACATGACCCTAGGTGTTTGTCTATTTTGAACTCCTAGCTTCTTGGCAACTTGCTCAACCAACTCATCTATCTTAGTGGAGGGTTTGGAAGTATGACTAGTAGAATTGTCAGAATCCTTATAGAGTTTGGACAATTCTAAATCCTCACTCAAGCTGTCTTCTATGTCAATACACATTCTCAAGCATTGATCTAGTGTGATTGGATCCTTGAGATATACATATGATCTAAGTTTCCCTCTTAGAAGTCCATATAAAAATAGGGAAACTTGTTTTGCTTATGTAGGTAATTCAGATGTCGGGCATCTTTCCACATCTTGTTTAAATCTGTGTTCTGCTACCCGAACTATTTCTTGGGGTGTTTTCTTGAAGCTATGTATCAAGGGTGATGTGTTATGCCTGATGCCACTCTTGGAAAATTCTACGATGAATGCTTCTAACAATTGACCTATATTTTGGTAGTTGCAACTGTTTAGCAGTTGAAACCAAGTTAAGGAAGTACCATTGAGGGTCAAAAAAAATGCCTCAAACTAGATGAACAAGTCCTCCACCTGTTCAGATCTTAACACTTATTTGAACTCGGCAAAATGATCATTAGGATCTCCTGACCCATCAAAGTAGTTTTTCATTATCTTCACCACTTGAGAGGATCTAAGGGTTCTTCGGTATTCTCAAGGTCTAGGTAATGGAAAATCATGTGCATCTCTTTGATGCCTATGTGTTTTATGTCGCTCTCTTTCAAGTCCTTAACTTTTAATTCATGATCTATCTCTATCCACGATATGTGCAAAGCTTACCTCAGGTCTCTCTCTGGCTCTTTCTCTCTGGGTTTCATGAACGTGGGATGATCCTACACCTTGGAGGCCATGGGAAACATTAGATCTTGGTGGAGGGAAAATCAATTCGCCCTTCCAAGTGTATGCATGCTTGCCATGCTCTATTACCAAGAACATTCTCTATGATGTGTTATCCTGATAGACAACTTTGCCTCGAATCTCAGAATCTTTCAACTCATAGATGGTGACTCCATTTTTGCTAAGTTGATCTTGCTTGAATCTCCAAAAAGGTTACTCCATTTCTCTATTCAAGAATAGTTCTATGCTTATGTTGTCTTGGGGAACCCATTCTAGGGTAATCACTCTAGTCAAGATGGATTTGCCTAGAGGAATCTTGGGTTCTCATCCTAGGTCTCCTTGCTCTAGGTCTCCTACCTTGTTCTCGGAAATGAAATTTTTGAACTCATATGTCTTGTTTGGTAAGCTAGTAATCATGTACATGGTTCCTTGCTTATCAATATACAAAAGCTCTTCGAATTTAACCATTGGGTGTTCACGTCTCAAAGGTTGATTGGGATTTTTGAGTTTCACAACTGATGGCCTCATACCATCCTCATAGATGTGAGCATCTAATCAGTTGGTCCTTATATATTCCAATTGTGTTTTATAGGGACCTTCTAGTGTCTATAAATAAGCAGTGTCTGAGCTACCTATAGGTCTCTCCATGCTAAAAGACATTTTTGAATCACTTGTTTTCAAACTTAGCATGTAGGGGTAATCATTAAGTTATTGTGCCCATGACCTAGCTCTGTGATTGACACTAGCCTCAAAAGATCTAGTGCTTTGTCTATCACACCCTAGATGTCTACCATATCTAAGGTTCATATGCCTTGTCTACTAGTCCCAATTTTCCCCTTTGCATTGCTCAAAATCCTTTGGATCCCCCGTTGGCTTCCTAATCCCACTTGAAGGTCAACTTAAAATTATCCTATCTAAAAATCAATACTTTATTTTTAAGAGAAATATTTGAGACCTTGTGGGATCCAAAAAGAGTTTTCCAATGCACTCTAAAGCTCAAAAAAACTAATTTTGGATGAAAATGTTATGTCAAATCAGGCTCCTAGGGGTCAAATAGGCAAACAGGATCTCTTCGGGGATACTTCAGAGCAAACGAACATGATACATGAGCTATATGATATATGGTACTTCAGCCTAGACGATACACAATATTTGATCTCACGATACGATAATTGTCTTGGGTGCGATACATGATACTTGAATCTTC
>CM035417.1:192949138-192979138 GCA_020310875.1 Ceratopteris richardii | reverse complement strand
ACCATCATGAAGGGCACCTTTCATCTCATTGTGGACATGTCCATTGCAACTTGTGGGTATTGATCTCTTGCACTACCCAAGGCAAAAGACTCAACCACCTAGGGCTATGCTCTAAACTACAATCAATGATAAAAATGCTCAATCAAGAAATCAAAGATCTACAGATCATCAAAACATTCAAGAGATCTCTAAGTTCGCAACACCTATATGCATAGATTTCTTAAAGTTTTTGAAGATTCTGGAACCAATGAAGAAAGGGTGTCATATACAAGCAAGAGCTAAAAACAAAATCCCTGGCACCGATGGATTCAAGTAACCAAGCCAAGTATATCAGATTGTAATAATTGTCCTGAGATGTTCAATTTAAATCTAGAATATAAGTCATCTCCAGATATGTTCCATGTAATGAATATGAAGGCCACTTGGGAAGTACAATCATTGCGAATCATCTATTAGCATTGTGTATATAACTGTTATTTTCTACTTTCACAGTTTTCCTATCTTCCTAGTGGAATGAATCGTTCCATCATTTTTATTGCGAGAGCTCAGTTATAATCTTGTTAAGCCTAGTTTAATTCGTTGGTTCAAATTCAAGAAAATATTTGGGATACGATAAATCATTATTGAAGCTTCACATTAACGATTGAAGCATCACCTTCAAGTTATAATATTGAAGTATGGCTAATGCATATCAGATATGCCAGGAATGAGGAATCAAATGAAAAAAGCTTGAACAAACTGGTTCTACATAAGAAGCTTTGTTTTACTCCACAAATTAAGCATTCTATGAAACTTAGTGCGTCATTGTGATTGAAAACAACCATAGTTGCTATTCACATGAGTATGAATTAATTACAATATGTATTTATACGACGTTTAGCACATGGAAATTTGTATTATGATGTCAATTGGAAGTTGTAATTTAATTGGACATTACGAAATTCGAATAACCATGATACAATGTGTATATACTAGATAGTCATGAATCATGATAATTTGATGTAAATTTATATGCATCATGTAATATTAAATACATTATATATTTATACCTAAGAATGTACAAATATTGTACTGGAAGCTCTAATTCTGAGAGTATGTATGTAGTACGATATTGAATCATACGTATGAATCATATGAATCGTACCTGAACTACTATGAAAACAACACCACAGACCTTCATTGCTTCTCTGAAAGTCTGAAACGTATTTGTAATAATCTGTATAGAACTAAAGTTTTGATTTCCTATGCATATTGTATCCTTAATAAGGCATGTAGGATTAGATCCTGCACTCCTACAAGCTGCTCTATATTTCAGGATTGCTCAAATTTTGGAGAATAATGAAAAATAGACCATGCTACCAATATAAGAGTGCTGCATTGCAGCATAAAGCATGCATTTTCTGATGAATATATCCTCACAAATCATCAAGAAGCAATATTGGGCAAAAAAGCCACAAATTTCCCCAAACGGGTCAATTAGTACTAAGATCCTTTCGTTACTCCAGAGACAAACAGCTGGCACATTGTAACAACTGTTCCTCCAGGGCCCTTCTCTATGAGAAAGCATATTTTTAAATTTTGGTGGATTGGACATGAGAGTGATGCTTTTTTGTCAGCATCATAACAAGTGCAAAGTGGTGTTACAGCATATATCATATGAGCTCTGGTATATGTATATGAAGGGTATCATCTCCCCTGCACGAGACCACTGAAAATTTGGCTGTTACCTGCAAGGGTGGCCTCCCATTCAATGGATGAAAGCAATATCTGAGAGAGCACAAATACAATGTATTTCATGTCAGGTCTGAGAATGGGATCTTCCTCTACACACTGTTGGCCAAGCTTTGCCATCTGATCCAAAGGATAAAAGCATTCAAGTAGATCCACTCATATAACAAAAACAGATGACATCCCACTGCTGTTCAACTTACCTTGTACAAACAGTCTTGAGGAAACATATCCAGAAGATTAGGGTCAACCAATGCACGTAATTGACCAATTTGCATTGCGTTCGGGCACTCCCTTAGAGCTCTCATCATCTGTACCACATTTTTGAATATTTTTCTGCACATATAATACCCAGTCCAAACAAAAACATATTGAAAACTATATGAAGCAAGCCATACTTACAATGGATGTCAATGATCGTCGTTCAGGAGTGGTTGGCACAGTAGCCTTACTCTTAGACACAGCTTCTCTCCCAGTGATGAGTTCGAACAAGACAACACCAAATGCATAAATGTCACTCTTTGATGTAGCTATACCATCACGACTGTACCTGCATGCAGTAATTCATGGTTTGTATGTTGCTTTAAAACAGAAACATGGACTTAACTGATTTACATTTTGTAATAACAGCATTTTGTGTTTCATTTCACAAACAGATGGATGTGATCTGCAAGGCAAATATGTCAACCCAACTTTACTTTATAGACATGTGGGTTTTATTCATGAACATGTGCCTATACATAGACAGAAAGGTCCTGCACTAACCTAATCATGACATTATATCAAACTATCAAAGGTCCTAGAGCTTTCAATCATATTTGTGATAAAATAACGCCATATTACTCAAATACACACAACTGTTGATGCTTTTTAATTCCCAGTAGGGAACAAAAAGTTTAACATTAGGCTGCTCAACTACAAAGTGGCTGGGATGTTTTCCAGGGGTTCTTCCTGCAAGACTTCAATTCCCAATTGATGGCAAATGCCCAAAAACAGTGTTCTATTAGTTGAAGCGATGAGTGTGCGTTTTCAATGTTTCTAGGGTTGCATTTGTGGTCGACTATTGTAAAGACCGATCTCAATGCTTCTGAAGTTTCACTTGTAGCTTCAAGTTTTGTAAACAAAGATATCAAAAGAAAGAACCATTGAACAGCTTTGTTGTAGGATTATATGCTGTGATGCCCTCACGAAAGTGCTTTCAAATCCCATGTATATGAAAGAGCTCTGCTTACTGCTCCCCACCTCTATTACCATTTTCTCCTAGAAAAATGAAATGTAAAAGGAAACAATCTTACTCTGGGGCAAGATACCCAAATGTTCCAACTATCCTTGTTACAGAAGCTTCACCCTCAGATGTCTTTTCAACTAGCTTAGCTAGCCCAAAGTCTGCAATCTGAATAATGAAATCATAACACTCAATCACATTCTCACCAAGATTGATAACCAGTCTTCACAGCAAACAATTTTCAGGTTAAATTGGCATTACTTTAGCACGCAAATTGCCATCAAGCAAGATGTTGCTTGTTTTGACGTCTCGATGGACATAATGCTCCTTAGTATGTTCGTGAATGTACTCCAAACCTCTTGCTGCATCTATTGCAATCTGCACTCTCGCATTCCAAGTTAACGGCGTAAATCCTGTTCAAGCACAAGATTTACAAGCAACCACTTATTAGTATAACAATATTTTGAACAGTAACAATACTTCTCATGAAGAATGCCATATTCACCATCTTTATAGTTGGCACAAAATATCTCACAAATTTTAAGTCAACTTCTCCATATCATTTACCCTTAGAAATGGGATCATGTAGCCGGTCTGCCAATGCCCTGTGCTCTGCATATTCATAGATAAGGAAAAGTTCATCCTCACGGTATGCATAGCCGAGCAGTTCATTCTGGATAAATTACAACATTAGAACAAATAAAGCAAATGGTGAATTGTAATACAGGGGTTTGGGTGTGTGTGTGTGTGTGTGTGTGTGTGTGTGTGTGTGTGTGTGTGTGTGTGTGTGTGTGTGTGTGTGTGTGTGTGTGTGTGTGTGTGCGCGCGCGCACGTGTGTGTGTACATGCACATGGGTGGCAGGGTTTGTGGGGCAAAGGAAGGAAAGGTGCAAGGGAAAAGGAAAAGGTTTTGTTGAGTTGGGGTGAAGGGGTTTTTTTTTTTTTTTTTTTTTTTTTTTTGTGGGGGGGGGGAGGGGGGAAAGAGTTTGTTGTGCATAAAAGTGGGGCAAGTGCAGGTGCACCGATATGGGTGTGCATAAATGTATGATGCATGCAGACTTTGGAAGACGGGAATTGTAATACCAATAATAGATAAGTAATGTTCCCTTCCGTTTCATCTTACCAAGTTGGTATGGTGAAACTTGCATAGGATCTTCATTTCAATGAGGAATTCTTTAGAAACTATCGCTCGCATTCTCTTTATTGCCACCTCCTGAAACTCTCTCTCTCTCTCTCTCTCTCTCTCTCTCTCTCTCTCTCTCTCTCTCTCTCTCTCTCTCTCTCTCCCTCCCTCCCTCCCTCCCTCCCTCCCTCCCTCCCTCCCTCCCTCCCTCCCTCCCTCCCTCCCTCCCTCCCTCCCTCCCTCCCTCCCTCCCTCCCTCCCTCCCTCCCTCCCTCCCTCCCTCCCTCCCTCCCTCCCTCTCTCTCTCTCTCTCTCTCTCTCTCTCTCTCTCTCTCTCTCTCTCTCTCTCTCTCTCTCTCTCTCTCTCTCTCTCTCTCTCTCTCTCTCTCTCTCTCTCTCACACACACACACACACACACACACAAATTGATGTAGGATTATTTTATACACTAGTCACATCCTCTACCGCAGTTCTCTCCACTATGCACACACACACACACAAATTGATGTTGTATTATTTTATGCACTAGTCACATCCTCGACCACAGTTCTCTCCACTATGCACATGAAGCTAGGCAGCTATTTATCAGCCTTACTTTTTGATGTGTGTGTGTGCATAGTTTAAAAAATCTAACGATTTTTTCAAAATAAAAGTCTTTTAAATCTCTCTTCCGATTTAAATCTTAGGGAAGATTTTTATCATGATTTTGACAATTATTTTTTTGTAACAAAAACTTCATTTTGTTATTGCATTCTTTTATTTCTCGAAAATTATGCTTCAAATTAGAACTCGGACAAACATACAAGCTTGTTACAGAGAATTACAAAGAAGGTTAATAACCTTTTCGTCTCATGGGGGGTCTGCTTATATTTCACCTTGTTGTTTTCCAAATTAAACTCCCTATGGCATCTAAAGGGGGGTTTTGTTATTGTATTGTTGCATTCAATAAGGATTCATAAATTAATAAAATCTGAATAAAGTTTCTTGTGTTCTTGATTATATATAAACTACTTAACTAGGTAGTGACTGATTTCTTTCAAAAATCTTCTTGTATTCCATAAACATTGATAAATAGGATTTCTTATATTCTTGACTCGGATAATAGGTAAGTGGATTCTTATGTAAGTCCATCGATAGAGATAGATAGTAGACCAGAAATAGGGAGTCAATAGATGGATAGAAACAAAGAAAGACCAATGAAAATTATTAAATAGATAGATAGATAGATAGATAGTAAATGTATAGATGGTAGATGGATAGGTAAGTAGGAGGTACTAATTAGGCTTGTACATAAATAGAAAAATAAATAGCTAGAGAGGTAGAAAGGTAGATGAAGATATCAAGACCTATCATTGATTGATCCAAGGTAGATAGACAGATATATCTTTACATATATATGTATTTTTGTACCATGGATGTAAAAGGGTGTTTGCCCTAATTACATATACTCTACGCGAAAATGTAAAAGAGAGTAATTTAAGGGTGAAGAAAAGAGAACTCAAGCTGAATTTCGAATTTGCCTCTTTCCTGGTGATTATCTTCTTCTCCACTTGTGCATCCCAAGTGACCCTTAGCAACAAGTGTGGTCACACTCATCTTTTTCTTTGGTTTCGATCTTCTAGCTTGTTGTCATGGAGAGTAATGTATCTTAGTATTAGAACAACTTGGCTTATGCTCTGGAGATTGGTACTAGATCTTTGAATTAACATCTTCTCGTGAATCAGAACTGTTGTTATCCAAAATTGGTTTCATTTTATCTTGTCATTTATCCAATTATTATCCCTGCAATAATATCTTGAGCATTGCATACTCGCAACAAGTGTGGTCTCCCTACCAAGCTCAATGACTTCAATAGTGGTCATCCCAACATGTTCCTCATCCCTCATCACTTTGTGTCCACCCCTCCTCAAAACCTCACCAAATTGTTGTCACCCCTTGTAGGCCTATGTTGCAACCTCTGAATGTGGTCGCCCCTTACATACCTATGTGGCAACCCCAAAATGTGGTCGCCCCTTGCATACCTATCTATGTTGCAACTTCAAATTATCGTGGCCCCTCATATCACTAGTATAAGTTGTGAGGCCACTCCATGCTCATAATCCTAAGCTCCAAAGTCATGCAAATGTCAAAGCCTAAAGGCCATCAAATGGAGAGTAGTCCAAAGGTGGTTACCCTGCCAAGGGTGGTGGCCCACTTCCCTATGCTGGTAGCTGCCTCTTGCCAGGCAGGCTATTCCGTGGAGTGCAGCCCATGTCAGGGGGCACTTTTGCCCTCCTCCAAGGACCACCTCTGCTCATGCAGCACCACTCATGTGGCCATCCTGTATGTATATATGCAGCTGCTGGGCACTCATTGAGACTACTTTTCACTACTACTACTATCACTACTTAGTACTGTTAGAATAGTTGTGACTAGGTGAGACTAACTGCAAGAGAGCAAGGATTACGACCACCACGTGCTAGAGAGATGACTCTCCTCCCAACCAAATGCCTCTATAGATAGCTCTCTCCAGGGGACTTCCTTCTTGGGCAGGTGGATACTAGCCAGCCATGTGTTGGCCACGTAACTGCATGTGTGCCAAGTGTCCCAGTTAACTCGAGTTAACTCAAGTGGATGCTTCTAGAAGGCTCTAGATCTCTTTAGGCAAAATACTCTCCCCATGTCCCCCATTGGGATTGAACCCAAGACCTCCTCCTTCACATCCTTGAGACTTAACCACTAAGCCAAATGGATCACATGTTCACAAGAGCACAAGACCTCCTAGTAAGTCTAAACTCGAGATCTTTGGTCATACGCACGGGTGACCAAATGATGTCCGATTTCAGATCTATCTGAACCGGCTGGACCCTTGGATCATACACTTACTTTATTACATCATAGGGAGAGTATTTTGCCCAAAGAGATCTAGAGCCTTCTAGAAGCATCCACTTGAGTTAATGGATGCTTCTAGAAGGCTCTAGATCTCTTTGGGCAAAATAGTTTCCCCATGTCCCGCATGGGGATTGAACCCAAGACCTCCTCCTTCACATCCTTGAGACTTAACCACTAAGCTAAATGGATCACTTGTTCAGAAGAGCACAAGACCTCATAGTAAGTCTAAACTCGAGATCTTTGGTCATACACACGCGTGACCAAACGATGTCCGATTTCAGATCTGTCTGAACCGGCCGGACCCTTGGATCATAGACTTACTTTATTACACTAATGTTGGGGCTGCTATTGCTTTCTTGTGTTGAGTGTTGTTACTTTCGTTTGTTTAGTAGGACTCTACCCCTTTTATCTTGTTGTATTCTTGTGGTTGGGCTACTCACCCCAGTGTGCTGAAATAGCCCTGCTGTGTACTTTTGGAGTCTTGGCCTTGAGTTTGGACAAATCTTGCAGTGTATTATGGAGTCTTTTGCTAGCATTAAGACAATGTTTTGTGATGCCTAATGTTGTTTTTTGTAGCATATTGGTCTAATTGGCATAGTGTGCTGGACTGTTCCCTGTGTGTTTTACCATCTGTTCCTGTTGTATTTCATTAATTGAAGCTATACTTTGGTTGTGAGTGTGTTTTATCATCAAGCTCCTGAAGTCTAAGTCAATAGTTAGATGCTAGCTGCTTGTGCTACTGGTAGAAAGGGAACCCTTCTAGTAAGAGTGAGTGAATGAACTCATGTATACACAATGACATTGCAAAAAAAAAGAAACTGTTCTGATTCCTGTGAATTTATGAAGCAGCCAAATAGTGTTCCAAGTGATTAGGATGCTATACTTTGGTTGTGAGTGTGTTGGCCATTCTAATTCCTGTGAATTTATGAAGTAGCCAAATAGTGTTCCAAGTGATTAGGATGCTATACTTTGGTTGTGAGTATGTTGGCAATCATCAAATTCCTGAAGTCTGTTATTACTTGGTTGCTAGCTACTTGTGCTACTGGTAGAAAGGGAGCCCTGCTGGTAAGTGTGACTGAATGAGCATACAATGACATTGCAAAAAAGAAGAAACTGTTCTGATTGCTGTGAATTTTTATGAAGTAGCCAAACAGTGTTCCAAGTGATTAGGATTTCCCTAATTTTAAGAAAAAACTAGACTACTTCTATTTTATGTTCATTGTCATCCATACTGATCATTTCCATCCATTTTGAAGATTAAGCTAATATTGAAAATGCATATCCTGAAGTCATACTAGCCTATTTCTTTCAATAGTAAAGTAGAAAAAAACAAACCTCAATATTTTAATCTAGACATTTGAACAGTAGAACAAAACGAGAAACCAACACAAATTACTCTACTAGCTAAGCATTTGATCATATTTTTGAGAATCTAATCACTATAAAATCTTGATACCATGCCAAACAGCATATTTATTACAATAGAATTACCTCTATTTACCGTTTTCTTCCTTTCTTTTCACTACAAACTTACTTGATCTCGTAGAAGTCCATAATAAACTATGCCAAATGCTCCCTGCCCAAGAACATTTGATTCTGTAAAGTTTTCGGTTGCATTGAGGATCTCTTCATATGCATAAAAAACTGGCCTCTCTGCCCTCACATTCGATGTCATCAATTCTGCAAAGCACTAATCATTTAGTGGCAATCTCATGTTCCAAGAGCTACAGAAGATCATGGAGAACAATCACATATCATCAAGCCTCGGCATGTTTAAGAAGATGTGAATTGAATCTGCTATAATGAATGTTCAGGACAGCAGGTATAGAAAAAAAGCAACAACTGCTCATTAGAAAAGAATAACTTCCCCTGGGTGGAGCATTATAGTATGTCTTTGCATGTACATAAAATCTTGAGAACTCTCAGCCTATCGGGATGACCCCTCAAACTCAAAATCACTGATTTTCTGACTGTAATGTCCACAACTAAGAACACATGCAGCGAAGAACTCTACTAAACCATGGAATAGAAGCAAAAATCGAGAGAGAGAGAGAGAGAGAGAGAGAGAGAGAGAGAGAGAGAATTCAAGAAAGTGGGAGAAAGAAACAAGGGCCATTACCTTTTCCACTACATAAAGTTGTATGACAAATCCCTGCAACAACTCTGGGAGTGAGATCTTTTTTTGTAAGAGTTTGACTTAGGCCTGCTCTTTTGAGCTGGAATTATTTAGAGCATAGTACAAGATGAATGGCAACTATAGAATGCCCCATATCCCACAAAGCAGGAGCATATGGTGGCCTGTAAACTAGCCAATCTGAAGGTCCTTTCCAGGAAAAGACAGAACATTTAAATAGAAGACTAACTGGCTTGGTTGGCCTGAGGTCAGATGGCCCTATACACCTAATTGATTTTTCATCTCGTCACCTCTCCGGAACTTCAGCCTTCCAGCCTTCCAAGGTAACATGTTTGACCCAGGGTTTGAACTCAAGGCCCAATTCAAGGTCTTATCACTAACCCACATATGCAAGAAACTATGGAAACATATTAAATATGAGAGAATGAATAGAATGAATGCGGAACAAGCCAATTCAATTTATAAATATCTGTTACAAAGTTCCTCAGAAAATGAAGCAGATGAAGCAATCAGCAAGTAGAAATGGCCAAATCAGGAAAAAAGTTTGAGCCTCTCAGCAGCACACCGAGATGGCTTAGTCATAGATTCTCAAAGCTAGTGTATGCTTCAAAAGAAACTCCAAAACTGGTAAACTCCTGATGATTTTCCTTCTACTAGTATTATGTAATGTGTATTCTGAAAATGAATCGACTCATCCATAGTACATAGCTCCAAACATACCTTGAATCTATCAGATAACCCATCTCCTGTTTACACCGAAAGATGATGTCAACTCATCAAAATAGATTGTTAACGGAGTTATCTGCTCAACCTCCCAGTTTTCTCGTTGATGCTGAATTCAACTTACTGTATATGCCATTTCTCTATCTGCACTGTAAAAAAACCCCAAAAAGCTCATTCTAAGAAGAGGACTTTGGGATAGAAAGCCAAATCGAATCCACCTCCTTTTTCTAGCCTTAATTAATATATACCTTCATAAGTTCAGAGTTATCCAAACTTACGAACCCAGGATAGAGAACACAAACACATACACATTGGAAAAAATAACAAACAAAAGCAAGAGAGTTAAGACCAATATAAGACATGAAAAATACAAACAAGAAAGAAAACAAATACAAAAAGAGACGCACACACACTCACACGAACACGAACACACACACACACGCACAAACAAAACAAAAAATAAATAAATAATAAAAATAAAATAAAAAATAATAATAAAAATAAATAGTTAATAATAATAAAAATAATAATAATATATTAAAAAAGAAACAAATTAAAATAAAAAATTTTAATATATATAAAATAGAAATTAAATTAAAAGAAAATAAATAAATAATAATAATTTCATAAATAAATAAATATATATATAAGCAAATTAAACAAAAACAAAACGAAACAAAAAGTGCATCGTCAACTTCTATGTCTGTCCTAAACAAGAAGTATCAGAATTAAACTTTATCATGCATAGCTTGGACAAATAGCTATGACATCCCTACTCACGTCATCAGTGCCCTAGAGTAGGTGCAGACTATTATATTCATCATGTATGAGAGTATAAAGTCCAGCAAGCCAAAGTACGTTAAGCTTTAACATAGCCTTTGAAGAATCAAATCAGTAAGCTGTAATACATAAGCTCTAGTATTCACACTTTGCACAACAACAGAGTCGATAATAAACTCTGCCAAAAGATTTTGGGTAGAATTCTTGCAAGACAGTTCCCTTTTTTCAACAAATCAATGCATTCTGAGTTGCCAATTGTGGCAGAGCATCTAAATCGGTGGTTAATCCAGAATCCAATATATTCCCTCATCATGATGCTCATACGAATCAAACGTGATGATTCAACTTTTGTTTGTTCATTTTGGACAGCAATATAGCAAGGATAATAAGGAGTTCTAGTCACCACCCTTTGATGTGCCTACAGTTCCAAAAAGCACAGCCAATTTCTATATACATTTGAAGATGAAAAAATTTAGATTTATGGGATTGTGTGCACTAAGAAAACCCCTTTATTATCCTACTTTTTCCACCAAAGATCGCTCAGCCCCCATCATTTTTTAATAAAGGTGGTAAAAATCAATGTTTTGCTTTATTGTGTTATAGAAAGCGTGGATATCAGCCTTCAACCATTTTATTCTAGATCAACGAGTCTAGGACTTTTGCTTTTGAGTCATTCATATGTGCAAGATCATAAGAAGTACAAACTTTGATTAAATAGGACCTGTACGTTGCTCTTAATGAAAATATCATAATGTCCAAGGCAAGCCCCTTGAATATTTTGGGACATTGTCTCTCAAGTTATTTCATTGTATGCAAAAACATAGGCCCAGTGATCTAAAGTAGAAGAAGCTTTAGCATAGCCTTTAACGAATCAAACTAGTAAGTTTTAGTTCATGAGCTATAAAGTTAGTGCCTTGTGCAACAATAAAACTGATAATAAACTCTTTCGGAAGCTTTTGAGGCAAAGCTTTTGAAAATATTTTCCTTTCTTCTAAAACCTATACATTTCTGAATCACAAATTGTGTCAAAGCATCCAAAGACATTATCGATTTACAGCCTAAATAACTTACTCCCCAAATATGATGCTCATAGGTACCAGCAGAAATTTTTTGTTTTTTATTTGATCACTTTGGGCATCCATCTACCAAGAAGACTTAATAATTGTTGCCAGTACTGCTTCATATGCCTACAGTTCCAAAAAGCATGGTTCATAGACTCATTGGTACAATTGCAGCTTTGAAAAGAACATTTCATATTTGTGCGGCTGTGTATATTGAGAAAGTCCCCTGTTTTTGTCCAACCCATAGCTGTCTTCGATCACAGCTAAAATCTTTAAAAAGCACTACAAATAAAGACACAGTACATCATGATTTATGTCATGAAGGATAATGAACCAATTTAAAACCATCTACTAGTATTTATTGTTGATATAGTTGGGTAGTGATGGTGTGAACATACTTAGGACAGTCGAGGCACTTTTTTTCCCCTCTTTACAAAGTTTTTTCCCCCCTAGCTTGTATATACGATTATAACCTCAATGACTTACTTATCTTTTGTAGATTTCATTTAGTAAAAACTCCATGTTTTGTGCTCCAAGGTTCTTCTTTTTCTTTGTGTTGTATGTGTGCTTCCAAAGTCACCAAACTCCAATTATTTGTATCAGAATAGATTGTCGGTTTCTTTAGGGCATTGTCGACACTTTCCAATCACACTCTCAAAATTGCACGAAAATTGGTGAGCATACTGGGGTCACTAGCAATTCAAAACACCTTTGTTGTGTGGCATTGAAATTTTGAACTCGTTTCGGTCTCCAAATGCACTATCGTAGTGACCATGTAGACAATTTTGTCCTTTTGTGCCAAACAGATATACAGTTTTTGGTTCGCTAATAAACATCTACTAAAGGTCTAGCAATTTTGTCATTTTGTGCCAAACAGATATACAGTTTTTGGTTCGCTAATAAACATCTACTAAAGGTCTAGTAGAGCTCAATTGGGTATTTCTAATCAGCTTTTTTTTAGGTTCAATCAATTTTCAGCATCAAGCTATATAGACACTGGCCATGGCTAAAAGACATTATGTATTTCGTATGCTGGCTATTTAGGATAAGCTCGATGGTCCTAATTACCCATTGCAGACATACATGATGCGACATGAAATGGTAGCAAAAAGCTTGTGGCATATTGTGCAATATTGTGTAGGGTGTTGAAATACGTCCCTCTACCCCTACAAATACAATGATAGAAAGTGATGTAGGTGGTGTTGGAGATGATGATCTTCAATTTCCTGGTCCTGTTGTAGTTCCTATTCCACCTAGTGCAATGCAGCTTCGTTGGGATGGAAGAGATGCACATGCACATGCGTTTATCAAGCGCAAAATGAAGCTCGTGTTGCTTACCTTCAAAATCAATTGGAGACCGAGCATATGAATGAAGGAGAGTCAATGAATACTTCTGACAAAGATCAAGGATTCGAAAGTGTAGTTAATTTTTGCTCATGAAATCTTGTTGAATAGTTCACTTATGCATATTGTTCCTAATGGTCTTCCAAATTCTTATCAAAGTTTTGCTTCTACTTTTCCTCTTGTCATGAAAGAAAATTCTAATGCCGTAACTTTTGAGGGAAGATCAATCTAGACAAAGCAAGTCAACTCTATGTGTTGCATATCAAGATTTCTTAATTAGTTAAAAGGGTAAAGGTACATGAAGCTCGTCCACAAGCAAAAATCTGCTAATGCTGCAAAGTTAGGAAGATAAAGATGACAACAAAACAGAAAAGCAAAGACTGTTTTGCAAATATTGTAAGGCAAATGATCATGTCGTTAATTGTTGTCTTTAATTGGCTGCCAAAGAGGCAAAGAAGAAAGAGGATGGAATGGCCCCTATAGAAGCCTCTACACCTAAACCTGAGTTTGCTAACCTTGTTCAGAATGAAGAATAAACATTCGTGATTGTGGCTCATCTTCTCACGGGCATTGTATGTCTCTGGTAGAATCTGATGTTTGGTATTTTGGCAATGGTGCAACCAAACATATTACCTCGCAGCATAGTTTCTTCTCTTCACTCAAGTCTTCCCCTATAGGGAATACTATCACATGTGCTAACAACTCCTCTTAACCTGTGATAAGAGTTGAAAAGATCATTCTTACTACTTGATAGTAGTACTTTCACTCTATCATATGCCTTATATATGCCATGGATCAAGTAAAATCTATCATTAGTTTCAACACTAACCAAAATTGTGCTAGTTGTTAAATTTATTGATGACATGTCTGCAATCCTAAGGGAGCGGAAAAAAAGATATGGACAAGGGAAGAACAAGAAGGCATTTACATTCCCGATAGTCGGAGCACCTATGATGTTATGGATTCATTGTCTCCATTTAGGTCAAATGCCTCCTCCTTTGTATGTGATTATTAATCAATCGATTTATTCAAAGAAAAGAACCAAGACTAATGTGTTGAGGGATACTCCATAAGATTTCGTTATGTTAACAAAAGAACAACAAGGCTACACTTGCTCCTCCAAAAAGGTACGTAAAGCTACTAAATTTCCACCTATCTGCCTTGTTCCATCAAGATCAAAAACCCCTATTACTTCTCAACAACACTCTTCCCGCTTGGCACAAAAAACTCATCCTCCTAGCTGAGTCACTTCTACTAGATCCACATCATTCAAATCTCAAATATCCTCACCTAAACCAACATCACATACCTCTCAACAATCCTCAAGCAAATAATCAAAACATAATAGTTCATCAATCCCTAAAATAGAACCAAATCAAATTACGAACACATGCACTAATCCCAAACCTATCATCAACACCCCACTTCAAATCCACCGGTTAACATCACAACCACAATCCATACCATTAGCATCACAATCACACACTAATCCAATTCCACCTTCCCCTACCATAAACATCCAGCTTGTTCAACTTCCACAAAAAGTGCAATATACAATGCAAACCCATACTTCCCACACACACATGACCATCACACCTGAAAACAATTTCGAAACCAGCAAAAAAAGAAGTATACCTTGGTGTAGAAGTTCATCATATACTTCAACCATATTCGTCTAATCCAAAAGATCTATAGTTGTTACCAATGGAGCAAAGATGGAAAAGAAATATATAGCCTATTGTTTTACCCCAACTTCATGCCAAGTCATAGATGGAAATTTCTATACATATGTTCCAAGAAATTCTAAATCGAATAGGCAAAGATCAAAAATCACTCATTGATATGGAGTATCGATTAATGAACCACCTTAGAGTAATTTCCAATGAATATGGGTGTGAATGCTTAGTTACTAAAGAAATGAATTTACAAATCAAAGATCTATCTGGGTACAAGGAACTTAGGAAGTATCAGAGACTACAGAGGAAAAGATCAAAAATCTTGAGGATAAATTACAAGAAGCCAAGTACCGATTGAAGAACTCAAATAAAAAAATAGGACATTAAAACATCAAAGAAATGCTTATAAATCAAAATTTGATCTATTTTGATCTCTGATATCAAGCAACCAAGAAGTAGAAGAAGAAGTACATCACAAGCCAAGAAAAGAACCAACAAAAGATTGAACATTCATGAGATGTTTTATTTTTTGCAAAGTTATCGGTTCACTTTTGAGCAAAGTTTCTTGGATGATCTATGAATTTTCCTTGGCAAACATCAATGTATATATTTGCAATGGTTGCTCGTAAAAAATTAGCTTTTGTCTATTGGTATCTCTCTCAAAGCATACTTTTCTCTAGGATGGAGAGACAAATAGTGGTTGGCGACTTATAGAGTAAAACTTCTTTTTGTATTAAGCTTAAGACCACTATTGGAAGGACTTGGGCATACTACTACACCCAACTTTCGTCTGCACCAAGACTTAACCAACTTTCTTCGGCACCAAGACTAGCGGTTGGCAAGCTCTTCGACAAGCTTCGTATGGGCAGATTCTGACAAGGCAGCTCAAGGCAATGGCAGTCATGGCGAGTCGGTCTACAACTGTTGAGTCAAACCACCACCATATGACAATTGTAACTTCCCAAAAGCCTTAACTCCCCCATTACTCTTGTAATATCTTACCCATTTGTCCATAAAAGAAGGGAGTTCTTCACTATTCATCCTTAGCTAAGAGACTCCATCTTCGTACTCTTGCCCTAAAGCCAAGAAGTCCTTGCTAGTTAGTGCTAGCCAGAGGGTACCCTTGAAGCACAAGGAAAGAGTCAAGTATGTAACTCTTCTCTCTATAGAATTGCCTTTCCTATGTGTTCTAAGTGTTCTTGCTGAATTTCAATTGTAAAAGCGGTCTTGATTTGAGGTCCATACTCCACAAGTAGTGCAATTGCATTCCCTACACCCACACACACAATTCACCATCTACAACTTGCTAACACATAGATTTGAGACCAATCCAACAAAGAGCACCTTATATGTTAAAGGTGTAGATGTACTTCTAATCATTGTTTTATATGTTGATCACTAGTCCTAACAAGAAGCATATTGCATGCCCCCTTTTTAATGTTAGATTTGGGACTTTTGCATCATTATTTGGGCATTTAGTCTATGCAAGCTAACGGAGGAATAGCATTGTGTCAAACAAAATACATTAACACATTAGGTAGCGTTTTGTCCTTGAAGATTGCAAACCTATTGCCACTCCCATGGAAACACGTTTCTGGTTGAGTCTTCATGATGCTAGAGATGCATTTGATGTAGTTCTCTATCAACAGGTTGTTGGATGCTTGATTTACTTATGCATAGCTAGACCCGATATTCAATTTGCTCCCTCTCAAACGAGCAAGTTTATGCATAGCCCATGTGTCAAGCATTGGAAGGCGGTTAAGTGCAACTTTCGTTACTTGAGTGGTACTCAGCTATGTGGGAAGGTTCAAAACTCTCTCCCAAGACTTGAAACTTAAAACACATAATAAGTTGTGTGTGCAACTCTCCTCCCATTCATTCATTCCTCTTGCACTTGAAATAGTAATGATCTGGAATGCCCTAGTATGGACATGTGACCATCATGCACACTCATTCCCATTACCTTTCAAATACCTTAGGATATCCCCATTACCTTTCAAATACCTTAGGATATCCCCTGAGCTAGGGACCTTGGCTATGACTAGCCCTTGTCCCACACACACACATGTAATTAATGGTCTCTGTAGACCAATGTCTAACACTCTCTCCCGCTTCTAAAGATCATTGTCTTCAATTATCAATGAGGGAAAGTACTTCAGAACCAAAGCTTCTGATTTCCAAGTAGAATATGTACGTAATAATCCTCTCCAGGCTACTAGGTACTCCTGTATGATATGGTTTCTCAACCTTTTTTGTCTCCGATCTAGTATCCTATCTCGAGAATGATCCATGTTGTCACTTTTCTGCAAAGAAACAATACCCTGTATTAGACTATTCTCCCTAGAAATATACTTTCTAAGTTTACTAACATGATGCACTCGTTGGACTCTGCAATGTGGAGGAAGCTCTAATTGGTAAGCAACATCACTAAGCTTCTTAGCTATCTTCCAAGGTCCACAAGACCATGGTGAAAGCTTAGTACTCTTCCTTGTGGATAGTGAAGTAGATCTAGCTCATACTTGAAGAAAAACTCTATCTCCTTCCTCAAATGCTCTAGGAGATCTCTTCCTACCATCATTCTTTTGCCCTATCAACTACATGCTGCATCTTGACTTTAGTGATTTCTAAATTTGCTTCGAGATTTGTTAGGAACTTCGAAGCACTAGGACATTTCTTTGGCATTCCTATGGTACTAGTGTTTGGACACTTATCACCGTTACACTAAAAGCACCCAAGAAATAGGTTCGAGAACAGGGATTCACGAATATCTCTATTCGTAAATATGCGTTTTTGTTCCTTACTTCAATATGAATTAGCGCAAATAGACAATTCATAGACAGTTCGGAATCTTAACTACATAGAACAATAGACATCGGTTTCAGAAATAGAGTGGCAATTACATTATAGTATTGTAGTTACAATTGTTCTCCTCTCTGTGTATCTAATTTTGTCGCTACTCTACGTATCAACTTCTCCGTAATCGTCACTTCCAAAATCCATACCTGTAGAAAAATCTTGACTCTGCACGTCGTAAGAAAGGGTAAGGGTAAACTTCACACTGTTCCGAACCTCCGATATTCCAAAAACTCTTGAAATCTCCATTATTACAAAATTGGGAATTACAAAGAATAGTCCAACCACATCAGCTGTTAACACTAGCACGCACGGTGGATCCGAACCCACTAAGTACAAAATTACATAGAATTTACAAATCATCATCTTGATTCTGTAATTCCGGAAACATTATTCTCTCTATATCATAACGCAATTCATTGAACATTTCCCTAAGATTCTCTTCCGCTAAGAGCATTTCTGCTTCAAAAACTTCTTAGAGTCTAAGGATTGTTGACTAAGGCTTTTATAGCTAACCGCAGAAACCTCTAATTCTGGGATTCTCTGTTCAAATCCTTCTATCAGTTTATCAAAAGCCACTGTAGCCTCGGTTAGTTTAGTCTGAATATCTGCAACACTCTTTGTCACTTCTGCTACTCTAGCCTCACAAGAAATCTCCAAAATTTTTGCCTCCTTCAGGAGCTTTTCCACCTCTGCTTCTTTATCTGCCAACACGAGATTGGCGTCTGCATAGTGTTGCTTCCATTGTTCTACTTGCTTTTCTAACTCGGTAATTCCTGCAACTTGGGCATGTACAGTGTCCAGATTTTCTTGAACAGTTTGCAGTAAATTCCGAATTTCTGACTGCAAGCCTCTCTTCCACTTCTGCAATCGAAATACTTTGTCTCTTCAAATCTCTGCTCCGATACTTAATCTTCTCCTTTAGCTTGGGTATTTCCTTCCCCGTTTTTTGTAACTTCGTAACTAAGCCTTTGTTAACTTACTTCAACTTCTGATTCGCCTTTTGTGCTTGACCCACCTCTGCTTGCAATCTAGCTATGATCTTTTTCTTTTCAACCACCGTAATTTTCAGAGTGTTGATATCATTCAAGGCCTCATTTAGTTCTTCTACTATATCTGCATTCACCGGACTTGTTTGATTGACATTTCCTGCCTTGGCAATCTCTACCTCTTCTTGCAGTTTCTTGATCTGAGCCGCCATCTGCTACCGCTCTACAATCCATTCATTCTTCTCTACTATCATAGCATTGTTATTATTTTGGAAATCCTCCAATCTTATCGAACTCCATGCAAGTACACAGGCCAAATCTCCGAGAATTTCCAGTCTAACGGTTTCATTGGGGTACATCCATGGATAAATGATATCTGTTGATCGGAGTGGAGGTAGCTTCACTCTGCCTTCTTTATTTTTCCACCTGTCCGACAGATTACATCCTTCGACGGTATGCAAAGTCGGGATTCTGTTCATAATTCCTCCGGAAGAGCTTCCTTCCCCCTGCTGCTGCTGTTGCTGGTTCTGTCTTTCACTCTCCTGTCGTTGTTTTTCTTCTTCTAATCTCTTTTTTGTTGTCTCTTCCTCTCTTGCACGTTGTTCAGCATCTTCTTGGGCCTTCTTTTCTACTTCTTCCTTCGCCTTCCTTTCAGCTTCTTTCTTGGTTCTCTTCTCTGCTTCTTCCTTCGCCGCCTTCTCCTCTTCTCTTCTTCGATTCTCCTCCACTTGTTGCCTTCTGGATTCCTCTTCTTCATCCACATCAGTTCTCCCTTGTTCCTTAGAAGTCTGCCCTCCGGATTTTCGCTTTGCTGCTCGTTTCTTTAACTGTTGTAAAAATACTTGGCTCGAGCATATCGTGTATTCTCGAGGTAAATACTCCGGAGTCGTTTTCAAGTAAAGAGAAGATCACTCCCACTTTGGAGTCCAGTACTGCGTCGAGTGCCCGTCCGGTCCGTCGGAATAATCTCTGGACTTCTTTCTTTAATTTCCAAAAAATGATTTTCACCCGGTTTACATGGGTCTTCGCCGCTTCCTTCATGAGCGAAAAGAGTTGTTGGCATACTCCATAATGTTTGGCCTGCAAATTAATCACCATGGTCATTAGTAGCATACCCCACTTGAGCGGGTTGTCATCCGGCAGCTGTACGAAGCGGTATTCACCCGAGCAGGGTTTGCCGAGTAATGCGTAGATTTCTGCAGCATCCACAGCCTCTGTGCTCGCCGTGATACCCTCCTTGGCCACATGAAATCACTCCGCAATCAAATCCACTGTTAAATGCACTTCTTCCTGTAATATTTGGATACTAATAGCCTGAATATTGATGTCGTTTCCTTATGTCTATCTGACGATCTCCATCGCTATCTCTGTTGCTTGAGGATGAGGCTTTATGTTTCGCCAATCTATCATGGCACACTGCAAGAGTCCTTTGCGTTCGAACCACTCCTCCTCCGGTGAGATCTTCTCTGGGATGTAAAGAAGGTGGAAGTCAGAGAAAGACACTGCCATCTTGTTGTGACATGCATGTTTCGTTGCTCTAGCACATGACACTTTTGTGTAAGATATACGCTCTACTCGTTGTATTCTCTTTGCTCGCAAATTCGTCAAATAAGCCGGATTCGGCAGAGTTTGCAGCCTTTTATGCCCATCCTTCCTGTGTAACAAATTGCGAGTCTGTGTCATGATGAGTGATCAAGGGATCATAACTCACAAATCTGCACAGATTACTGGTTCTCAAAATAAGAACTCATCATCTGATTTGAAACGTCACCGCCGTCGCCCTTTTATTGTTTGTACATTTGCATGTAAAATAGTTATGTGCACATTCTGCATGAGATCCTTTTTTTTTTAATCGTGAGCACTCATAGGGTCGGAGCTTAGACCCATTGACGACCGTCGGCAAAACTTCTCCGATGAGTGTAGCAACTCGGAATGTACCAAGTCCGCACATTTCATGAATCCGGAACGGACCAGTCCACCGTAATTTCAACTTTCCCATCTTTCGTTTCATCTTAGAATGAAAATATAGAACTGAATCTCCGGGGCAAAAAATCTAAGTCTGCAAATTCCGGTCATGCCAAGGCTTCTGACGCTGTTGTACTTCCTCAAGAAAGAGAAAACTCTGATAGCGAACTTCGTCCAACTGGGGCAACGGATCCATGCGATACGCAAAAGATTCTTATGGAATTAAACGCTTCTGTGCTGCAATCCAGAAACTTGGGACCGCAAATTTAGATGGAAGAATAGCCTCCTGCCCGTACAACAACTTAAAGGATGTGCTTCCCATCGAAACTTTGTAAGAGGTGCGATAGGCCCATAGCACCATGGGGAGAATAATCTCCCACTGATCAATATTATCCAAGAGCATTTTCTAGAGCATCTGTAATAGCACCTTGTTAGTACTCTCGGCTAAACCATTACCTCGAGGATAATATGAGGAGCTAAACCGATGTTTAATACGAAATCCTGCTGTGAGCTCCGAAATCAATTGATTCAGAAAATGTGTGTGCCTCTGTCCGAAACTAGTTTCAACGGAAGACCATACCAAGGAAATGTTTCATTTTGGAGCTTCTTAGCCACGACGGATGCAGTGGCCTGTTTAGTTGCCCATGCTTCAGCCCATCTAGTGCAGTAGTCAGTATAGGTAAGTATATAAAGTGCACCTTTTTTCGCCACTGGGGGCTTAATTAGGCCAATGAAGTCCAGTCCCCACTTCTGAAAAAGGTTCCAACGGTAAAATAGGCTGGAGATGAAAGTGGTGAGCGTCGCTAGGTTCACCGGTTCGCTGACAAGGATCAGGATTCCAAACAGTCTCTTGCACGTCAGCATACATTGTGGGCCACCAGAGTCTAGACTGTTGAATTTTCCGGACCATAATAAGATGACCGAAATGACCACTGGCATCACCTACATGTGCTTCCGAAATGACAGCCTGTACTTCGTGCGGAGATGCACAACGAAGCCAAACTCCCGTCGGGTCTTTATGATAAAGTTGCCCCATGATCATAGTAAAGGGCCGGCTATGTAATCCATGTTTCTTCTAGGCTTCCGACCGTAAATGAGATGGCGCAACACCATTGTCGAGAAAGCTCACCATTTCTTCGTACCATGTTGGAGTAGTGTGCGGAAAATCTTCTGGTTCGGCCACCGTAAAAACTGCAGCATTCGGAAGAGAATCATCGATGCCCTCCGGAGGTTCGTCATGATCTATTCTGGCCAGAAAATCTGCAATCGCATGACTGGCTCGGGGGCGATGAACCACATCATATTCAAATTCGTGTAATAGCAACACCCATCGAGCGAGACGTCCAACTAAATTTTGCTCCTTAACAAGATAAAGCAAAGCACTATAGTCCACATGAAATGTGAACGATCGGACAAGAGATAGTGTCTGAATTTCTTAATAGAATAAATGAGACTCAGGCACTCACGCTCCGTAGTCGAATAGTTCTTCTCGACCGATGTGAGTCTTCTACTAGCATAGTACACCGATCTAAACCACTTCGGATCTTCCTTCTGCGTGAGAACGCTGCCGATTGCACGATCTGAGGTGTCCACGAAAGCATGAAAGGGCAATTTCCAGTACGGAGCTTTTAATATTGGAGCACTCGCAAGCAATTTTCAGAGTCGCTCAACGCAAGCTGTGCTTCATCAGTCCAGCGAAAATCCTTCGGTGGTACATATGCCAACTTATTGAGCGGGATAGCAATATATGCTAGTCCTCTTAAATGTCTACCATGCCAGCGGATTTGCCCGAGAAACCTAAGCACTTCTTTTGGACTCTTCGGAGCTGGTGTATCTCGAATAACTTTGACCTTGTCCGGATAAACCGAAATTCCTTTTTCCGAAATAATGTGTCCGAGCAATTTGCCACATTTCACCGCGAATGTTGACTTTAAAGGATTTAAGCATAGATGTACCTTTCGACAAGATTCGAACATAAACATAAATGTTCCAAATGCGACATCATTTTATCGGAGACAGAGAAATCATCCAAAAACATACGCATAAAAGATCTTAAGTATGGCGCGAAGATTTGTTGCATACAACGCTGAAAGGTACTTGGAGCATTCCTCAATCCGAACCACATGACTGTACAGGCAAAGACGCCCCAATTGGTAATAAACACCGTTTTAGGCATATCTTCCTCAATCATGCGCACCTCATTATAGCCACTGAACCCATCTAGAAAAGAATACATTTCCCGCCATGCGACTTCATCTAGCATACTGTCCAGAAAGGGTAATGGAAATGGATCTGGAACTGTGGTAGCATTCAATTTTCGGTAATCCACACAGATTCGCAGTTGTTTGTTTTCTTCGGGACGATCACTATTGGCGATACCCATTCCGCATTTTCGATAGGAACAATATAGCCAACCTTAAGTAGGCGATCCAATTCGAGTTTGACCTGTTCCGTGAAGTGGGGATTCATCCGATATGGGAGTGGCATCCGGTTTGAGTAAAATACGGTGATGATATAATTTCGGATCCAGTCCTTGCATATCTGAATATGACCAGGCAAACACATCATTGTACTGCTTTAACAATGCAATCAGAAGTGACCGAAATTCCGGAGCTAATTCCGAACAGATTTGGATTGACTTCGGGTCCTCCTTGCTTCCCAAGTTGATCACTTCCAAAGCATCTTCCTCGACGCAAACGCTGCTCATCTCCATAGGATCCTTCAGAGAAAATTCTGGTAATTGAGTCTCGGTATTGTCAAACACTTCGGGATCTACTGCGGTTGTCAAACTCTCTACTTCCATGCTAAAAACTGAGTTAACATCGACCACTCCCACTAACAGCAAGTCCTTATTAGCCTCCAAAAATTGAGTCTCTTCATCCTCTTCTAGGCCATCTAGCATGTGTGGTGGTTCCGCCCAGATTGGTTTCTGCTGTTGAAGGAAGTACTGATCATCATCCAACGGAACCGTAAATTTGGAATGTCCCTTCCGAAAAGTGATAGTCTTCTCATCCCAGTTCTGTCGAACTTTGGCATTCCAGAGCCATGGTCGTCCCAGAAGTAGGTTGTAATCTAAATTCTGCCCCTTTGATTCCAGGACGATAAAGGTAATTTTAAATAATACCTGCGCAATCCGGATCGGAATATCTTTAATCAGACCCACCAGTTGAACATGAGATTGATCCTCAATTCGGACAAAAAATGGAGCTGGCTCGAACTAATGCAACTCCATCTGCCTACATGTTGTTGTAGAAGCTATGTTGATACTCGATCCTCCATCGATTAATACCTTCGGAATGATGCGATTGCGATGGTAAACTGTAATGGTAGGTACAACATAGTCTACAAACTTTTCTGGAGTGTCCTTTACCATTGAGACCGTTGGTTCCGGAGTTTCGGCCGTACTGTGTGTCGACTGGAGTTGTTGTAATAATTGTTTCCAAAAAGTGGGCACTAGCTCCAGCAAAGCTCCTAATGATAATTTCATATGCAAGTCCTGCATTAATCCACCAGTCTCCGCCTGAGGCGATTCGTCGTTATCTATCCGTATATCAGAGTTGACCTGCATTCCATTCCTCTTCTATCTGTTTATCCCTTCATGAAAATCCGCAATTCCGAAGTCCACAACTTGCGAAAAGTTTCCAGAAGACTCAGCAACATGATTGCCCGAAGGCTCTGCTACTTGACGTCCCCGAGACTGCTAAATTCGATCATCTACTACAGAAGGAATCGTTTTAGGATTAACAAAATGGGGCTGATACTCCTAAGCCCATCCTACAGCTGTTTTTAGATGTTGCTTCTGAACTTCCAGAATCGGTATACAGGGTTCCGGTACGGTGGAATATTCATTCTGCGAGCAGGTGACGACCGCAATCTCTGGTTCAGCGTATTCTATGGAACCATGTTAGCCATTTCAACTTTTAGTTTCGCCTCCTGCTTCCTTTGATCGTATTCTTTGGCTTCTTCGCATTCCCACATACGGTGTCCAAACTGTAAATAGAACTAACATTGGATGGGGCGATTACCAGAATTGTTCGGACCAGACTGGTGGAATCGTCGTCCTTTGCCGAAATCATTAAAGTTCTGTATGTAACGTCTTCTAGAGTCCACATTCTTTTGTAATTCTGAAGCTCCTGTATTGCGTACATCTTGGCTGTCCTGCCACGGTCCGGGCTGAACAGAGTTTTTGAAATCCCTTATGTCTCCCTTCCACTTCTCGGCCTCAACTTGTTGAGAAGCTACCAATGTGCTCTTTGAATTGAATCTGCAATTATCCAAACTTTGATTATGCATGTTGCAAATTGGACAATATACCTGATTTAGGGCACAATTTGTTGTGATATGTCCTGGATTTCGACAGCGCAAGCAGTTAAGCTGTTGAACCGACTTCAGGGACTGTTTCCCTTCAATTTCACTTCTGATCATCCCCATGTTTGCCAGTCTCATTGTTTTGTCCATACGAGTGGCTAATTCAATAACCTGGTCCAACGTACGGCTCTGGTCCAGTGTAAAGACATAAATCTTTTCCTTTATCAGTGGTTGTAAGGCATCCACAAAAAACTCGAGAAGTAATTCTTCCGAAGGACCGCCGTCATCCGGAAACTGCCTCATAATAGATCGAAATTCTTCTGCGTAGAGGTCTACCGAACTCTTCTGGGCCATATATTGCAGAGTGGTGTATAATTCCAAAATACTTTTGGTCCTCCAAAATCGTGCTAGGAATGCTTCTTTCAATGCATCGTATGTAATAAAATGACCGAAAGGGAACTCAATGAGCGATTTAACTGCATTTCCAACCAAGGTAGCCTGAAATACCTGTAATTTATGATCGTCATCCTGCAAATGCATGTGGTTGCAATTGTACTGTTTTTCGAACGTTCGTATATGCACATCGGGATCTTCCCTTGCTTTACCGTGAAAGTGCGTATAATTCAGTCCCAGCAGTTGATATCGTTGTGCTATTGGATCCCACAATTCGGATTGCGGCACCGGAATGGGAGCTAGATCCAAGCCTAGGGGATGGGAATGACTTCCGCCGCTGGAACCTTCTTCCTCAGGGTATTTTCCTTCCTGTGGGAGGTTTTGCTGGTCGGGTTTTTCACCTTCCCTGTACCCCGCTGTTTTCGTTAGCTTCTCCTTCTTCCACTCAGCTACCCAATCCTGTAGTAATCGAGGGGGGATGACTCCTTGTTCTACCCACTATGTCGACTCCTCTGGGATGTTCACTGCCTCCGAAAGAGGAATATCCTTTAAACCTTCTACGATCTGTTGAACAAATTCCTCTAGATTTTCATGGCGGTAATTTGTTGCGTGATACTCCTTTCCGCTCCACACCGGCATGAAACTTTTGATAGCACTTCCTTAGCTAGAAACCCATCCCATCGTGGTCGCCAAATGTTTGGACACAGATCACCGTTAGACTAACAGCACCCAAGAAATAGGTTCGAGAACGGGGATTCACGAATATCTCTATTCGCAAACATGTGTTTCTGTTCCTTACTTCAATATGAATTAGCGCATATAGACAATTCATAGATAGTTCGGAATCTTAACTACAGAGAACAATAGACATCGGTTTCAGAAATAGAGTGGCAATTACATTATAGTATTGTAGTTACAATTGTTCTCCGCTCTGTGTATCTACTTTCGTTGCTACTCTGCATATCAACTTCTCCGTAATCGTCACTTCCGAAATCCGTACCTGTAGAAAAAACTTGACTCCGCACGTCGTAAGAAAGGGCAAGGGTAAACTTCACACCGTTCTGAACCTCCGATATTCCAAAAACTCTTGACATCTCCATTATTACAAAATTGGGAATTACAAAGAATAGTCCAGCCACATCGGTTGCTAACACTAGGAAGAGTGGGATTCATGCCATAATTCATCTCAACGGGAGACATTCATGTCACTTTATGAGGTCTATTATTATAAGCAAACTCTACTAATGGCAAATGACTATCCCAATTTGCCTGCCTCTCATATATGTATGCTCTCAACATGTCCTCTCAGTCTAACCATCTTCATGTGGATGGTCACCACTACTCATTTTCAATGACACTTTCAATTTGTCAAATACAAACTTCCAAAAGTGTCCTGTGAATCTAACATCCCAATCTAAAACTATGGATGTCGACAACTCATGCAATCTGAAGGCATACTTTATAAATAGCTCTTCTACCTGTGGAGCTTCTATCGTCTCTTGCATAGGTATAGAATGAGCCATCTTGCTCAATCTATCTACCACTGCTAGGTTAGCGTCCCACTTCCTTTGGGTCCGCGGTAACCCCAATATGAAGACCATGGATACACTATCTCATTTATGCTCTAGAATCTGCAAAGGTTGTAAAAGACCTCATGTTCTAACCCTTTCTGCCTTGTTGACATGACACATAAAGCATTGTTGAACATATATATGGACCATAGTTGGTCAGGTATGATCCGTACGACAGGTACAGTACGTAATAGTACGATGCCAGGTACGTACTAATCATGAGGTAAGAATCCGTACGATATTAGTACGAATTTTTTTTTCCATCTTTTCATGTACGTGGGAGTGTACACATATGAAGGGTACTTTTTGCCATGAATATGCATAATATTGTATCTATGCATGAATTCGGAGCTATGTTGGAGTCACGCACACAAATAGGAAGGGAACTAATTCAATTGATGAATTCGGAGGTATGTTGGAGCCACGCACACATTTGTCATACATAGTATGTATGATCATTGATATAAATAATTATATATATGTATGTATAATGTATACATATAATAAATTTTGTTATTATTTTAATTTTTAACTTTACGTATATCCTTTTTTGTAGGGTTGAAGAAATTTCAAAAATATGCATTTCACGATGGAATTCATATTATTTGCTTGTTTATGCAGCTTCATATATATTGGATCCCGAGTTTCAATCAGGAAAACAATATACCGATAAAGAGGTTATGGGTGGACGGATGAAAGTCTTGGAGTGTTTAGTTCCAAGTGATATAGAAAGAAGAGCCATACGGGATGAGCTAGCCATGTATCGAAATGGAAAGCAATGCCTCCTTCATTCTTTGGATGCACAAGAAGATCGTTTTCGTGTTGGTGGTGCTCTATGGTGGGAGGATTATGGAGCTAGCACACCAAAGCTACAAGCTTTGGCTATTCATATCTTGAGTCAAGCATGTAGTTCATCTTGCTTGAAGCAAGTATGGAGTGTTTATTTAAAGTTCATAATGTACATGTTATATGGATATGAGCATTGAGTAATATGGCATGGCTGAATTTTACATGCTATCATATTATGGTTGAATTTCACATGTATGGACATTGGATATGTATTATATGTCATGAATTGAGAATAGTAGCTCAACTTTTAAATTTTACATGTTAACTTATTTGAATTTTATGCATTAATTATTACTCGATTTTCTATGTATAGAGAATCCAGATGAATTATGAATTTTCAATTATGGTTGAATAGTGAATTTATTATTTACATGTTAAGTGGACTAACTCAATTATGATTTTTTTTTATAGCTGAATTTTCAATTAAATGTTAACATGTGATGACGGGAGTTAGGACCCCGTCCCGGGCCCCATCCCAAAACCTCCCTATGGACCAGCCCCATCCCAGGACCCCGTTCCCATCCCAAGATCCCTCCCCATCTCGCGCCCCGTCCCGAAATCCCCCCTATGGACCGTCCCCGTCCCGAGCCCCGTTCCCCGTCACAGGTAACTATGTATTCTAGGCCATAAAAATGTTCTTCTAACAAGTTGAATGGTCTTATCAACACCAGGATGCCCTTCACAAGGAACATCATGGTTATCATGCATGACTTTTCTTCTCAATTCCCGATAATCTGGCATACAAAGCTTTCCTTTTCTTTTAACTATTCCATTCTCCATTGAGGAATCGGAATACGGAATTGATTCATTTGCCTTACTAGTGGAAGAAATAGCTAAAACTGCCTCGTCTCTTATAATAGCATCATTATTGATGGCTCTAATGATCTGTAACAAGTGTGGATCTTCCACCTATGCTTCCTTCATTTCTTGAACCGATGAGCTTTCTAAAATTGTAAGCTCATTTGATACACTATCTCTGATAATGCATCGGCTACAATAATCTCTTTGCCTCTTCTATACAGGATTTCCATGTGCAACTCCCGCATGAGCTCAGCCCAACAAGCCTGTCTACCTCAAAGATCTAGTTGACTACAAAATTACTTGAGTGTATGGTGATCTGTGGATACCTTAAAGTCTTCACCATAAAGATAGTGACTCCAAACTTAAAGAGCATGTACCACTGCATACAACTCATGTTCATGCACTGGCTAATTGCCTTGTGCACTACTCAGCATTTTGCTTTCAAAAGCTATTGGTATGCCATCTTGGCTCAAAACTGCCCTTATGGCTATGCCGCTAGCATCTGTCTTCAACTCAAATGGTATTGGTGCCTCTGAAACACCTTGCTTTAGAGTATCAAAACTTTCTTGTTTTTCTTGCTTCCATGCAGAGGTTACTTTGCCTTGAAGCAGATTCATCATAGGTGTTCCTATTGACGAATAAGATAAAATGAATTTCCGATAGAAACCGAAAAGTCCTAGAAATGATCGTAATTGCCCCTCATCTTGAGGAGTAGGCCATGATAGAATGACTCAGACCTTCTTGAGATCCATCTCCACCCCATCATCCGATACTATATACCCTAAGTACTCTTATCTCTGGAAGAAACAACTGAGTTTATTTAGATTTACAAACAATTGATTTTCCTTTAATTTTTTTAACACTAGTCTTAAGTGACTTTCATGCTCAGTATAGACCTACTATACACCAATAAGTCATCTACAAAATCCACAACAAATTTTCCAATGAACAGACGTAAAATATCATTCATTAACATCATGAAAGTAACAAGTATATTCGTCAAACCAAATAGCATACTGAGTACTCGTAATGCCTAAAACAGATCCTCTAAGTTGTTTTATATACATCATGCTCCTTAACTCTAATCTAGTGGTAGCCACTTTTCAAATCTATCTTACTATGTACAACTTCTCCAACTAGAGCATCAAGGACATCATCTATCCTGAGCATGGGATACCTATGCTTGATGGTAATCTTATAAAGTGCTCTGTAGTCGACCCACATCCTATAAGATCCGTCTTTCCTCTTCACTAGAGGAACAAGTGTTGCAAAGGGCAAATAGTTGGGTCTTATAGCCCTTTCTCCATATACTCGTCCATGATTTTGCGAACTTCATTTTCCTCCTGTAAGCTCATTCGAAATGGCAATCGAGCGATCAGACTCGCTCCCGGTACCAATTTGATTTTATGCTCAATGTTCTTGCGAGGTAAACCCGAAGGTAATTCTTTTAAAAACAACTCTTGGAATTCTGCTCTTACTTTATCTAAAAGTACTTGAGCATTTCAACTAGAGTTTCCTTGACTGCAAGAATACATCACTACACAAGATAATACTCGAAATACAAAAGATAAATATACTTATAATCAATCTTGCGCAACTTGATTG